>CM073140.1:10587220-11007220 GCA_037039145.1 Fundulus diaphanus
AGTAGGATCAGTAGTAGTAGTAGTATCAGTAGTAGTAGTATCAGTTGTAGTAGTATCAGTTGTAGTAGTAGTAGTAGTAGTAGTAGGAGTAGTATCTGTTGTAGTATTAATATCAGTTGTATCAGAAGAATTAGAAGGAATTTGAAAAATTTGAAGAATTTGAAAAATTTGAAGAATTTGAAGTATTTGAAGTATTTGAAAAATTTGAAAAAATTTGAAAAATATGAAAAATTTGAAAAATCTGAAAGATTTGAACCATTTGAACCATTTGAACAATTTGAACAATAAGAATGATTAAAAGAATTTGAAGGAATTTGAAGGAATATCAAAAATTTGAAGAATTTGAAGGAATTTGCATTCATTTCAATGGGAAAAAAGTACGCACAAAAAGTACAAATATTTTAAAAAGTATTAAAGTTAGAATAATGATGAGATATAGCAGGAATGTCGGGAAGGAGCTGAACGTTTTGACACCAAAATTGTTGAAATCGGTTGAAGTATGTGAGAGTAGTTACACGCCGACGGAATAATAATAATAATAATAACTAGAAAAAGCTGTTCCTACGCAACAGCGAGTGAGAATGCTAATCTGCAGAATGATTTGAGGAGAAGATGCAGAAGATCCATGCAGAAGAGAAAAAAATAGCTGAAAAATATTAAAGAATTTGAAAAATTTGAAGAATTTGAACAATTTGAAGTAATTTGTAGTAGTAGTAGTAGTAGTATCAGTAGTAGTAGTAGTAGTAGTAGTAGTACCAGTAGTATCAGTAGTAGCAGTAGTAGTAGTAGTATCAGTAGTAGTAGTAGTAATTTTAAAGAATTTGAAGGAATTTGAAGGTATTTGAAGAATTTGAAGGAATTTTTAGTAGTAGTAGTAGTAGTAGTATCAGTAGTACTAGTAGTAGTAGTAGTTGTATTATTAGTAGTAATAGTAGTAGTATCAGTAGTATTAGTAGTAATATCAGTAGTAGTAGCAGTATCAGTTTTTAAAGAATTTGAAGGAATTTGAAGGAATTTGTAGTATTGTAGTAGTAGTAGTAGTAGTATCAGTAGTACTAGTAGTAGTAGTAGTTGTATTAGTAGTAGTAATAGTAGTAGTATCAGTAGTAGTAGTAGTAGTATCAGTAGTAGTAGCAGTAGCAGCAGTAGTATCATTAGTAGTAATAGTATCAGTAGTAGTAGTAGTATCAGTAGTAGTAGTAGTAGTAGTAGTAGTAGTAGTAGTAGTAGTATCAGTAGTAGTAGTAGAAGTATCAGTAGTAGTAGGAGTAGTATCAGTAGTAGTAGGAGTAGTATCAGTAGTAGTAGTAGTAGTAGTATCAGTTTTTAAAGAATTTGAAGGAATTTGCAGAATTTAAAGGAATTTGTAGTAGTAGTAGTAGTAGTAGTAGTAGTAGTAGTATCAGTAGTACTAGTAGTAGTAATAGTAGTAGTATCAGTAGTAGTTGTAGTATCAGCAGTAGCATCAGTAGTAGTAGCAGTAGCAGCAGTAGTATCATTAGTAGTAGTAGTAGTGGTAGTAGTATCAGTAGTAGTAGTAGTATCAGTAGTAGTAGTATCAGTTGTAGTAGTAGTAGTAGTAGTAAGAGTAGTATCTGTTGTAGTTGTAGTATTAATATCAGTTGTATCAGAAGAATTAGAAGGAATTTGAAAAATTTGAAGAATTTGAAAAATTTGAAGAATTTGAAGTATTTGAAGTATTTGAAAAATTTGAAAAATTTGAAAAATATGAAAAAATTTGAAAAATCTGAAAGATTTGAACCATTTGAACAATTTGAACAATAAGAATGATTAAAAGAATTTGAAGGAATTTGAAGGAATATGAAAAATTTGAAGAATTTGAAGGAATTTGCATTCATTTCAATGGGAAAAAAGTACGCACAAAAAGTACAAATATTTTAAAAAGTATTAAAGTTAGAATAATGATGAGATATAGCAGGAATGTCGGGAAGGAGCTGAACGTTTTGACACCAAAATTGTTGAAATCGGTTGAAGTATGTGGGAGTAGTTACACGCCGACGGAATAATAATAATAATAATAATAATAATAACTAGAAAAAGCTGTTCCTACGCAACAGCGAGTGAGAATGCTAATCTGCAGAATGATTTGAGAAGATGCAGAAGATCCATGCAGAAGAGAAAAAATAGCTGAAAAATATTAAAGAATTTGAAAAATTTGAAGAATTTGAACAATTTGAAGTAATTTGTAGTAGTAGTAGTAGTAGTATCAGTAGTAGTAGTAGTAGTAGTATCAGTAGTATCAGTAGTAGCAGTAGTAGTAGTAGTAGTATCAGTAGTAGTAGTAGTAGTAGCAGTAGTAGCAGTAGTAGTAGTAGTATCAGTAGTAGTAGTAGTAGTTTTTAAAGAATTTGAAGGAATTTGAAGGTATTTGAAGAATTTGAAGGAATTTGTAGTAGTAGTAGTAGTAGTATCAGTAGTACTACTAGTAGTAAGTAGTTGTATTATTAGTAGTAATAGTAGTAGTATCAGTAGTATTAGTAGTAATATCAGTAGTAGTAGCAGTATCAGTTTTTAAAGAATTTGAAGGAATTTGTAGTAGTAGTAGTAGTAGTAGTATCAGTAGTACTAGTAGTAGTAGTAGTTGTATTAGTAGTAGTAATAGTAGTAGTAGTAGTATCAGTAGTAGTAGTAGCAGCAGTAGTATCAGTAGTAGTAGTAGTATCAGTAGTAGTAGTAGTATCAGTAGTAGTAGTAGTAGTAGTAGTATCAGTAGTAGTAGTAGAAGTATCAGTAGTAGTAGGAGTAGTATCAGTAGTAGTAGTAGTATCAGTTTTTAAAGAATTTGAAGGAATTTGCAGAATTTAAAGGAATTTGTAGTAGTAGTAGTAGTAGTAGTATCAGTAGTACTAGTAGTAGTAGTAGTAATAGTAGTAGTATCAGTAGTACTAGTAGTAGTAGTAGTAATAGTAGTAGTATCAGTAGTAGTTGTAGTACCAGCAGTAGCATCAGTAGTAGTAGCAGTAGCAGCAGTAGTATCATTAGTAGTAGTAGTAGTGGTAGTACTATCAGTAGTAGTAGTAGTAGTATCAGTTGTAGTAGTATCAGTTGTAGTAGCAGTAGTAGTAGGAGTAGTATCTGTTGTAGTTGTAGTATTAATATCAGTTGTATCAGGAGAATTAGAAGGAATTTGAAAAATTTGAAGAATTTGACAAATTTGAAGAATTTGAAGTATTTGAAAAATTTGAAAAATTTTGAAAAATATGAAAAAATTTGAAAAATCTGAAAGATTTGAACCATTTGAACCATTTGAACAATTTGAACAATAAGAATGATTAAAAGAATTTGAAGGAATTTGAAGGAATATCAAAAATTTGAAGAATTTGAAGGAATTTGCATTCATTTCAATGGGAAAAAAGTACGCACAAAAGTACAAATATTTTAAAAAGTATTAAAGTTAGAATAATGATGAGATATAGCAGGAATGTCGGGAAGGAGCTGAACGTTTTGACACCAAAATTGTTGAAATCGGTTGAAGTATGTGGGAGTAGTTACATGCCGACGGAATAATAATAATAATAATAATAATAATAATAATAATAATAATAAAGAAAAACAGGAAAACAATAAGTGAGAATGCTGTATAGCATTCTCACTGATAATAATAATAATAAAGAAAAACAGGAAAACAATAAGTGAGAATGCTGTATAGCATTCTCACTGATAATAACTAGAAAAAGCTGTTCCTACGCAACAGCGAGTGAGAATGCTAATCTGCAGAATGATTTGAGGAGAAGGTGCAGAAGATCCATGTAGAAGAGAAAAAATAGCTGAAAAACATTGAAGAATTTGAACAATTTGAAGAATTTGAAAAATTTGAAGTAATTTGTAGTAGTAGTAGTAGTAGTAGTAGAAGTACTATCAGTAGTAGTAGTAGTAGTATCAGTAGTAGTAGCAGTAGTATCAGTAGTAGCAGTAGTAGCAGTAGTAGTAGTAGTAGTAGTATCAATAGTAGTAGTATTAGTTTTTAAAGAATTTGAAGGAATTTGAAGGAATTTGAAGAATTTGAAGGAATTTGTAGTAGTAGTAGTAGTAGTATCGGTAGTACTAGTAGTAGTAATAGTTGTATTATTAGTAGTAATAGTAGTAGTATCAGTAGTAGTTGTAGTAGTATCAGTAGTAGTAGTAGTATCAGTTTTTAAAGAATTTGAAGGAATTTGAAGAATTCGAAGGAATTTGTAGTAGTAGTAGTATCAGTAGTACTAGTAGTAGTAGTAGTTGTATTATTAGTAGTAATAGTAGTAGTATCAGTAGTAGTAGTAGTAGTAGTATCAGTAGTAGTAGTAGTATCAGTTTTTAAAGAATTTGAAGGAATTTGAAGGAATTTGTAGTAGTAGTAGTAGAAGTAGTAGTAGTAGTATCAGTAATACTAGTAGTAGTAGTAGTTGTATTAGTAGTAGTAACAGTAGTAGTATCAGTAGTAGTAGTATCAGTAGTAGTAATAGTATCAGTTTTTAAAGAATTTGAAGGAATTTGTAGTAGTAGTAGTATTAGTAGTAGTATCAGTAGTACTAGTAGTAGTAGTAGTTGTATTAGTAGTAGTAATAGTAGTAGTAGCAGTAGTAGTTGTAGTAGCAGTAGTGGTAGCAGTAGCAGCAATAGTATCATTAGTAGTAGTAGTAGTAGTAGTAGTAGTATCAGTAGTAGTAGTAGTAGTAGTAGTAGTATCAGTAGTAGTAGGAGTAGTATCAGTAGTAGTAGGAGTAGTATCAGTAGTAGTAGTAGTATCAGTTTTTAAAGAATTTGAAGAATTTGAAGGAATTTGTAGTAGTAGTAGTAGTAGTAGTAATATCAGTAGTACTAGTAGTATGAGTAGTAGTAGTAGTAATAGTAGTAGTATCAGTAGTAGTTGTTGTAGTATCAGCAGTAGCATCAGTAGTAGTAGCAGTAGCAGCAGTAGTATCATTAGTAGTAGTAGTAGTAGTAGTAGTAGTAGTATCAGTAGTAGTAGTAGTAGTAGTAGTATCAGTAGTAGTAGTAGAAGTATCAGTAGTAGTAGGAGTAGTATCAGTAGTAGTAGTAGTATCAGTTTTTAAAGAATTTGAAGGAATTTGAAGAATTTGAAGGAATTTGTAGTAGTAGTAGTAGTAGTACTAGTAGTAGTATCAGTAGTACTAGTAGGAGTAGTAGTAGTAGTAATAGTAGTAGTATCAGCAGTAGCATCAGTAGTAGTAGCAGTAGCAGCAGTAGTATCATTAGTAGTAGTAGTAGTGGTAGTAGTATCAGTAGTAGTAGTAGTAGTATCAGTAGTAGTAGTATCAGTTGTAGTAGTAGTAGTAGTAGTAGGAGTAGTAGTAGTATCAGTTGTAGTAGTAGTAGGAGGAGGAGGAGTAGTATCTGTTGTAGTAGTAGTAGTATTAATATCAGTTGTATCAGAAGAATTGGAAGGAATTTGAAAAATTTGAAGAATTTGAAAAATTTGAAGAATTTGAAGTATTTGAAAAAGTTGAAAAAATTTGAAAAATTTGAAAAAATTTGAAAAATCTGATAGATTTGAACCATTTGAACCATTTGAACAATTTGAACAATAAGAATGATTACAAGAATTTGAAGGAATTTGAAGAATTATGAAAAATTTGAAGAATTTGAAGGAATTTGCATTCATTTCAATGGGAGAAAAGTACGCACAAAAAGTACAAATATTTTAAAAAGTATTAAAGTTAGAATAATGATGAGATATAGCAGGAATGTCGGGAAGGAGCTGAACGTTTTGACACCAAAATTGTTGAAATCGGTTGAAGTATGTGGGAGTAGTTACACGCCGACGGAATAATAATAATAACTAGAAAAAGCTGTTCCTACGCAACAGCGAGTGAGAATGCTAATCTGCAGAATGATTTGAGGAAAAGATGCAGAAGATCCATGCAGAAGAGAAAAAATAGCTGAAAAATATTAAAGAATTTGAAAAATTTGAAGAATTTGAACAATTTGAAGTAATTTGTAGTAGTAGTAGTAGTAGTAGTATCAGTAGTAGTAGTAGTAGTATCAGTAGTATCAATAGTAGCAGTAGTAGTAGTATCAGTAGTAGTAGTAGTAGTTTTTAAAGAATTTGAAGGAATTTGAAGGTATTTGAAGAATTTGAAGGAATTTGTAGTAGTAGTAGTAGTAGTATCAGTAGTACTAGTAGTAGTAGTAGTTGTATTATTAGTAGTAATAGTAGTAGTATCAGTAGTATTAGTAGTAATATCAGTAGTAGTAGCAGTATCAGTTTTTAAAGAATTTGAAGGAATTTGAAGGAATTTGTAGTAGTAGTAGTAGTAGTAGTATCAGTAGTACTAGTAGTAGTAGTAGTTGTATTAGTAGTAGTAATAGTAGTAGTATCAGTAGTAGTAATAGTAGTATCAGTAGTAGTAGCAGTAGCAGCAGTAGTATCATTAGTAGTAGTAGTATCAGTAGTAGTAGTAGTATCAGTAGTAGTAGTAGTAGTAGTAGTAGTAGTATCAGTAGTAGTAGTAGAAGTATCAGTAGTAGTAGGAGTAGTATCAGTAGTAGTAGTAGTATCAGTTTTTAAAGAATTTGAAGGAATTTGCAGAATTTAAAGGAATTTGTAGTAGTAGTAGTAGTAGTAGTAGTAGTGGTAGTAGTAGTAGTATCAGTAGTACTAGTAGTAGTAGTAGTAGTAATAGTAGTAGTATCAGTAGTAGTTGTAGCATCAGCAGTAGCATCAGTAGTAGTAGCAGTAGCAGCAGTAGTATCATTAGTAGTAGTAGTAGTGGTAGTAGTATCAGTAGTAGTAGTAGTAGTATCAGTAGTAGTAGTATCAGTTGTAGTAGTAGTAGTAGTAGTAAGAGTAGTATCTGTTGTAGTTGTAGTATTAATATCAGTTGTATCAGAAGAATTAGAAGGAATTTGAAAAATTTGAAGAATTTGAAAAATTTGAAGAATTTGAAGTATTTGAAGTATTTGAAAAATTTGAAAAAATTTGAAAAATATGAAAAAATTTGAAAAATCTGAAAGATTTGAACCATTTGAACAATTTGAACAATAAGAATGATTAAAAGAATTTGAAGGAATTTGAAGAAATATGAAAAATTTGAAGAATTTGAAGGGATTTGCATTCATTTCAATGGGAAAAAAGTACGCACAAAAAGTACAAATATTTTAAAAAGTATTAAAGTTAGAATAATGATGAGATATAGCAGGAATGTCGGGAAGGAGCTGAACGTTTTGACACCAAAATTGTTGAAATCGGTTGAAGTATGTGGGAGTAGTTACACGCCGACGGAATAATAATAATAATAATAATAATAATAATAATAATAACTAGAAAAAGCTGTTCCTACGCAACAGCGAGTGAGAATGCTAATCTGCAAAATGATTTGAGGAGAAGATGCAGAAGATCCATGCCGAAGAAAACAAATAGCTGAAAAACATTGAAGAATTTAAAAAAATTGAAAAATTTGAACAATTTGAAGTAATTTGTAGTAGTAGTTGTATCAGTAGTAGTAGTATTAGTTTTTAAAGAATTTGAAGGAATTTGAAGGTATTTGTAGTAGTAGTAGTAGTATCAGTAGTACTAGTAGTAGTAGTATCAGTAGTACTAGTAGTAGTAGTATCAGTAGTAGTAGTAGTAGTAGTAGTATCAGTAGTATCAGTAGTAGTAGTATTAGTTTTTAAAGAATTTGAAGGAATTTGAAGGTATTTGAAGAATTTGAAGGAATTTGTAGTAGTAGTAGTAGTAGTATCAGTAGTAGTAGTAGTAGTAGTAGTTGTATTATTAGTAGTAATAGTAGTAGTATCAGTAGTAGTAGTAGTAATATCACTAGTAGTAGTAGTATCAGTTTTTAAAGAATTTGAAGGAATTTGAAGGAACTTGTAGTAGTAGTAGTAGTAGTAGTAGTAGTAGTAGTAGTAGTATCAGTAGTACTAGTAGTAGTAGTAGTAGTAGTATCAGTAGTACTAGTAGTAGTAGTAGTTGTAATAGTAGTAGTAATAGTAGTAGTATCAGTAGTAGTAGTAGTAGTATCAGTAGTACTAGTAGTAGTAGTAGTTGTAATAGTAGTAGTAATAGTAGTAGTATCAGTAGTAGTAGTAGTAGTATCAGTAGTAGTAGTAGTATCAGTTTTTAAAGAATTTGAAAGAATTTGTAGTAGTAGTAGTAGTAGTAGTAGTATCAGTAGTACTAGTAGTAGTAGTTGTTGTATTAGTAGTAGTAATAGTAGTAGTAGCAGTAGTAGTTGTTGTAGTAGCAGTAGCAGCAGTAGTATCATTAGTAGTATCATTAGTAGTAGTAGTAGTATCAGTAGTAGTAGTAGTAGTATCAGTAGTAGTAGTATTATCAGTAGTATCAGTAGTAGTAGTAGAAGTATCAGTAGTAGTAGGAGTAGTATCAGTAGTAGTAGTAGTATCAGTTTTTAAAGAATTTGAAGGAATTTGAAGAATTTGAAGGAATTTGTAGTAGTAGTAGTAGTAGTAGTATCAGTAGTACTAGTAGTAGTAGTAGTAGTAGTAGTAATAGTAGTAGTATCAGTAGTAGTTGTTGTAGTATCAGCAGTAGCATCAGTAGTAGAAGCAGTAGTGGCATTAGTAGTAGTAGTAGTGGTAGTAGTATCAGTAGTAGTAGTAGTAGTATCAGTAGTAGTAGTATCAGTAGTAGTAGTAGTAGTAAGAGTAGTATCTGTTGTAGTAGTAGTATTAATATCAGTTGTATCAGAAGAATTAGAAGGAATTTGAAACATTTGAAGAATTTGAAAAATTTGAAGAATTTGAAGTATTTGAAAAATTTGAAAAATTTGAAAAAAATTGAAAAATTTGAAAAAATTTGAAAAATCTGAAAGATTTGAACCATTTGAACCATTTGAACAATTTGAATAATAAGAATGATTACAAGAATTTGAAGGAATTTGAAGGAATATGAAAAATTTGAAGAATTTGAAGGATTTTGCATTGATTTCAATGGGAGCAACCAAAAACGCACAAAAAGTGAAATATTTTAAAAAGTATAAAAGTTAGCATAACCATGAGATATAGCAGGCATGCCGGGAACGAGCCGAACGTTTTGACACCAAAATTGTTGAAATTGGTTGAAGTATGCGGGAGTAGTTAGACGCCGACGGAATAATAATAATAATAATAAAGAAAAACAGGAAAACAATAAGTGAGAATGCTGTATAGCATTCTCACTGATAATAATAAAGAAAAACAGGAAAACAATAAGTGAGAATGCTGTATAGCATTCTCACTGATAATAATAATAATAATAATAATAAAGAAAAACAGGAAAACAATAAGTGAGAATGCTGTATAGCATTCTCACTGATAATAATAATAATAATAAAGAAAAACAGGAAAACAATAAGTGAGAATGCTGTATAGCATTCTCACTGATAAAGAAAAACAGGAAAACAATAAGTGAGAATGCTGTAAAGCATTCTCACTGATAATAATAATAACTAGAAAAAGCTGTTCCTACGCAACAGCGAGTGAGAATGCTAATCTGCAGAATGATTTGAGGAGAAGATGCAGAAGATCCATGCAGAAGAGAAAAAATAGCTGAAAAATATTAAAGAATTTGAAAAATTTGAAGAATTTGAACAATTTGAAGTAATTTGTAGTAGTAGTAGTAGTAGTAGTATCAGTAGTAGTAGTAGTAGTAGTATCAGTAGTATCAGTAGTAGCAGTAGTAGTAGTAGTATCAGTAGTAGTAGTAGTAGTTTTTAAAGAATTTGAAGGAATTTGAAGGTATTTGAAGAATTTGAAGGAATTTGTAGTAGTAGTAGTAGTAGTATCAGTAGTACTAGTAGTAGTAGTAGTTGTATTATTAGTAGTAATAGTAGTAGTATCAGTAGTATTAGTAGTAATATCAGTAGTAGTAGCAGTATCAGTTTTTAAAGAATTTGAAGGAATTTGAAGGAATTTGTAGTATTGTAGTAGTAGTAGTATCAGTAGTAGTAGTAGTAGTATCAGTAGTAGTAGCAGTAGCAGCAGTAGTATCATTAGTAGTAGTAGTATCAGTAGTAGTAGTAGTAGTAGTAGTATCAGTAGTAGTAGTAGAAGTATCAGTAGTAGTAGGAGTAGTATCAGTAGTAGTAGTAGTAATATCAGTTTTTAAAGAATTTGAAGGAATTTGCAGAATTTAAAGGAATTTGTAGTAGTAGTAGTATCAGTAGTACTAGTAGTATCAGTAGTACTAGTAGTAGTAATAGTAGTAGTATCAGTAGTAGTTGTAGTATCAGCAGTAGCATCAGTAGTAGTAGCAGTAGCAGCAGTAGTATCATTAGTAGTAATAGTAGTGGTAGTAGTATCAGTAGTAGTAGTAGTATCAGTAGTAGTAGTATCAGTTGTAGTAGTAGTAGTAGTAAGAGTAGTATCTGTTGTAGTTGTAGTATTAATATCAGTTGTATCAGAAGAATTAGAAGGAATTTGAAAAATTTGAAGAATTTGAAAAATTTGACGAATTTGAAGTATTTGAAGTATTTGAAAAATTTGAAAAAATTTGAAAAATATGAAAAAATTGGAAAAATCTGAAAGATTTGAACCATTTGAACAATTTGAACAATAAGAATGATTAAAAGAATTTGAAGGAATTTGAAGGAATATGAAAAATTTGAAGAATTTGAAGGAATTTGCATTCATTTCAATGGGAAAAAAGTACGCACAAAAAGTACAAATATTTTAAAAAGTATTAAAGTTAGAATAATGATGAGATATAGCAGGAATGTCGGGAAGGAGCTGAACGTTTTGACACCAAAATTGTTGAAATCGGTTGAAGTATGTGGGAGTAGTTACACACCGACGGAATAATAATAATAATAATAATAACTAGAAAAAGCTGTTCCTACGCAACAGCGAGTGAGAATGCTAATCTGCAGAATGATTTGAGGAAAAGATGCAGAAGATCCATGCAGAAGAGAAAAAATAGCTGAAAAATATTAAAGAATTTGAAAAATTTGAAGAATTTGAACAATTTGAAGTAATTTGTAGTAGTAGTAGTAGTAGTAGTATCAGTAGTAGTAGTATCAGTAGTATCAATAGTAGCAGTAGTAGTAGTATCAGTAGTAGTAGTAGTAGTTTTTAAAGAATTTGAAGGAATTTGAAGGTATTTGAAGAATTTGAAGGAATTTGTAGTAGTAGTAGTAGTAGTATCAGTACTACTAGTAGTAGTAGTAGTTGTATTATTAGTAGTAATAGTAGTAGTATCAGTAGTATTAGTAGTAATATCAGTAGTAGTAGCAGTATCAGTTTTTAAAGAATTTGAAGGAATTTGAAGGAATTTGTAGTAGTAGTAGTAGTAGTAGTAGTATCAGTAGTACTAGTAGTAGTAGTAGTTGTATTAGTAGTAGTAATAGTAGTAGTATCAGTAGTAGTAATAGTAGTATCAGTAGTAGTAGCAGTAGCGGCAGTAGTATCATTAGTAGTAGTAGTATCAGTAGTAGTAGTAGTATCAGTAGTAGTAGTAGTAGTAGTAGTAGTATCAGTAGTAGTAGTAGAAGTATCAGTAGTAGTAGGAGTAGTATCAGTAGTAGTAGTAGTATCAGTTTTTAAAGAATTTGAAGGAATTTGCAGAATTTAAAGGAATTTGTAGTAGTAGTAGTAGTAGTAGTAGTGGTAGTAGTAGTAGTATCATTAGTACTAGTAGTAGTAGTAGTAATAGTAGTAGTATCAGTAGTAGTTGTAGCATCAGCAGTAGCATCAGTAGTAGTAGCAGTAGCAGCAGTAGTATCATTAGTAGTAGTAGTAGTGGTAGTAGTATCAGTAGTAGTAGTAGTAGTATCAGTAGTAGTAGTATCAGTTGTAGTAGTAGTAGTAGTAGTAGTAAGAGTAGTATCTGTTGTAGTTGTAGTATTAATATCAGTTGTATCAGAAGAATTAGAAGGAATTTGAAAAATTTGAAGAATTTGAAAAATTTGAAGAATTTGAAGTATTTGAAGTATATGAAAAATTTGAAAAAATTTGAAAAATATGAAAAAATTTGAAAAATCTGAAAGATTTGAACCATTTGAACAATTTGAACAATAAGAATGATTAAAAGAATTTGAAGGAATTTGAAGGAATATGAAAAATTTGAAGAATTTGAAGGAATTTGCATTCATTTCAATGGGAAAAAAGTACGCACAAAAAGTACAAATATTTTAAAAAGTATTAAAGTTAGAATAATGATGAGATATAGCAGGAATGTCGGGAAGGAGCTGAACGTTTTGACACCAAAATTGTTGAAATCGGTTGAAGTATGTGGGAGTAGTTACACGCCGACGGAATAATAATAATAATAATAATAATAACTAGAAAAAGCTGTTCCTACGCAACAGCGAGTGAGAATGCTAATCTGCAGAATGATTTGAGAAGATGCAGAAGATCCATGCAGAAGAGAAAAAATAGCTGAAAAATATTAAAGAATTTGAAAAATTTGAAGAATTTGAACAATTTGAAGTAATTTGTAGTATCAGTAGTAGTAGTAGTAGTATCAGTAGTATCAGTAGTAGCAGTAGTATCAGTAGTAGCAGTAGTAGTATCAGTAGTAGTAGTAGTAGTATCAGTAGTATCAGTAGTAGCAGTAGTAGTAGTAGTATCAGTAGTAGTAGTAGTAGTTTTTAAAGAATTTGAAGGAATTTGAAGGTATTTGAAGAATTTGAAGGAATTTGTAGTAGTAGTAGTAGTATCAGTAGTACTAGTAGTAGTAGTAGTTGTATTATTAGTAGTAATAGTAGTAGTATCAGTATTATTAGTAGTAATATCAGTAGTAGTAGCAGTATCAGTTTTTAAAGAATTTGAAGGAATTTGAAGGAATTTGTAGTAGTAGTAGTAGTAGTAGTATCAGTAGTACTAGTAGTAGTAGTAGTTGTATTAGTAGTAGTAATAGTAGTAGTAGTAGTATCAGTAGTAGTAGTAGCAGCAGTAGTATCATTAGTAGTAGTAGTATCAGTAGTAGTAGTAGTATCAGTAGTAGTAGTAGTAGTAGTAGTATCAGTAGTAGTAGAAGTATCAGTAGTAGTAGGAGTAGTATCAGTAGTAGTAGTAGTATCAGTTTTTAAAGAATTTGAAGGAATTTGCAGAATTTAAAGGAATTTGTAGTAGTAGTAGTAGTAGTAGTAGTATCAGTAGTACTAGTAGTAGTAGTAGTAGTAGTAATAGTAGTAGTATCAGTAGTAGTTGTAGTACCAGCAGTAGCATCAGTAGTAGTAGCAGTAGCAGCAGTAGTATCATTAGTAGTAGTAGTAGTGGTAGTAGTAGTATCAGTAGTAGTAGTAGTAGTATCAGTAGTAGTAGTATCAGTTGTAGTAGTATCAGTTGTAGTAGTAGTAGTAGTAGGAGTAGTATCTGTTGTAGTTGTAGTATTAATATCAGTTGTATCAGGAGAATTAGAAGGAATTTGAAAAATTTGAAGAATTTGACAAATTTGAAGAATTTGAAGTATTTGAAGTATTTGAAAAATTTGAAAAAATTTGAAAAATATGAAAAAATTTGAAAAATCTGAAAGATTTGAACCATTTGAACCATTTGAACAATTTGAACAATAAGAATGATTAAAAGAATTTGAAGGAATTTGAAGGAATATCAAAAATTTGAAGAATTTGAAGGAATTTGCATTCATTTCAATGGGAAAAAAGTACGCACAAAAAGTACAAATATTTTAAAAAGTATTAAAGTTAGAATAATGATGAGATATAGCAGGAATGTCGGGAAGGAGCTGAACGTTTTGACACCAAAATTGTTGAAATCGGTTGAAGTATGTGGGAGTAGTTACACGCCGACGGAATAATAATAATAATAATAATAATAATAACTAGAAAAAGCTGTTCCTACGCAACAGCGAGTGAGAATGCTAATCTGCAGAATGATTTGAGGAGAAGATGCAGAAGATCCATGCAGAAGAGAAAAAATAGCTGAAAAACATTGAAGAATTTGAAAAATTTGAAGAATTTGAACAATTTGAAGTAACTTGTAGTAGTAGTAGTAGTACTAGTACTAGTATCAGTAGTAGTAGTAGTAGTAGTAGTAGTAGTAGTAGTAGTAGTAGCAGTAGTAGTAGTAGTATCAGTAGTAGTAGTATTAGTTTGTAAAGAATTTGAAGGAATTTGAAGAATTTGAAGGAATTTGTAGTAGTAGTAGTAGTATCAGTAGTACTACTAGTAGTAGTAGTTGTATTATTAGTAGTAATAGTAGTAGTATCAGTAGTAGTAGTAGTATCAGTTTTTAAAGAATTTGAAGGAATTTGAAGGAATTTGTAGTAGTAGTAGTAGTAGTAGTAGTAGTATCAGTAGTACTACTAGTAGTAGTAGTTGTATTAGTAGTAGTAATAGTAGTAGTATCAGTAGTAGTAGTAGTAGTAGTATCAGTAGTAGTAGTAGTATCAGTTTTTAAAGAATTTGAAGGAATTTTTAGTAGTAGTAGTAGTAGTAGTAGTAGTATCAGTAGTACTAGTAGTAGTAGTTGTTGTATTAGTAGTAGTAATAGTAGTAGTAGCAGCAGTAGTAGTTGTTGTAGTAGCAGTAGTAGTAGCAGTAGCAGCAGTAGTATCATTAGTAGTAGTAGTAGTAGTAGTATTATCAGTAGTAGTAGTAGTATCAGTAGTGGTAGTAGTAGTAGTATCAGTAGTAGTAGTAGAAGTACCAGTAGTAGTAGGAGTAGTATCAGTTTTTAAAGAATTTGAAGGAATTTGAAGGAATTTGTAGTAGTAGTAGTAGTAGTAGTAGTAGTAGTAGTAGTAGTATCAGTAGTACTAGTAGTAGTAACAGTAGTAGTAATAGTAGTAGTATCAGTAGTAGTTGTTGTAGTATCAGCAGCAGCATCAGTAGTAGTAGCAGTAGCAGCAGTAGTATCATTAGTAGTAGTAGTGGTAGTAGTATCAGTAGTAATAGTAGTAGTATCAGTAGTAGTAGTATCAGTTGTAGTAGTAGTAGTAGTAGTAGTAGTAGGAGTAGTATCTGTTGTAGTAGTAGTATTAATATCAGTTGTATCAGAAGAATTAGAAGGAATTTGAAAAATTTGAAGAATTTGAAAAATTTGAAGTATTTGAAGTATTTGAAAAATTTGAAAAAATTTGAAAAATTTGAAAAAAATTGAAAAATCTGAAAGATTTGAAAAATCTGAAAGATTTGAACCATTTGAACAATTTCAACAATAAGAAGAATTTGAAAGAATTTGAAGGAATATGAAAAATTTGAAGAATTTGAAGGATTTTGCATTGATTTCAATGGGAGCAACCAAAAACGCACAAAAAGTGAAATATTTTAAAAAGTATAAAAGTTAGCAAAACCATGAGATATAGCAGGCATGCCGGGAACGAGCCGAACGTTTTGACACCAAAATTGTTGAAATTGGTTGAAGTATGCGGGAGTAGTTAGACGCCGACGGAATAATAATAATAATAATAAAGAAAAACAGGAAAACAATAAGTGAGAATGCTGTATAGCATTCTCACTGATAACTAGAAAAAGCTGTTCCTACGCAACAGCGAGTGAGAATGCTAATCTGCAGAATGATTTGAGGAGAAGATGCAGAAGATCCATGCAGAACAGAAAAGATAGCTCAAAAACATTGAAGAATTTGAAAAATTTGAAGAATTTGAACAATTTGAAGTAATTTGTAGTAGTAGTAGGAGTAGTAGTAGTATCAGTAGTAGTAGTAGTAGTAGTATCAGTAGTAGTAGTAGTATCAGTAGTATCAGTAGTAGCAGTAGTAGTAGTATCAGTTTTTAAAGAATTTTAAGGAATTTGAAGAATTTGAAGCAATTTTTAGTAGTAGTAGTAGTAGTATCAGTAGTACTAGTAGTAGTAGTACTTGTATTATTAGTAGTAATAGTAGTAGTATCAGTAGTAGTAGTAGTATCAGTAGTAGTAATAGTATCAGTTTTTAAAGAATTTGAAGGAATTTGTAGTAGTAGTAGTAGTAGTAGTAGTTGTTGTATTAGTAGTAGTAATAGTAGTAGTAGCAGTAGTAGTTGTAGTATCAGCAGTAGCATCAATAGTAGTAGCAGTAGCAGCAGTAGTATCAGTAGTATCAGTAGTAGTAGTAGTAGTAGTAGTAGTATCAGTAGTAGTAGTAGTAGTATCAGTAGTGCTAGTAGTAGTAGTAGTTGTTGTTGTATTATTAGTAGTAATCGTAGTAGTGTCAGTAGTAGTAGTAGTAGTAGTATCAGTAGTAGTAGTAGTATCAGTTTTTAAAGAATTTGAAGGAATTTGTAGTAGTAGTAGTAGTAGTAGTAGTAGTAGTATCAGTAGTATCAGTAGTACTAGTTGTTGTATTAGTAGTAGTAATAGTAGTAGTATCAGTAGTAGTAGTAGTAGTATCAGTAGTAGTGGTAGTATCAGTTTTTAAAGAATTTGAAGGAATTTGTAGTAGTAGTAGTAGTATTAGTAGTAGTATCAGTAGTACTAGTAGTGGTATTAGTAGTAGTAATAGTAGTAGTAGCAGTAGTAGTTGTTGTAGTAGCAGTAGGAGTAGCAGTAGCAGAAGTAGTATCATTAGTAGTAGTAGTAGTAGTAGTAGTATCAGTAGTAGTAGTAGTATCAGTAGTAGTAGTAGTAGTAGTAGTAGTAGTAGTATCAGTAGTAGTAGTAGAAGTATCAGTAGGAGTAGTATCAGTAGTAGTAGTAGTAGTAGTAAAAGTTTTTAAAGAATTTGAAGGAATTTGAAGAATTTAAAGGAATTTGTAGTAGTAGTAGTAGTAGTAGTATCAGTAGTACTAGTAGTAGTAGTAGTAGTAGTAGCAATAGTAGTAGTATCAGTAGTAGTTGTTGTAGTATCAGCAGTAGCATCAGTAGTAGTAGCAGTAGCAGCAATAGTATCATTAGTAGTAGTGGTAGTAGTATCAGTAGTAGTAGTAGTAGTAGTAGTATCAGTAGTAGTAGTATCAGTTGTAGTAGTAGTACAAGTAGTAGTAGTAGGAGTAGTATCTGTTGTAGTAGTAGTATTAATATCAGTTGTATCAGAAGAACTAGAAGGAATTTGAAGAATTTGAAAAAATTGAAGAATTTGAAGTATTTGAAGTATTCGAAAAAATTGAAAAATTTGAAAGATTTGAACCATTTGAACCATTTGAACAATTTGAACATTAAGAACGATTACAAGAATTTGAAGGAATTTGAAGGAATATGAAAAATTTGAAGAATTTGAAGGAATTTTCATTCATTTCAATGGGAACAAAAAACGCACAAAAAGTACAAATACTTTAAAAAGTATAAAAGGTACCATAACCATGAGATATAGCAGTAATGTCGAGAACGAGCCGAACGTTTTGGTACGAAAATCGTTGAAATCGGTTGAAGTATGAAGGAGTAGTTAGATGCACAAAAACGTACGGAATAATAATAATAATAATAATAATAATAATAATAAAGAAAAACAGGAAAACAATAAGTGAGAATGCTGTATAGCATTCTCACTGATAATAATAATAAAGAAAAACAGGAAAACAATAAGTGAGAATGCTGTATAGCATTCTCACTGATAATAATAATAACTAGAAAAAGCTGTTCCTACGCAACAGCGAGTGAGAATGCTAATCTGCAGAATGATTTGAGAAGATGCAGAAGATCCATGCAGAAGAGAAAAAATAGCTGAAAAATATTAAAGAATTTGAAAAATTTGAAGAATTTGAACAATTTGAAGTAATTTGTAGTAGTAGTAGTAGTAGTATCAGTAGTAGTAGTAGTAGTATCAGTAGTAGCAGTAGTAGTAGTAGTATCAGTAGTAGTAGTAGTAGTATCAGTAGTATCAGTAGTAGCAGTAGTAGTAGTAGTATCAGTAGTAGCAGTAGTAGTTTTTAAAGAATTTGAAGGAATTTGAAGGTATTTGAAGAATTTGAAGGAATTTGTAGTAGTAGTAGTAGTAGTAGTATCAGTAGTACTAGTAGTAGTAGTAGTTGTATTATTCGTAGTAATAGTAGTAGTATCAGTAGTATTAGTAGTAATATCAGTAGTAGTAGCAGTATCAGTTTTTAAAGAATTTGAAGGAATTTGAAGGAATTTGTAGTAGTAGTAGTAGTAGTAGTATCAGTAGTACTAGTAGTAGTAGTAATAGTAGTAGTATCAGTAGTAGTTGTAGTACCAGCAGTAGCATCACTAGTAGTAGCAGTAGCAGCAGTAGTATCATTAGTAGTAGTAGTAGTGGTAGTAGTATCAGTAGTAGTAGTAGTAGTATCAGTAGTAGTAGTATCAGTTGTAGTAGTATCAGTTGTAGTAGTATCAGTTGTAGTAGTAGTAGTAGTAGGAGTAGTATCTGTTGTAGTTGTAGTATTAATATCAGTTGTATCAGGAGAATTAGAAGGAATTTGAAAAATTTGAAGAATTTGACAAATTTGAAGAATTTGAAGTATTTGAAGTATTTGAAAAATTTGAAAAAATTTGAAAAATATGAAAAAATTTGAAAAATCTGAAAGATTTGAACCATTTGAACCATTTGAACAATTTGAACAATAAGAATGATTAAAAGAATTTGAAGGAATTTGAAGGAATATCAAAAATTTGAAGAATTTGAAGGAATTTGCATTCATTTCAATGGGAAAAAAGTACGCACAAAAAGTACAAATATTTTAAAAAGTATTAAAGTTAGAATAATGATGAGATATAGCAGGAATGTCGGGAAGGAGCTGAACATTTTGACACCAAAATTGTTGAAATCGGTTGAAGTATGTGGGAGTAGTTACACGCCGACGGAATAATAATAATAATAATAATAATAATAATAATAATAATAATAAAGAAAAACAGGAAAACAATAAGTGAGAATGCTGTATAGCATTCTCACTGATAATAATAATAACTAGAAAAAGCTGTTCCTACGCAACAGCGAGTGAGAATGCTAATCTGCAGAATGATTTGAGGAGAAGATTCAGAAGATCCATGCAGAAGAGAAAAAATAGCTGAAAAACATTGAAGAATTTGAAAAATTTGAAGAATTTGAACAATTTGAAGTCATTTGTAGTAGTAGTAGTAGTAGTAGTAGTATCAGTTGTAGTAGTATCAGTAGTATCAGTAGTAGCAGTAGTAGTAGTAGTAGTAGTAGTAGTAGTAGTATCAGTAGTAGTAGTATTAGTTTTTAAAGAATTTGAAGGAATTTGAAGAATTTGAAGGAATTTGTAGTAGTAGTAGTAGTAGTATCAGTAGTACTAGTAGTACTAATAGTTGTATTATTAGTAGTAATAGTAGTAGTATCAGTAATAGTAGTAGTATCAGTAGTAGTAGTAGTATCAGTTTTTAAAGAATTTGAAGGAATTTGAAGGAATTTGTAGTAGTAGTAGTAGGATCAGTAGTACTAGTAGTAGTGGTATTATTAGTAGTAATAGTAGTAGTATCAGTAGTAGTAGTAGTAGTATCAGTAGTAGTAGTAGTATCAGTTTTTAAAGAATTTGAAGGAATTTAAAGGAATTTGTAGTAGTAGTAGTAGTAGTAGTAGTATCAGTAGTACTAGTAGTAGTAGTAGTAGTATCAGTAGTACTAGTAGTAGTAGTAGTTGTATTAGTAGTAGTAATAGTAGTAGTATCAGTAGTAGTTGTTGTAGTATCAGCAGTAGCATCAGTAGTAGTAGCAGTAGCAGCAGTAGTATCATAAGTAGTAGTAGTAGTGGTAGTAGTATCAGTAGTAGTAGTAGTAGTATCAGTAGTAGTAGTATCAGTTGTAGTAGTAGTAGTAGTAGTAGGAGTAGTAGTAGTATCAGTTGTAGTAGTAGTAGTAGGAGGAGGAGTAGTATCTGTTGTAGTTGTAGTATTAATATCAGTTGTATCAGAAGAATTAGAAGGAATTTGAAAAATATGAAGAATTTGAAGTATTTGAAGTATTTGAAAAATTTGAAAAAATTTGAAAAATTTGAAAAAAATTGAAAAATCTGAAAAATTTGAACCATTTGAACCATTTGAACAATTTGAACAATAAGAATGATTACAAGAATTTGAAGGAATTTGAAGGAATATGAAAAATTTGAAGAATTTGAAGGAATTTGCATTCATTTCAATGGGAGAAAAGTACGCACAAAAAGTACAAATATTTTAAAAAGTATTAAAGTTAGAATAATGATGAGATATAGCAGGAATGTCGGGAAGGAGCTGAATGTTTTGACACCAAAATTGTTGAAATCGGTTGAAGTATGTGGGAGTAGTTACACGCCGACGGAATAATAATAATAATAATAATAATAACTAGAAAAGGCTGTTCCTGCGAAACAGCAGTGAGAATGCTAATCTGCAGAATGATTGAGCAAAAGATGCAGAAAACATTGAAATCAGAATTGAAGAATTTGAAAAAAATAAGAATTTGAAGATATTTGAAGAAATAGAAGAATTTGAAGGAATTTGAAAAATTTGAAGAATTTGAAAGATTTGAAGAAATTTGAATAATTTGAAATATTTGAAGAAATTTGAATAATTTAAAAAATTTGAAGAAATTTGAAGAATTTGAAATATTTGAAGAAATTTGAAGAATTTTAAAAATGTTAAGAAATTTGGAGAATTTGAAATATTTGAAGGAATTTGAAGAATTTTGAAAAATTTGAAAATTTTCAAAAAAGTTGAAGGAATTTGAAAAATTTGAAAAAATTTGAAAAATTTAAAAAAAATCCAGAATTTGAAGATTAAGAACAACTAGAAATTTTGTGAAGAAATTTAGCAAGGCGCCTGCCTCGTGGTATCATCAAAAATACTAACGGCAAGTAACAATGCGAATTTCAGCTTCCTACGGTCTTCACAGCACCCGCAGTGGCCGTCGACATGTGCCATGTTAAGTCAACGGACCTCCTAGAAGCCTCTGGCTAGCAGCGTTGTCATGGAGACTCCCTCACAGCTGTAGCCCTCTATTTGTCTGTAAAGGCAGAACAACCCCGGCTAAGCAGAAGTTGGTAGGACCTTCCTAAAGCTACTTCTGGTTAGTAACATGCTAACCGTTAGCCGCTAGCATGGTTGTGTTCAGTATCACCGGGTGATTGTACTCTGTCAGTTTGGTCCAAATCCTGTACTGGGATGTGCCTCAAATAGGGAGAAAATACGTTGTTTATAACGTTGCCATGGTAACTCAAAATGGCTGGTGGTACAAAAAATACTTCATGGGATCAGCACACGTTTTGTTATACACACTGTGGGGATTATAATCCAAAACTCTAAATCTCCCACAACAGGATTCAATCCCATGACCTCTTGCATGCAAAGCCTGAGCTTTCCATCAGAGCTATACTGTAGGCATATATGGGCATGCATTTCTGGGAACATAAGGGCTTTGGTCCCCCATTGAAAAGCATGGGATGTTTGACACCTCATATCTTGGAGATGCTTTATGCGACGTAGGCCAGATTTCTTGTGGAGCTTTCTCTTTAAAGGAAGTACAAACTCTGTGAAGCAGAAGTTTGTACGAGCTTCCTAGAGCTACTTCCGGTTAGCAATATGCTAACCGTTAGCCGCTAACAAGATTGTGTTCAGTATCACCGGGTGATTGTACTCTGTCAGTTTGGTCCAAATCCTGTACTGGGAAGTGCCTCAAAAAGGGGTGCCAATACTTTATGTCACCAAACGTGACCAAAGTTCATGGGTCAGATTGGCCTCCTTTAGCAACTCAGCCTCACCACATCTGGGCCCAGAACTCAACATTTGACCAAAACGGTCAGTAGCGCCATTTCCCACAGGTGGGTGGTGCTGTATTAGCCGATTGGGTCGTGTCTGGGCATCATGCCAGGTCCTGTTGGAAGCAAAGGCCCAATAGGAAAGCATGTGAAATCCAAAATGGGACAGAAAAGTGACACATGGCTGAAAGTCACTTGAAAATTTTAAAATGTCAAGAGGAAGTGACTGTGCGAATTTCAGATTCCTACGTTAATCACAGCAACTGCAGTGAGTGTCGAAAGTTGCCATTCTATCTCAAAGGAGCCTCTCCCTCTCAGAGTTCCGTCGTCATGGAAACTCACTCACACACCTGCAGCGGGCCAGTCTACTGAAGAGCAGACACTTTGCGTCAGTCTGCCTATTGGGTTATAATGGAGAACTTTGCCTCGAACAACGCTCCATATCTCCTGATCCGTAAATGGTAGAGATGTAATTTTTTCTGCGTTTATTTCGTAACGGATAGGGGAAGAAGATAAGCTATCGGATTTTGCTGGAAAAAGTTTAATAAAGGCGTAAAAAATTATGAAATAAAGGGATTTCTAGCGAATTTCAGAAATCCTCTAAAAAGGTTCCCGAACAAATCGCTGTAGCTGAAAAAATATAAGAGATATCAAAATAATTCTTTCACTGTGAGTATCAGCAGGCTTTTGAGGACTATGGAGCTCATTTTTATGTTTGTACAAAAATCGGTGTAGGCACAGCAACGATGTAAAAAAGTGGATGATGTGGAAGAATGAAGCTCCGAAGCGTTTTCGGGATGTTGCACATTCGCTACTCCCGAACAAATTGTTCCTGCGGCAAAACCGTAACAGCTATCGACAAAATTCTTTTTTTATGAGTGCCAGAAGGGTCTGGACATGAATGTGTGAACGTCTCATGCCTGTACATCAAATGGTTCAGGAGTAGCGACGATGTAGAAAAGTGCCTCATTTGGCGGGATGGAAGTTTGATCCTGTTTAAGCATTTTTCCAAAAAGCTACTCCCGAACAAATGGTTCCTGCGGCAAAACCGTAACATTTATCGACAAAATTCCTTCTATATGAGCGCCAGAAGGGTCTTGACATGAATGTGTGAAAGTCTCATACCTGTACATCAAACGGTTTAGTAGTAGCGACGATGTAGAAAAGTGCCTCATTTGGCGGGATGGAAGTTTGATCCTGTTTTAGCATTTTTCCAAAACGCTACTCCCGAACAAATTGTTCCTGCGGCAAAACCGTAACATTTATCGACAAAATTCCTTTTATGTGAGCGCCAGAAGGGTCTGGAAATGAATGTGTGAAAGTCTCATGCCTGTACATAAAACGGTTTAGGAGTAGCCACGATGTGAAAACATGTGTCGCTTGGGAATGTCAGGTGTGATTTTTCACCACCCCTCCATAGAAAATCAATGGAGAGCTTTCCGGCTTCGTGGTGCTCTGGGGTGATTTGCGAAAAATCTATAAATCCCACACCAATGATGGTTACATTTCCAGAATCCAGACAAAAATTCCTACGTTTTGATGTATAATTTATCTGAATAGACTGAAAATTGAGTGAGTAGGAAGAAGTTGTTCAGAGGAGGAAAATCTATAGAATCGTTAGAGTGGCCACTCTAAATGAACTCCCTAGCAACCATAGCAACACATTCATTTTTCTGAATTTCTTGAAAAGGCAAAATTATTTTAAGGAGGTACTATATGAAAATGGTAAAAGATATGAAAAAGCTGAAGTAGCTGAAGATAGCTGAAGGTTATTTGAACATTTTAAAAGTTGAATGGCGTTTCTAGCTGAAAGTAGGCTGAAGCAGTAAGCTGTCAAAAAGCTGAAAAATTTGAAGAATTTGAAGGATTCTCCATTCATTTTCAATGAGAGCAAAAACTCACAAAAAGTTGAATATTTTAAATATTATAAAAGTTATAATTACCAAAAGTCATAGCAGTAATGTCGTGAACGAGCTGAACGTTTTGATACGAAAATTGTTTAAATCGGTTGAAGTATGCAGGAGTAGTTAGATGCCGAAAAACGTACGGAATAATAATCAAGACCTGAAGGAACTTAATAAGTGAGAATGCTGTATAGCATTCTCACTTGATAATAACTAGAAAAAGCTGTTCCTACGCAACAGCGAGTGAGAATGCTAATCTGCAGAATGATTTGAGGAAAAGATGCAGAAGATCCATGCAGAAGAGAAAAAATAGCTGAAAAATATTAAAGAATTTGAAAAATTTGAAGAATTTGAACAATTTGAAGTAATTTGTAGTAGTAGTAGTAGTAGTAGTATCAGTAGTAGTAGTAGTAGTATCAGTAGTATCAATAGTAGCAGTAGTAGTAGTATCAGTAGTAGTAGTAGTAGTTTTTAAAGAATTTGAAGGAATTTGAAGGTATTTGAAGAATTTGAAGGAATTTGTAGTAGTAGTAGTAGTAGTATCAGTAGTACTAGTAGTAGTAGTAGTTGTATTATTAGTAGTAATAGTAGTAGTATCAGTAGTATTAGTAGTAATATCAGTAGTAGTAGCAGTATCAGTTTTTAAAGAATTTGAAGGAATTTGAAGGAATTTGTAGTAGTAGTAGTAGTAGTAGTATCAGTAGTACTAGTAGTAGTAGTAGTTGTATTAGTAGTAGTAATAGTAGTAGTATCAGTAGTAGTAATAGTAGTATCAGTAGTAGTAGCAGTAGCAGCAGTAGTATCATTAGTAGTAGTAGTATCAGTAGTAGTAGTAGTATCAGTAGTAGTAGTAGTAGTAGTAGTAGTAGTATCAGTAGTAGTAGTAGAAGTATCAGTAGTAGTAGGAGTAGTATCAGTAGTAGTAGTAGTATCAGTTTTTAAAGAATTTGAAGGAATTTGCAGAATTTAAAGGAATTTGTAGTAGTAGTAGTAGTAGTAGTAGTAGTGGTAGTAGTAGTAGTATCAGTAGTACTAGTAGTAGTAGTAGTAATAGTAGTAGTATCAGTAGTAGTTGTAGCATCAGCAGTAGCATCAGTAGTAGTAGCAGTAGCAGCAGTAGTATCATTAGTAGTAGTAGTAGTGGTAGTAGTATCAGTAGTAGTAGTAGTAGTATCAGTAGTAGTAGTATCAGTTGTAGTAGTAGTAGTAGTAGTAAGAGTAGTATCTGTTGTAGTTGTAGTATTAATATCAGTTGTATCAGAAGAATTAGAAGGAATTTGAAAAATTTGAAGAATTTGAAAAATTTGAAGAATTTGAAGTATTTGAAGTATTTGAAAAATTTGAAAAAATTTGAAAAATATGAAAAAATTTGAAAAATCTGAAAGATTTGAACCATTTGAACAATTTGAACAATAAGAATGATTAAAAGAATTTGAAGGAATTTGAAGGAATATGAAAAATTTGAAGAATTTGAAGGGATTTGCATTCATTTCAATGGGAAAAAAGTACGCACAAAAAGTACAAATATTTTAAAAAGTATTAAAGTTAGAATAATGATGAGATATAGCAGGAATGTCGGGAAGGAGCTGAACGTTTTGACACCAAAATTGTTGAAATCGGTTGAAGTATGTGGGAGTAGTTACACGCCGACGGAATAATAATAATAATAATAATAATAACTAGAAAAAGCTGTTCCTACGCAACAGCGAGTGAGAATGCTAATCTGCAGAATGATTTGAGGAGAAGATGCAGAAGATCAATGCAGAAGAGAAAAAAATAGCTAAAAAACATTGAAGAATTTGAAAAATTTGAAGAATTTGAAGAATTTGAAGTAATTTGTAGTAGTAGTAGTAGTTGTAGTAGTACTAGAAGTACTATTAGTAGTAGTAGTAGTAGTATCAGTAGTAGTAGTAGTAGTATCAGTAGTATCAGTAGTAGCAGTAGTAGTAGTATCAGTAGTAGTAGTATCAGTTTTTAAAGGATTTGAAGGAATTTGTAGTAGTAGTAGTAGTATCAGTAGTACTAGTAGTAGTAGTAGTTGTATTATTAGTAGTAATAGTAGTAGTATCAGTAGTAGTAGTATCAGTAGTAGTAGTAGTATCAGTTTTTAAAAAAATTGAAGGAATTTGAAGGAATTTGTAGTAGTAGTAGTAGTAGTAGTAGTAGTATCAGTAGTACTAGTAGTAGTAGTTGTTGTATTAGTAGTAGTAATAGTAGTAGTATCAGTAGTAGTAGTAGTAGTATCAGTAGTAGTAGTAGTATCAGTTTTTAAAAAAATTGAAGGAATTTGAAGGAATTTGTAGTAGTAGTAGTAGTATTAGTAGTATCAGTAGTACTAGTAGTAGTAGTAGTTGTTGTATTAGTAGTAGTAATAGTAGTAGTATCAGTAGTAGTAGTAGTAGTATCAGTAGTAGTAGTAGTATCAGTTTTTAAATAATTTGAAGGAAATTGTAGTAGTAGTAGTATTAGTAGTAGTATCAGTAGTACTACTAGTAGTAGTAGTTGTATTAGTAGTAGTAATAGTAGTAGTAGCAGTAGTAGTTGTAGTAGCAGTAGTGGTAGCAGTAGCAGCAATAGTATCATTAGTAGTAGTAGTAGTAGTAGTAGTAGTAGTATCTGTAGTAGTAGTAGTAGTAGTAGTATCATCAGTAGTAGTAGTAGAAGTATCAGTAGTAGTAGGAGTAGTATCAGTAGTAGTAGTAGTATCAGTTTTTAAAAAATTTGGAGGAATTTGAAGAATTTGAAGGAATTTGTAGTAGTAGTAGTAGTAGTAGTAGTAGTATCAGTAGTACTAGTAGTAGTAGTAGTAATAGTAGTAGTATCAGTAGTAGTTGTTGTAGTATCAGCAGTAGCATCAGTAGTAGTAGCAGTAGCAGCAGTAGTATCATTAGTAGTAGTAGTAGTATTATTATCAGTAGTAGTAGTAGTATCAGTAGTAGTAGTAGTAGTAGTAGTATCAGTATTAGTAGTAGAAGTATCAGTAGTAGTAGTAGTAGTATCAGTAGTACTAGTAGTAGTAGTAGTAGTAGTAGTAATAGTAGTAGTATCAGTAGTAGTTGTTGTAGTATCAGCAGTAGCATCAGTAGTAGTAGCAGTAGCAGCAGTAGTATCATTAGTAGTAGTGGTAGTAGTATCAGTAGTAGTAGTAGTAGTAGTATCAGTAGTAGTAGTATCAGTTGTAGTAGTAGTAGTAGTAGGAGTAGTATCTGTTGTAGTAGTAGTATTAATATCAGTTGTATCAGAAGAATTAGAAAGAATTTGAAAAATTTGAAGAATTTGAAAAATTTGAAGAATTTGAAGTATTTGAAGTATTTGAAAAATTTGAAACAATTTGAAAAATTTGAAAAAATTTGAAAAATCTGAAAGATTTGAACCATTTGAACCATTTGAACAATTTCAACAATAAGAATGATTACAAGAATTTGAAGGAATATAAAAAATTTGAAGAATTTGAAGGAATTTGCATTCATTTCAATGGGAAAAAAGTACGCACAAAAAGTACAAATATTTTAAAAAGTATTAAAGTTAGAATAATGATGAGATATAGCAGGAATGTCGGGAAGGAGCTGAACGTTTTGACACCAAAATTGTTGAAATCGGTTGAAGTATGTGGGAGTAGTTACACGCCGACGGAATAATAATAATAATAATAATAATAATAATAATAATAACTAGAAAAAGCTGTTCCTACGCAACAGCGAGTGAGAATGCTAATCTGCAAAATGATTTGAGGAGAAGATGCAGAAGATCCATGCCGAAGAAAACAAATAGCTGAAAAACATTGAAGAATTTAAAAAAATTGAAAAATTTGAACAATTTGAAGTAATTTGTAGTAGTAGTTGTATCAGTAGTAGTAGTATTAGTTTTTAAAGAATTTGAAGGAATTTGAAGGTATTTGTAGTAGTAGTAGTAGTATCAGTAGTACTAGTAGTAGTAGTATCAGTAGTACTAGTAGTAGTAGTATCAGTAGTAGTAGTAGTAGTAGTAGTATCAGTAGTATCAGTAGTAGTAGTATTAGTTTTTAAAGAATTTGAAGGAATTTGAAGGTATTTGAAGAATTTGAAGGAATTTGTAGTAGTAGTAGTAGTAGTATCAGTAGTAGTAGTAGTAGTAGTAGTTGTATTATTAGTAGTAATAGTAGTAGTATCAGTAGTAGTAGTAGTAATATCACTAGTAGTAGTAGTATCAGTTTTTAAAGAATTTGAAGGAATTTGAAGGAACTTGTAGTAGTAGTAGTAGTAGTAGTAGTAGTAGTAGTAGTATCAGTAGTACTAGTAGTAGTAGTAGTTGTAATAGTAGTAGTAATAGTAGTAGTATCAGTAGTAGTAGTAGTAGTATCAGTAGTACTAGTAGTAGTAGTAGTTGTAATAGTAGTAGTAATAGTAGTAGTATCAGTAGTAGTAGTAGTAGTATCAGTAGTAGTAGTAGTATCAGTTTTTAAAGAATTTGAAAGAATTTGTAGTAGTAGTAGTAGTAGTAGTAGTATCAGTAGTACTAGTAGTAGTAGTTGTTGTATTAGTAGTAGTAATAGTAGTAGTAGCAGTAGTAGTTGTTGTAGTAGCAGTAGCAGCAGTAGTATCATTAGTAGTATCATTAGTAGTAGTAGTAGTATCAGTAGTAGTAGTAGTAGTATCAGTAGTAGTAGTATTATCAGTAGTATCAGTAGTAGTAGTAGAAGTATCAGTAGTAGTAGGAGTAGTATCAGTAGTAGTAGTAGTATCAGTTTTTAAAGAATTTGAAGGAATTTGAAGAATTTGAAGGAATTTGTAGTAGTAGTAGTAGTAGTAGTATCAGTAGTACTAGTAGTAGTAGTAGTAGTAGTAGTAATAGTAGTAGTATCAGTAGTAGTTGTTGTAGTATCAGCAGTAGCATCAGTAGTAGAAGCAGTAGTGGCATTAGTAGTAGTAGTAGTGGTAGTAGTATCAGTAGTAGTAGTAGTAGTATCAGTAGTAGTAGTATCAGTAGTAGTAGTAGTAGTAAGAGTAGTATCTGTTGTAGTAGTAGTATTAATATCAGTTGTATCAGAAGAATTAGAAGGAATTTGAAACATTTGAAGAATTTGAAAAATTTGAAGAATTTGAAGTATTTGAAAAATTTGAAAAATTTGAAAAAAATTGAAAAATTTGAAAAAATTTGAAAAATCTGAAAGATTTGAACCATTTGAACCATTTGAACAATTTGAATAATAAGAATGATTACAAGAATTTGAAGGAATTTGAAGGAATATGAAAAATTTGAAGAATTTGAAGGATTTTGCATTGATTTCAATGGGAGCAACCAAAAACGCACAAAAAGTGAAATATTTTAAAAAGTATAAAAGTTAGCATAACCATGAGATATAGCAGGCATGCCGGGAACGAGCCGAACGTTTTGACACCAAAATTGTTGAAATTGGTTGAAGTATGCGGGAGTAGTTAGACGCCGACGGAATAATAATAATAATAATAAAGAAAAACAGGAAAACAATAAGTGAGAATGCTGTATAGCATTCTCACTGATAATAATAACTAGAAAAAGCTGTTCCTACGCAACAGCGAGTGAGAATGCTAATCTGCAGAATGATTTGAAGAGAAGGTGCAGAAGATCCATGCAGAAGAGAAAAAATAGCTGAAAAACATTGAAGAATTTGAAAAATTTGAAGAATTTGAACAATTTGAAGTCATTTGTAGTAGTAGTAGTAGTAGTAGTAGTAGTAGTAGTAGTATCAGTAGTAGTAGTAGTAGTAGTAGTAGTAGTAGTAGTATCAGTAGTAGTAGTAGTATCAGTAGTAGCAGTAGTAGTAGTATTAGTTTTTAAAGAATTTGAAGGAATTTGAAGGAATTTGAAGGAATTTGAAGAATTTGAAGGAATTTGTAGTAGTAGTAGTAGTATCAGTAGTACTAGTAGTCGTAATAGTTGTATTATTAGTAGTAATAGTAGTAGTATCAGTAGTAGTACTAGTAGTAGTAGTAGTAGTATCAGTTTTTAAAGAATTTGAAGGAATTTGTAGTAGTAGTAGTAGTAGTAGTAGTATCAGTAGTACTAGTAGTAGTAGTAGTTGTATTAGTAGTAGTAATAATAGTAGTATCAGTAGTATTAGTAGTAGTAGTATCAGTAGTAGTAGTAGTATCAGTTTTTAAAGAATTTGAAGGAATTTGTAGTCATAGTAGTAGTATTAGTAGTAGTATCAGTAGTACTAGTAGTAGTAGTAGTAGTTGTATTAGTAGTAATAATAGTAGTAGTAGCAGTAGTAGTTGTAGTAGCAGTAGTGGTAGCAGTAGCAGCAATAGTATCATCAGTAGTAGTAGTAGTAGTAGTAGTAGTAGTAGTAGTAGTAGTATCAGGAGTAGTAGTAGTAGTAGTTGTAGTAGTAGTAGTAGTATCAGTAGGAGTAGTAGAAGTATCAGTAGGAGTAGGGGTAGTATCAGTAGTAGTAGTAGTATCAGTTTTTAAAGAATTTGAAGGAATTTGAAGGAATTTGTAGTAGTAGTAGTAGTAGTAGTAGTAGTAGTAGTATCAGTAGTACTAGTAGTAGTAGTAGTAGTAGTAATAGTAGTAGTATCAGTAGTAGTTGTTGTAGTATCAGCAGTAGCATCAGTAGTAGTAGCAGTAGCAGCAGTAGTATCATTAGTAGTAGTAGTAGTGGTAGTAGTATCAGTAGTAGTAGTAGTAGTATCAGAAGTAGTAGTATCAGTTGTAGTAGTAGGAGTAGTAGTAGTAGGAGTAGTATCTGTTGTAGTTGTAGTATTAATATCAGTTGTATCAGAAGAATTAGAAGGAATTTGAAAAATTTTAAGAATTTGACAAATTTGAAGAATTTGAAGTATTTGAAGTATTTGAAAAATTTGAAAAATATGAAAAAAATTGAAAAATCTGAAAGATTTGAACCATTTGAACCATTTGAACAATTTGAACAATAAGAATGATTAAAAGAATTTGAAGGAATTTGAAGGAATATCAAAAATTTGAAGAATTTGAAGGAATTTGCATTCATTTCAATGGGAAAAAAGTACGCACAAAAAGTACAAATATTTTAAAAAGTATTAAAGTTAGAATAATGATGAGATATAGCAGGAATGTCGGGAAGGAGCTGAACGTTTTGACACCAAAATTGTTGAAATCGGTTGAAGTATGTGGGAGTAGTTACACGCCGACGGAATAATAATAATAATAATAATAATAACTAGAAAAAGCTGTTCCTACGCAACAGCGAGTGAGAATGCTAATCTGCAGAATGATTTGAGGAAAAGATGCAGAAGATCCATGCAGAAGAGAAAAAATAGCTGAAAAATATTAAAGAATTTGAAAAATTTGAAGAATTTGAACAATTTGAAGTAATTTGTAGTAGTAGTAGTAGTAGTAGTATCAGTAGTAGTAGTATCAGTAGTATCAATAGTAGCAGTAGTAGTAGTATCAGTAGTAGTAGTAGTAGTTTTTAAAGAATTTGAAGGAATTTGAAGGTATTTGAAGAATTTGAAGGAATTTGTAGTAGTAGTAGTAGTAGTATCAGTACTACTAGTAGTAGTAGTAGTTGTATTATTAGTAGTAATAGTAGTAGTATCAGTAGTATTAGTAGTAATATCAGTAGTAGTAGCAGTATCAGTTTTTAAAGAATTTGAAGGAATTTGAAGGAATTTGTAGTAGTAGTAGTAGTAGTAGTAGTATCAGTAGTACTAGTAGTAGTAGTAGTTGTATTAGTAGTAGTAATAGTAGTAGTATCAGTAGTAGTAATAGTAGTATCAGTAGTAGTAGCAGTAGCGGCAGTAGTATCATTAGTAGTAGTAGTATCAGTAGTAGTAGTAGTATCAGTAGTAGTAGTAGTAGTAGTAGTATCAGTAGTAGTAGTAGAAGTATCAGTAGTAGTAGGAGTAGTATCAGTAGTAGTAGTAGTATCAGTTTTTAAAGAATTTGAAGGAATTTGCAGAATTTAAAGGAATTTGTAGTAGTAGTAGTAGTAGTAGTAGTGGTAGTAGTAGTAGTATCATTAGTACTAGTAGTAGTAGTAGTAATAGTAGTAGTATCAGTAGTAGTTGTAGCATCAGCAGTAGCATCAGTAGTAGTAGCAGTAGCAGCAGTAGTATCATTAGTAGTAGTAGTAGTGGTAGTAGTATCAGTAGTAGTAGTAGTAGTATCAGTAGTAGTAGTATCAGTTGTAGTAGTAGTAGTAGTAGTAGTAAGAGTAGTATCTGTTGTAGTTGTAGTATTAATATCAGTTGTATCAGAAGAATTAGAAGGAATTTGAAAAATTTGAAGAATTTGAAAAATTTGAAGAATTTGAAGTATTTGAAGTATATGAAAAATTTGAAAAAATTTGAAAAATATGAAAAAATTTGAAAAATCTGAAAGATTTGAACCATTTGAACAATTTGAACAATAAGAATGATTAAAAGAATTTGAAGGAATTTGAAGGAATATGAAAAATTTGAAGAATTTGAAGGAATTTGCATTCATTTCAATGGGAAAAAAGTACGCACAAAAAGTACAAATATTTTAAAAAGTATTAAAGTTAGAATAATGATGAGATATAGCAGGAATGTCGGGAAGGAGCTGAACGTTTTGACACCAAAATTGTTGAAATCGGTTGAAGTATGTGGGAGTAGTTACACGCCGACGGAATAATAATAATAATAATAATAATAATAATAATAATAATAATAAAGAAAAACAGGAAAACAATAAGTGAGAATGCTGTATAGCATTCTCACTGATAATAATAATAATAATAAAGAAAAACAGGAAAACAATAAGTGAGAATGCTGTATAGCATTCTCACTGATAATAATAATAAAGAAAAACAGGAAAACAATAAGTGAGAATGCTGTATAGCATTCTCACTGATAATAATAATAAAGAAAAACAGGAAAACAATAAGTGAGAATGCTGTATAGCATTCTCACTGATAATAATAAAGAAAAACAGGAAAACAATAAGTGAGAATGCTGTATAGCATTCTCACTGATAATAAAGAAAAACAGGAAAACAATAAGTGAGAATGCTGTATAGCATTCTCACTGATAATAAAGAAAAACAGGAAAACAATAAGTGAGAATGCTGTATAGCATTCTCACTGATAATAAACATGGTAATTAACACTATCTAAAAAGTCAGTTCTATGGCTAAGAAAGACAACCAAAACACTTTCATTATGCTGATTAAAATTCTATATTTTTATCAAAAGTAGTAAGAAGGAAGAGGAAGGAAGCAAGGTAGGTCCATCTGTTTTTCACAAAGAACTGTTAAAACTGATAAGGAATGCCTTAATTTCTGGGTCCGGAATCAGTGTTGATTGTGGCTCCCACAGTACCTTCACATCAGAAGGCAGGGAACCTTCATCATGCAGCTGTCCGTCCCAGCTGGTCACTCTGATACTCAAAGCCTGTTATTTTTGGTCCAGGTCATTTTATGTCTAGGGAATTCCTCACCTTGGATTCCGCACCAATTTATGTGACACAAACTAACCTTGTACGGTTGGAGATTGTCTTCCCAAAGTGGGTCTTTAAGGAATTTAAAATAGAGAAAGAGAGAATTACACAAATGCAGCAAAGTGAGTCGGGGCAAGCAAAAATAATGTCATAACAGAAATCTGGCATGTGATGATGTGATGATGCTTTATTTGTTCTTTCTTCTGTTCTCTTTTGGACTCTCTTTTCTGATTCAGCATTCAAACAGCCTTTAAAGTTAGCAACTTCCAGGTGGATATAACCTTACTAGGGCCCCATCACAATTTAGATTTCAGGTTTTCCTTTGCATTACACATATTTATTTCAATTACAACCAAAATCCGTTTCTAATCCAGTAACAGTGAACTATTAATTTCCAAGTCAGTACAGAATCTCAATTTGAAGAAGTCACACTGAGTAAACTAGTGATGATTTCTATGATTGTTATTATTGTCTGTTCCATCTTGATCATTATAGAAAAATACATTTCCAAAATGAAGATGCTGTCAGTGCAAGGAAGGATCAAAATATCATCTTAGTGTCCTAGATTCTTCTTTGGCGATTTGCTAAAATAAACGAGGTTGCACTACATTTTCATAATGACACAGCAGCTACAGTGTCAATAGACAAGCAATAATTTTATTTGCCATCTATTTTCTGAATAATGCAAAAATGGAGGCAGAAATGATGTTCTTTACTCTTTCATTAAAAGTTTTGTTTCACTGTTGTGGGGTTCTATGGTGGCCGACAGCTCCAAATGCGCAGCAAACTGCTGAACGTGCCAAAAACGGCCAAACGTGCTGCAGACACATGAATAAGGCAAACTCCAAAGCACACAAATACAGAAAACAAATGCAACAAAAACACTGCAAAAGACAGTTGCTGCAATCACAGAAAACAGAGTGATAAAAACACAACAAAGCAAAAGAAAAATACTGCAAATGAAAAATGCTGCAAGTCCTAGAAACAACAGCAAGTAAAAAAAGGCTGCTTGCATATCTGAACATTAATGCCATCGAAAAACTTCTTATTCACATAATCTCCTTCATTTAGTAAAGGAGCGGTGATAGGAATGTGTGTGCCATCAATGCAGCCAATTGATGTGATGCTGCTGTCAATTAATCTGCGAGGCTCGTCAATAACTGACCAATCAGTGATTGCAATTTGTCCCAAAGTGAAATGCTCTTTACCTGCAGAAGCTGAACACCTTTTCCCTCCAACAACATTCCAGGATGTTGCATTATGAATGTGGAAGGATTTCGATAAAAATATTGGGAACAATTCAGACTCACGATTAGGGGGAGTTTATTCCTTTCCTAAAACCTAAAAGTGTCAGGGTTCTCTGTTTTCGTGCTCTCTAACTCTGCTTCACAGGTGGCTGCAGTTGATCAGGTGGGCGTGGCCCGCACCGGCGGCTCATCATGGAACCTTCATCTCTGGCTTAAAAGGAGTGCTCAGACAGTTGGAAGACGCTAGAGTGTTACCCAGTCGTGGTATGCCTAGGCCTCTGACCTGTCACCTGTGCCTCGTATCCGTGAGTTTTGGAAACTAAGTTTTTGAACTAACCTGTCTCCTGTCTCCTCCAGTTTTGTCGTGTTTTGGATTTACTCACCTGTGTTGGCTCCGTGCTCTGAGGACCAGTCATCCGAATCCCTGCCGCTCAGATTTTGCTCTGGCACTTCCCCTCATACTCCCTTGGTGGTACCAAGCCGGGCGTGAGACCCCTTCCCTGGATTCACCTGGTTCGTCAAAGTCACACTCCGGTTCTTCCAGCTGCTCCTCTTGCCTTGCGTCCGCATTGGTGCTGTACGGGCCCCCCGCCTGCATTACTTCTGCCAGCCCTCCTGTCACTCAGCCACAACCTTCCATCAGAGAGTTACGATCTCAGAGTTCTTTTGTCACTCATTCCCCCCAGACAGGTCTCCCCTTCCAAACGGTAAGCGGCGCCGTTTCTGGAAAGTTTCCCTCTGGTTCGATCCTCCGTAACATATCCTCTTTCTTCCCACAGTCGTTCCAGCTCTGACGTTCAGACCTCGCCTGTTGCACACAGCGTTTGCTTCTCCTCTTTGTCGAGCCTTTAATAAACATCTTAACTGTTTTTGCTGCCGTCTGTGTCTGCATGTGAGCCAAACTCTTAAAAACCATGACAAAAAGGAGTCTAGAAAAATGGAAAAGATGGATATGCGGTGGCCAAACCGATCTCATCAGGAGCTGAACACAACAGTGATCGATGGAGAACTACTGCACCTTTGTCTGTCTGAAGGTAACTACATTTTCATAAACATTGTATGCTTGATTGGTTAAATCATTGATGCTACTTCTGCTGTGTTTTGAATATTGTCATGAGTTGAGGATTTTGTTGAGGGCCAACGGCGCAGAAGAAGCGGTGAGGAAACATCGGTATGCAGGTAAGAGGTTTTTAATCCAGAAAGCACATCAAGGAGGTTACAAAGGGCAGGCTTCAGACTGGGACGGAATACCAAAGAGAAATACTAACTGACAAGGAATGAACACTGACTAGGATGGAAAATAGACTAACGATCCAGCGAAGACTGAACAGAAACCCGGAACTTAAATACACAGGAGATAATGCACTAAACAGGACACAGGTGTGGGATAATCAAAGGTAACAGAACAGCTGGAAGGCAACTTAAGAAGAGACGTGAGAAACAATCAATGAATGTAAACACAACAGAAACAAATGCACGATCCCAAAGATAAAACTGAAACATAAATAATAACAAATGCCTAGGGATCGTGACAAATGTTGCATGTTGAGTCTTTGTTAGTTATGATCAGTCAACAGGACTCTGATTTTGCACAAACCATTTAAATAAGTAAAATGCGCACTCCTAAAACAGAATTTCACTGGCCAAGGATAGCTCAATGGCAGCATGAAAACATCTACCGCAGTCTTCAGTTACTATTTTATAGGAGCTATAAGTAACATGGACACCTTGTGGCTCAAATTGGTACAACAGCTTGCCAATCACAAAAATCTAATATGCCGTTTTTTAACAGTGTTGCTGTTGTGAATACAACATCATATACCAGGATAGGTATATGATGTTGTATTGTGTTCTATATCTGGTCTGCTTCTCTTACTGGCGTCCATGTTTGCAAGCTGCTGTTCTTTTGCTGAGATAAAATACCCAATGCTGCGCTCTGTTTTGGGAACCCTGGGAAATCTCATAAGATTGGCTGAGGAACCAGGAAGTAAACACAGGCTACACTCTGAACCGAAGTAGTTCCGGACCGTACCTCTAGGTTTGAAAGGAGAAAAACTTGATTAAGAAGTTGTTGATGAAGAGAACCGATTTTTTTTTTTTTTTTTTTTTTTTTTTTTTTTTATCAGATCAGAATGAATTAGGTTGATTTTACAGCAAATGTCTTACTTATAGCTCCTTTAAGTTTAAGTTACTAAAGTTACTAAAAAATATTATAAGTTGGGTATTTAATCCTGGCCTTTAACGTCAATATGTCCGCGGTTACCTATGATAGAATGGCGACCTGTCCAGCGTGTACCCCGTCTCTCGCCCATTGACAGCTGGGGATAGGCACCAGCCCCCTCGCGACTCCACCAGGGATAGGTGTGTTAGAAAATGGATGGATGGATGGATGGATGTATGTCTGCGGTTACCTTGAAATAACTTCCCTGACACGATTTATGAGTCATTTGAAAAGAATTTGCCCTGTTTTTTTCCCTTAATGTTGGTAGGTAAGCAAAAAAAAATGCCTCTGTTAACGCTGTGAGCTTGTAACAGTCTGGACATCTTGACATACGGTTGCCCTGAAAAGATTTTCTTCATCTCCTACATTATATAAAAAACTACCGTTGGCATAAAAATGAAGTGCAGCAAAAATAATTTGTTCAAAACTGAGAGCATCCTGTCATGTTATACGTGCAATGTGTGGGCTGAGAATATTAAGATAAATTATTGAATGCGGTGAAAAATGGTAACACTCAAAAATTATTAATTAATCGATAAGACATTTAATCATGGTCTGATCTGCTTCTCCTGACAGATTTCGTCAGAATATTTGCGCTCCAGCATCTACAGCTTCTTCCAGAAAAGACATGCCTTTTTTGACACTTCCTTAGAACAAACCCAGGGTTAGTAAAAAAAAAAAAAAAAAAAAAAAAACCCTGCTACAAAGCAGGTTTGGTTCATGGAGTAAGTTGTTGTCATAATTTGACTCAGGTTAATGACTTCTTAGGTTTCTGAAACCAAAAACCCATGGTATACAGGAATTTATCCTAGAACTTACTCTGGGTTCCAACAAACCTCGCTTTATGAAATGGGGCCCTACTAACATTATTTAGCTCAACTGTAACACAAGAAAAATGTTAGAAAGGCTAGCAATGCTACTCAGACACTGAGACAATTTAAACACAGACTAATTCATTCCTTTTCCTGCTTATGTTGGATCAGTGATTGTTGAGCATTGGTACCTAGGTTTACTTTTTCTTTAGTCAGCACATTTCAGTGATGGCAGTGGGATGTCAATCAAAATGGCCATGGGGATGGTGGATGTACATTTTCAGAATTTTCATTTTCAGTACAAGGCATTGATGCTATTTATTTAATTCTACTTTTTTTTCTTCTTCTGTGACTTGTTGCAGTAGTGGGTATTACACATCAATGTATCGTTTTTAGCACAACTGACACAGCCCAGTATACAGGTGTTTGTTAATAAATTTAAATATATTAAAAAAATAATTTCCATATGTCAGTTAAAAAATGGAAATGTCCTATAGATTCACTACGTGCAGAGTGATATTGTTCAAGAATTGTATTTCTATTTATTTTGATAATTATGGCTTACAGTTTACAGTACATTACACAAGACCAAACAAAACAACATCACTCAATATAGAAATGTTTACCCACTGTAAAGTATGTCCATGTACTGTACAGCATATGCAATCAGCACTTGGGCTGGGCTCTTTTTGCATGACTTACTGCATCACTGTGGCATGGCATGCAGGCCAGCAGGTGTTAAAAAAGCTTAGGTTGCTTTGTTAGTGGCCTTTGGCTCATCTGCATTGTTGTGTCTGGTGTCTTTCATCTTCCTCTTGATAGGTCAGGGCAGTTTGCTGACCAGTCAGTTACAATGAGACCATGGTCATTAAAGCAGGTATTTGTACTTTTGGCAAGTGTGAGAATGTGGCAAGTCCAGCTTGTTAGCAGAGTGTGTCATGATTTATGTTTTTGTTTGTTTATTTTGGACTTTTCTTGGATCAGCCTTCACCTCTAAGCCATCATCCAATCAGCTCAGTCTCCTTCCAGCCACCACTCTGCTCTAGATCAACTCTACCCGCTGCCAGTAATTAGTCAACTTGGCTCACCTGTTTCCCTGACAACATCTACCTGCCTCAGCCAACTCATCCCTGCAAGAACCTCTCTTCTCATCTAATGTGATGTGCCATTCCTCTACCAGTTCTTATGTGCTCAGCCAGCTGGACTCTTCTGATAAAGGTTGCCTGTGTCTGTGTGCTGCACAAGTCTGCCTGTTTCCCCGTGAGTTCCATCCGCTCGCTCTGCCCGTTCTGGTAGTTCATCCGTCCACATCATCTGTTCTGCTTATCCCTGCCAGCCTGCATCTGCTCAAGTCTGGTTCTGCTTGCCTGCCTCACCTGCCACTATTTATCCTTTTCAATAACCCTTTTAAAACTTAACTCTGTGTTTGGCTGAATATCGGATTCAGCAGCATCATCCATTACAGAGGGACAAAAGAAGTGCTCCACAATTTCCTGGTTTGGCACACTGGACCATAAGCACCTTCGGATCAGGGTACACTGTTTCCAAATAAAAAGCGAAATGCGTTGTGCACAACAGACCTGTCCTTTTTGTCTTCTTAGCCCATTGTTATGTCTCTGGTCCAGGAACTGGTTAACACAAGTTATGTGACAGTTGTAGCCATCAACGACACAGAAAACAACCAGCTTCCCCTTTTTAGTTTTTTCTTGTCTGTCTTAGATTAATTCTGTCTTCAGCATTCATGAAACTTCACCTCCCATTAAAATGGTAATGACTTCCAGAGCCCAAGGCTTGAGCATGAAGACTATATCTGTAACACTCTGAAGGCCTGCCTGAAGCCTCTCGTCCACATAAATCAAGACAGAAAACCAGTAACTGTCACACAGAGTGGTCCTGGAGGTTATCTTCAACTTGTTTACAACTCACATTAAGAGTGCAGATATCCCTCAGCACGCATACAATCTGCTGAGTCACTGAACTATTCGTTTTTCGTACCCCTACACTGTGGCCAGCTGTATCTGTTAGTCTCTCCTAAAAATATCATCCCCCCCACCCACCCACCCTCTCTCTTTTTCTCTCTCTTTCTCTCTCTCTCTCTCTGTCTTACATACAGAGGACGCCTTGTCTTTAGGGAGCATGACAGCAAAAAGGGAGTTGCCAAAGAATAATATTTAACACCACCCATACTGGTGTTTTTACAACCAAGAACGGTTTAGCTTTACACAAAGGAAACACGTCTGTTTCCGTTGCTTCATTTGAAAGACAATTTTCTGTTGTGGACTTATTCAAGTGCACGGTAAGTACCCTTAGATAAAGAAAAGCATGTTACTAACATCTTAAAGTCAATGCTATTCCTCACTCAGATCAAAAGTACTTTCTTTTGTTGGGTACCAAATTCAGAGTTTCAGAGATGGCTCTGGTAAGACAGTTATCAGAGTTTGGGTGGAACAAAATAGTGTCAAGGACTTAAGGACCTCCGTACACCTGACTAGACCTCAGCTGTTTTGGTACTGCTTTTTGCTGAAGCACCAAATAAAAAAAGAATAACAGAAGAAAACAAAAAAGAAACTTGAGGGAAAGAAGCAATGAAAGAGGTCTGAATTAAAGACAAAGCCTGGCTAACACTGCTGATTTGTGAATACTGCGAAAACAGATGAAGGTAGAAGAAGTCTGAATTTTTAACATCCTCCCATGTTAAGGTCTGACCACTGGTGTCCCATGACTCTCACATCATGTCATGCATTGTCACTGCCAAACTGAGATGTTTGCAAGCTGAGGTCGTGTTCCGATGAAGGGTGCTGGGTGAGGTTGTTTGGACTTAGTTACGGCTTGGATTCGCTCCTCAAACTCATGGGTTGCATTCCAACAAAACACTCCCATTAAAACCCTGAGTGTGTGGGTTTTCCCCCCATTTTCAGACACTTCTGTTTATGTTCACATTTGTTGTGGTTTATCGCATGCCAGACGCCCCTGTTTGTAATTTGGGTGATCACTTTATTTTCTCCATTGTACTTGGAGCGGTTGTAACTGTATATGTTTGAGACGAGACGTGTATCAATCCGCGCATTTTTCACTGACCGGATCTTTTTTTTTAATGGAGGTTGTTGTTTTGACAGGTGATGCTGAGCTGGTGAGTTACAATGTATACATAAAGCCTGTGTTAATTACTATAAAGATGTTCATGTATACGTATTATACAGTTGAAGGAATGTCTGTGCTATTAATGCTGATGGTTTGTACAGCTCAAAAAAATAAAAGGAACACTTAAACAACACAATGTAACTCCAAGTCAATCACACTTCTGTGAAATCAAACTGTCCACTTAAGAAGCAACACCGACTGACAATCAGTTTCACCTGCTGTTTTGCAAATGGAATAGACAACAGGTGGAAACTAGAAGTAATTAGCAAGACCCCCCAATAAAGGAGTGGTTCTGCAGGTGGTGACCACAGACCACTTCTCAGTTCCTATGCTTTCTAGCTGATGTTTTAGTCACTTTTGAATGCTGGCTGTGCTTTCACTCTAGTGGTAGCATGAGACGGAGACTACAACCACACAAGTGGCCCAGAACTTACAAGTAGTGCAGCTCACCCAGGATGGCACATCAATGCGAGCTGTGGCAAGAAGATTTTCTGTGTCTGTCAGCGTAGTGTCTAGAGCATGGAGGCGCTACCAGGAGACAGGCCAGTACAGTCAATAAACAAGGAGGATACTGTAGGAGGGCGACAACCCTACAGCAGGACCACTACCTCCACCTTTGTGCAAGGAGGAACAGGAGGAGCACTGCCAGAGCCCTGCAAAATGCCACAAATATGCACCTGTCTGCTCAAACAATCAGAAACATACTCCATTAGGGTGGTATGAGGGCCCGACGTTCACAGAATGGGGGTTATGCTTACAGCATACAGTTATGCTTACTACCCTGCGATGGACTGACGACCTGTCCAGGTTGTACCCCGCCTCTCGCCCATTGACACAGTTGGAGATAGACACCGGCACCCCTCGCGATCCCAGCGGGGATAAGCGTGTTAGAAAATGGATGGATGGATGGATGGATGGATGGATGGATGGATGGATGGATGGATGGATGGATGGATGGATGGATGGATGGATGGATGGATGGATGGACTGGGCTATTTCTTTTTCCTCGCCATCAAGATCTCTGCCAACTGGCACCAGAAAATGCTATTATTGGGCTTTCTTCGTCTGGAAACAGATGCATACAAACATCTTACGGACGCAGCCATGATGAACTGGTTGAACTTGCACAGCTGACAATACAGCGATCTGATTGGCTGAGCAGCAAAACTCGAATCATGTGACCTCTTGGACCGGAGCACAAAAATTTATATTTCTTATCGGCTATAACTTATTAATGTGCAAGCGAAATCGTGGGAACATTGGTGTTTTGAGATCACTGCTATGTGTAGCAACTGATCCAAGTGCAAGAAAGTTGCTCCCTGACAGTTCATACGAAACTTCTTAAGGAGACGTCCTACAGATTCTGGCCCACGGACTAAAATGGATGATTTATTTAGACATTTAAACTGGTAAGCATTTTAACATTTTAAGTGATTTAACACCATAACTACCACAGTGCACAACCTTGATCAACGTAAATACCAAAAAAAGTAAAAAATAAAAAATCTGGTTGTTACATTAATACTGTAAAACATTAAAAAAGAAAGGCTAAAACTCAAGTGTTGCGATCTAAGCTTGTGAATTCAACTTATAAGCCTTGTGCTGTGTAACCTTACCTTGTCTAAACTGTGGATCAAAAGAAGTGCTCTGGTTCTCATGTTCTGCCCTCTACTCGCCCAGATTCAACCATAATTTGTTACATTACAATATTACTGTCTTTGAATTGTAAGGCATTACACTACGTTTACATTACTTTCACCAAAATAACAGGAAATATGGATTTCTTCATGTGTTCAATGCAGCTCATTACACGGCAGGAGGTGATGTGGTATGGCATAATGACTGAGCTAGGCTTAAGGCTAACAAAAGAACAATATAATGGTTGCAGTTATGGCTCATGGGACAATGTAGGCCCCAACGGCCACAGGTCACTCACAACTTAATCTAGTAAAATATAGCCATAGTGAAATTGTATGTTGACTTTAAATAGTTCTCATCATTGCTGGTTGCCTTTTCTTCCACTTACAGTTGTGTAGACTTAATGCAAATAGTTTGAGAATAATGGCTAAGATCTTTGTCCGTAAAAGCAACATTTTAGTTATTCTCACTGCTTGAAATGAGAAGTATAGCCTAAGCATGTTAGATCTGTTGCATGAATGGCAGAGATAACTCAAATTCCCTTTCTACAGTCATCTAAACAGGGCAATCAAATTCCAGGACCAGCATAAATGACTTTTTTTAATTCTTGGATAATCTTCTCTGGTGCCAATTAAGCATTTCTCAATTTTGGATTAAAAAGCAAAGTAACTTCAGTTACTGAGAATCGTACCGAGTAAAATATTAATGAAATTGTATTGGTAATGCCTTACATTACTGCCTTACTGCAAAAAGCAATACATTACTGTAGCCTAATTAAATTACTTTTTTACTGCATTACTCCCAACACTGATATTGTGTAGGCTACATACAGTCAACAGTAGAACATTATTTAGGTAAATTTCTATGAAAAAGTAAATTAAAACGGCCAAAACTAGCCTACTTCAAGTGGCGGAGAAGGTCACCTGTGGTGCTGCAGCAGCACACATATTGATAATGAGATACAAAAGTCCTATGTAAGCTATTGGCTAATTACATGAAACTAAAGGAAACCGTGTAACATAACAATAACTTTAAAAACGTGATTCTTTGAATGTTCACTGGTGAAATCAACAACAGTGAAACTAACACAGAGAGTTAGTTAGCAGCTAACATTCAAAAGTTAAATAGCCTAGCCTTACAAACACTGAACGTTACACTGAACAGGAACATGCAATAAAAAGAGTGATTCATGGTTGAGAATAAATGAGTTACTGAAATAAACTAGGGAAATTTGGTTGCTCACCTTGCTTTGAAACAACTTCCTTGACTGGTCTGGACAAAGCACCAAGTAGAAGATACCTGACTCAATCTAATATGCAGCACCGTGCATTTTGTGTTGATCGAGCAATGTGCCCATAGCAAGTGTGAAACAGTGCCAAAATTCCCTAGTGGCCGAGAGTGGTATCACAGGGACTTGACTGCAAAGGTGCCACAGACACTATTTCATGCTTTATAGATAGTTAGATGTCATCACAGACTGTGTCTCACAGAAAGTATTTTACAGTATGTTATACAAATACAAAAATACACAACACTGAAGTATTTTGATACAAAATACAAAGGCATTTTCATCATCTCAATAAAATACATATTACAAAATAGTATTTTGTATTTGAAATACGTATTTCAAATACTTGTATTAGAAATACTGCCAATCCCTGACCACAGACTGTCCAGGAGTTGGCGGATGCGTTAGTCCAGGTCAGGGAGGAGATCCCTCAGGACACCATCCACCACCTCATCAGGAGCATGCCCAGGCATTGTAGGAAGGTCATACAGGCACGTGTAGGCTACTCATGCTACTGAGCCTCATTTTGACTTGTTTTAAGGACATTACATCAAAGTTGGATCCGCCTGTAGTGTGTTTTTCCACTTTAATCTTAAGTGTGGCTCCAAATCCAGACCTCCTTTGGTTAATAAATCTGATTTCCATTGATAATTTTTGTGTGATTTTGTTGTCAGCACATTCAACTATGTAAAAAACAAAGTATTTAATAAGAATGTTTCATTCAGTCAGATCTAGGATGTGTTATTTTAGTGTTCCTTTTAATTTTTGAGAAGTATATTTCTTCTGTGTCATTTCAGTAGATTACCTGGCTACTGACACAGTTACTGTAAAGAGGCTAGTTTATTTTGCTTGACATTTCTGTAAGAAGGCTCATACCAATAAAACTTGGGAAAGACAGTGATCAGATGTCCAAGTCTGGGTTACCATTGTTTCATTAGTCAAAGTACACCCTTTGTGGTGGGAGTTTTTGAACTAAAGGTAGTTAGTTTAATAAAACCGTACACTGAGGGTGATGGGAACTGGAATTCTGGTCTACATCACCACAATGAATGTCAAACATAGAATGTCCTATCACTGTCTTTCCTATTATGTAGTGTACATATATTTACATACACTACATAAAAAAACACTTGACCCTTTTTCTCACTCCCCAACACTAAATCAGACTAAAACCTTTCTTGTTTTAGGTCAATTACGAATTCAGTCTAGTTTAATCAGACCACCGGGCACATAGTATCTCGATAAATTAAGGTATTTGTTCCCTGAGTGCCTTTATAAAGTGTAATTTGTCTGTTTTTATGGTCGAGTAAAGGCTTCCTCATCTTTCAATCCATATCAGAGAAGGACTGTTTCTTTTCTGGTTAGTGACACCGTCTTACCCTGTTCAGTGGGCATTTTCGCAAGGTTTTTGTTCTTTTTCTGGATTTGATAGGCACATATTCATCCCTAGGTCACAGAACAATGCTACAATGGCCGGACATGGCCATGGTATGTAGACTTGAAAATGGGACATTCAGGTATGGTAAAAATGTACCCAAGGATGACCCAGAATTATGGAAGCCCACAATTCTCTTCCTTAAATCTTAGCTGATTCTTTTCAACATTTCCACGATGTCTTACAAGGAAGCAGGTTAAAATAAATCATCAGGTGTATCTCAAATTAAATCAAAAGCAATGAATTAGAAGCTTAAAAAGCCATGACATCATCATTTGGAGTTTCTCAAAATGTCCCAAGGCAAATCAGTTTCTTTAAATCAGACTTTAAAAAAGTAATATCACATTCTTAAAAAGAAAATCTAATTATAATTTTGCCAATCTTAACTGACCCTAGTCTATTGCAGCTGGTTTCAAATATACCTATCTAATCTGTAAACATTATTTGCACTTCTATGTCAAAGGTCCAACTGACTTATAGGATCTTGCAGGATTCCCAAAGAAAAGACAAAAAAGTCAATAAAAGATGCATAAAAAATAGTAACCCAACAATAACGGGAAAAAGTGAATGAATGGGAGCAGGGACGACAAAACAAGGCAGAGCATTTATTTGATATTGGATGACAAGGCACTCCATTAACTATTTGTGTGTATCCTGCAGGCTACGCATATTTGAAAATAAACAACGCTATATTATCTGGACCGCCAGTGGCTCTGCGCTGTTTATGCACACTGGAACAGCCTTCCACGCAAACACAGTGTAACACATATTCCTTTTTCCTGCCAGCAGCTGCCTCAGCCATGCCAGGAAGGTTCATACTGCAGCTAAATGAGTGTATCAGTAAAATATGTATAACTTTATTATTCTCCCCAGAGGGCATTTTTCCCTGTAGCCAGGTGAAAGACATAAAAAAACATATACACTGACACAATCACTCTAGAACACTGGCAAAAAAACAATATGAGGAGTGAAAATTAAAAATACAAAAATACCTCCCTGTGGTGTAAAAAAGATGTCTGCTTATCTTCCTGGCAGTTGTAGACTACATACACCTTGCGCTTAAAGCTAAAACCTGTTGTTTGAAGATAACCACTTTAATAAGTGCCTAACGGCCTTTATTACCAAAACTGAGTAATTTTTGCTTAGATTATTGAATTATTAAACCACCTGTTTATCAGGAATCAATAGCCAAACACTTTAAGTCTACATCACTTGTGATTCTATAAGTACCAGTCTGAATGAGGTGTGCTATTATAGAGAAATGAATGTAATAATAAGCAATCACTGCACACATCTCACAAACAACTGTTTTATTCTAAGCCAGTGTACCTGTCCAGACACACTTATTTGGGCTCACTCTGGCTTGCAATCGAAGCCCGCAGCTTCTCGGGAACAGAGTCCAAGTAAACTGGGACATCTGTGGTTCCAGAGCAGCTCATCGCCCGGGGCAGCGGAGAAAAAGGAGGAAGGCAGACTTTCTCCTTTGAAGATCTGGGTTCTAAAGTCAGTTGTAAGATTGCTGGATACACAAAGAGTTGATCTAGATTCCTTTGAAAATCTGTTGCAAGTCTTCCTTCTGCACACAATAATAAGATTGTTGGATATGCAAATAGCTGATCTTTGTTTGGATCCAAAGATCTTCAAAGACAGGACGGCCTATCACTTGGCCAGCAAATTCAGGACAATTACCTAGCTGGGTTTGAGAAGTATAGTGTTGTGCTTCCTTACATGATGGAAAATGAGAGAAAAAAGCAGGGGTTGTCTCTGTGTTGTGGTTTTTATAGCCTTTATGACGTCAGGGGTATCCACATTATTTAGGGATCCCCTTAGCCAATGGATTTTACTTATACCAAGGTGTGAAATGCTGTGAATGCTGGGATCTGAAGTTGTTTTACCAGTTCTTTTGTTCTCAGACCATGCTGTCAGCCATCAGAATTTACACAGCCCTTTGTTGTTCACATGGTAAAACGCTAACAGTGGGTTTCAAGACATCCTGTCACAGATTGGTGTCTGAGACAGGTGATACCAAGCAAGATTTTTTTCCAGTGATGCTTAGTGCCAATCTGTGACACCTTTTTTCCATCCCTGACTGACAGCAGTAGTCTGTTTGCTTTAGTTACCCCAAGTGAGATCCAAGATGGCAGCGCCACAAGCTTTTTGTAGTGGAGACAAAATGACAGACGACTGCAGCCAGATGGCAAGCTGTTTGCCTTAATCTCTTGAATAAATGCTTCAGATATGTAGACAGTGCTTTTGTGCAATATGTTTCATTTTGTCAAAACATGTTTTCCGTTTGGAAAAGCTGTCTGTATGATCCGAAAATGTCCTGCTGAAAATATCAATGGTACTTTTAATGTTTTACAACTAAACAGAAAACAAGCTCTGTGGGACAATGGCATTTACCCGGAAATGAACCAGTGTTGTGTTGTAATATGTAGAGACAATGTTTCAGGTTGTCTATGGGAGCAACTGGTTAGTCATTACAAGCTTATTCCCCCTTTCAAGCTACAGTGCCTTAAAGGAAAAGTCCAGTCAGCAAGGAAGAATCAATGGATCATTATCTATACCTAAAACTAATATGTTTGTGGTGATTTAATGAATTTAACGTTAATCAGTAAAAAAATAAAAGTATAAATTGTCGTCGCGATCACTGAGTCTGGGAGCGTCTATTTTTGCCCAAATATGGTAACACCTCACTCCTGACATCACATCGTGACGTTACATTGCGATAAACCGAGGGCCATTCTCCACGCTTTACAAGCAAATTCAATAGAAACTATTCTACACAGCTGCGATCAACAACAATTATTTCGGATTTCGAGAGGACTTCACCATTGAAATTCGCAAGAGCAATTGTTAAAGTGACAATGCCCACGTGCATGGCAGTTGGATGTTGCAATACATCGGGTAAAAGTGAATAAAACATTAGTTATTTCACCTTTCCAAATCATGATCCACCACGGGTTCGTCGTTGGATTGCCAACTTGAAGAGGGAGGATTTTCCATCGAACTTCTGGCCAGAGGGAAAACACGTCACATGTAGCCAACATTTCGAAGAAGAATGTTTTCAAGATGACATGAGAGCGAGAATTTTCGGTAGGCTTTTGTATAAAGTAGAATTTGCGGGGACATTTGGTTACCCGACCAGAGCGGCGGAGTGATATGACACACTTGGAAAGTGTAATGTGCCTTATAATTTTGTCCATTGTCTGGGCAGAGATAACACGTTAAAACTGACAGCCCTAATTTTAATTGGTATTGACACTGAGATATTTCATCGGCAAGAAGAACAAACTGAGAAGAATAACACAAAAATAAGGAGGCGGCTGTGGTGCCTAAACAACACAGCCGCAGCAGACAGATCCAACTCACATGGTCCCTTTTTGGTCTCCTTGGTTAAAACTGGTATGGCTGTATTTCGTCAAAAGTCAGGTTGCTATCAAGAAAGTCTTCTATATATTCCAAATCGCTATCAGATGATGATGATGATAAATCCACGGAACTCCCATCGCTGTCGCTAATTAATCCATCACTCTGTGCTTCGCATAGTGCACTGGTCGTCGCCATCTTGGATAATAGCGCGTAGTGACAAACAACAGAGGGCATTGGGACTTACTCAACAGCCGATCCCGCAAGGTGACTTCACAAACTAGGAGGTGGCAGTACTGTTCTTCGACCAACATGGATGCCTCCAGGAAAGCACATTCAAAGGAAAATTACTCTTAATTAAAAAAACCTTATCATTTATTGAACAGTATGTAATAATTTTATATTTAAAGTACTTTCTGTTAGGCTCAGAACAGGTGGACCCAGTATTCGAGGCAAACAAACAGTTAGGGTTTAACAGTTTAACCAGTAGCAGAGGTAGATCCCAGCTGGCGGGTCGCCAATCTGGCGCGGAGGTTGCCGCTCAGAGTCCCAGAGGCAGGTGTATTGGAAGTCGGAGGACAGGCAGGAGATCATAACTGTGAGGGTGAACGTGAGCAGGATGAGCCGTGGAGTGAAGCCAAAGACGAAGTCGGGGACGTGGTCGATGGTCGGAGCCAGGAGATCAGAGAGCCAGTGAGGTGCCGAAGGACAATCCAGGACGGAGTCGGGTCACAATTCCAGGTTCGATACACAGATCAGCAGACAGACTGAACGAGGGCAGGCAAGCTCGGTAGTCAGGAAACTAATCCGGTCGGTACACAGTGGGCAGAGATCAAGCAGGTAGTCAGGACAGGCAGAAGTCAGGAATCAGATCGGGCAAACAGAATCAGACGGGAACAGGCAGGCTCAGAGGTCGAAAGGCAATCAGGTCAGGATCAGGTAATCAGAACAAACGCTGGAATAAGTCTCACAAAAGCTCGAAATAATCTGGCACTGTTGTCTGGTCTTAGAGTTGGTTATAGTGAGAGCAGGTGGAACAGATCTGAAGTGATGAGGAATGGGTGGAGCTAAACACGTGTGTGACATGAGAGATTAGACCAGGCAACAGTGCCGAAATCATGACACTTTCAGAAGTTTGAATTCTGATTATGACCGGACTTTTCCTTTAAGAAAGTCTCCAAACCTCTTGAAATTTTTCACATAACGTCGAATTACTGCTACAACATTCTATGCACTTTATTGGCATTTTAAGTGATAGATAAACACAAAGTAGTGCATAATTATGAAGTCAAAGGAAAAGGATTTGTGGTTTTAAAATTCTTTACAAACAAAAGTTTGAAAAATGTGGTGTGCATTTCTGTTAAACTCTCCTGAGTCAATACTTTGTAGAAGCTCTTTTGTTAGAGTTACAGACACAACTCCTCTGGTCTTTTTAATGAACATCACACATATAGAAACTCGTATTTTGCCCTTTCTTGTTAGAAGATGTATGGATGGATGTTTTGAGTGTAGGCCACAAAGTTCCTGTTTCCACATGTTTGCTGTGTCCTCTATATCAGTGGTCCCCAACCTTTTTGGTGCCACAGACCAGTTTAAAGTCAGACAAAGTTTTCACAGACTTTAAGGTCTGCTGGATAAATACATCAAAATAATATTGTCATGATGCAGCCTGAAGCTGCATTTTTAGCAGTCCCTGCCTCCTCCTTTTCAGCGCAGCCTGATTAGGAGCACCTGTCAGGCTGCAATTATCTCATTACTGGTTCCACCTGTTCACGCCCCTTCATAAGCTCACCTCCGTTTGTTCTTTGTTGCCGGCTCGTAAATGTTCAGTTACTCCAACACTATGCTTGCCTGCTCCCGTCCTGGTTATCGTCTGGATAGTTAAGTTTCTGTTTGCTGCGCTGCTGGTTTCCGTTCCTGTGTTCCTGGTCTCTGGTCCTCGCTCACGATCCTGCAGCAGCGCAGCTGCTCCGTTTCATGGACTATCAACTCCGTTCTGTACCTGCCAGCCAGCTCCTGCATCTTTCATCCCCGTCTGGTAACTGACTCTGGTTCATGTCATCCATCATCCACCTTGTGCAATAAACTCTTTTAAAACCAGCTCTGTGTGTGCGTGCTGTGTCCGGGTTCATCCAAAGACAAAATCATGACAAATATTATATCAGAACAAAATAAAATTCTATCACTGCCAAGTTGTGGTATTTCTAGATAAAATAATAGTATTTATTTTCAAGAATATAAAGTGCATGAAAAATGCAACTCACCATGATGCCAAATCAGTTGGAGCCGGTGTCATATATGGGTAACCAGAAACTATGACACCCAAAGTGTGTGTTTTATGTACAGTCTACTCTGCCATTTACCTCTTCTTATTGCAACAATCCTCACATGCTTTCAAGGCTGCTGTGTTTGTGAACCCTCTCCTAAAGTTTCACAGAAAATGTCTTTAGTGGCACCTAGGATCAGTTCTTCACCAAAAGTGACGAGAGACGTACATCTTGATATGCATCAAGATTAAGCTATAGGCGGAGGTAACAGACAGAATCTGGCTATTTTTCAAAATAAAACTATTATTTGTTACAATTTTGGGCATTTGACATATTTGTATTTATTCCTTATATTCTGGGGATCACGCAGTCTTTATTTCTATATTTATTGTGGTTTCTTTAGTTACAGATTCTGTTTACTACTACTTATCTCGTGTTCTTATTAGATTCTGTTTCCTCCCTATTCTGCCATGTCATTGGCCGTTTCTCAATATGCGTTCTTGAGCGTTCTCGTGTGCTCGTGAACTCGTGACACGTCATCAGCCTCAGCCCGAGCACTGTTCCGATTGCCGAGAACGCCAGAGCGAGAACGCACCACATCCCCGGATGTTGTTCTCGCCCCGCCCTCTTTATCGAGCATGCATCAGAGCAGACTTGTGCGTTCTTCAGACTGACCGCTTTCCCAGAATGCACTGCGGCAAGATAATTTTTAGGCTTTTTATAAATTAAAAATGTTGTTTTAAAAAAAATTTCAATAAGATTTATTGTGGTGTAGTATATAAATAGTTTTGAATGTTAAAGAAATGCTAAAGAACTGTGCGTCTCATGATGTCACAAGTACGCTTCTGTTCCAATACACCATACGTGCTGCGTGCTCGCGTTCTTGTCAAGTCCGATCTTCCTGTGTTCTCGCCAAGACCGGACTTGACGAGAACGCGAGTCCGTATTCGCGTTCTCGTGAATTGAGAAACGGCCATTGTTCTCCATCTCCCTCAGCTCAGCCTTCATTACTTCCACCTGGTCCTCATGCCTTCTCTCCCCCTGTCCTCTTAGTATTTAAACATTTTTGGTTTTAGGTTCATGTCGCTGGTTTCCACTGTTTCCTGCCTCCGGTTGTTTCCCTACTTGTGTTCTGCCTTCCTTATGTTTATGAACTGTAAGTTTTGTTCTCTTCATTAAATACTCACTTTACCTCAGGTCTGCATTTGGGATTTTTAAATAGAAAAATTGTTCAGACTTAGATAATAAATAAAACCTAAATAGTCCATGGCCTGGGAGTTGGGGACCACTTCCCTTCATGGCTTGTGGCAAACTACTCACAGGGCTTCTTGTGACTTTCTTTCAACATTGGCTTTTTCATGACTTGATTTGTAGAGTGCATACATAATATGTATCCTGTCAATGTGTCCTTGGGATATTGTTCTAAACCCTAGCCCTGCTTTAAACCTCTCCACAGCGTTCTCCCTGGGCTGTTTGCTGTGTCCTTGGTATTCATGGTGCTGAACAGGATTTTAACTGGGGGCATCAGAGTACAGGGGGCAAAATTCAGTGCACACAACTTTTTTTTCAGAGATGTATTTGTAAACAAGAATTTTAAACCCATGGCATATCTCACTTTCCTTCAACTTCATAATTATAGAAGTGTTGGCTAGTCTCATTGAAACTCAATGAAATGTGAAAAAGTCCAGATGTATGAAAAACAGAATAGAGTTTTCTCCAGCCATGTAAATGTAGATTGGAGGCCCTCCTCCTCAACCTGTTCCTGCATGTTGTTTATCAACTGTATATGGACAGCAAATGAGTGGAAGCTTTCTGCCATCTTTAAAATAGGCAGAAAGTAAAGAATTATAAAAACATTATCTTTGCAGAAGAAGCTTATGTGACCTTCTAAAAACTAATGCAATGCTTTTTCCACATTCTATTGACTGTTGAAACATTTGGACACACTGCTGTGAATCATTGGTTAGGAGCTATAGTGTGTGTGTGTGTGTGTGTGTGTGTGTGTGTGTGTGTGTGTGTGTGTGTGTGTGTGTGTGTGTGTGTGTGTGTGTGCGTGTGTGTGTGTGTGTGTGTGTGTGTGTGTGTGTCAGGAAACAAACCAAAAGTCAAAAGACGCCTTAGGATGACACTAAAAAGGCAGCTGCTGCCAGAAAGGAGGTCTCTTAGGGAGGAAACAGACTCTATCAACTGTTCTGCTGCAGTCAGAACACACAGCAGTGACTGAGTAAGATAAAATTGTAACGTTTCTGGCACTGGAGCTGCTAATTGCAATCAACGCACCTGCGCTGCCTCCACCTCTACCGGCTTATAAGCCCTGCGCCTCGCAGCCTCCAGTGCCAGAACGTCTCGAGCCAACCGGTGAGAACTTCCAGCAATTATTATCAAACTGCCTGCCTGTCTGTTGCCCGACCTGTCTTTGCCTTCATTTCTGAGCCAGCCTAGCCCTCTCCTGGATTCTGTCTGCCCGCCTGAGCCCTGCTGTGTCAGCCTCTGGACCCCGGATTGCCCTCCTGTGTTTTGACCCCGCTAGCCCGTGAGTACTGGAACCTGCCTGTCCCTTAATCAATCTGTGCTCTCTGGAAACTGGATCTTGGAACTGGACCCGGACCCTTCTTTGGATTTCCCCTTGGATTTGTCGCCTGGACGTATTGGCCTTCCCCTTGACCGAACTCAGACTGCCCCTGGACGACGCCCCCCGGATTTCCCTGTCGCTCGGCTTCCGACACGCTTTGGAGCAAGGACTCCTAAAGAAGTCATCACCCCATCAGGAGTTGTCGGCCCGTAAGCACGAGCAGCACGTCCCGAAAGCCTCCGCTTCCCTGTTTTTTCAATAAAATCGGCTCAAGAGCCACTGACCTGTCTCGGGTTGTCTTTGGGTCCGCCCTTATTCGTCACAGCACGTTCTGGCCAAATGGATCCTTCACCCGATGGTCAGTGGCGCGCGGGAGTGGAGAAGTCTATTTCCCAGTTAGAAGCCGGCGTCTCTGAGATTCTTACGCACCTCCGCGGCCAAGCCACTTCCCCGACTCCACTTCCGCAAACAGCTCCCCCGGCCCCGGCGTCACGTCCGGTGACCTCATCGCTGCCAGAGCCGCGTCTCACTCCGCCTGAGCTCTTTAGTGGCAATCCTGAACAGTGCCGGGCATTTCTCACACAGTGTGAGATACAATTCGAGCTACAGCCATCCTCCTTCCCAACCGACCGTTCTAAGGTCGCGTATGTTATCTCTCTGTTGACGGGAAAGGCCCGACTTTGGGGAGCTTCCGAGTGGCAGAATGACTCCTCAATTTGCCACTCGTACTATGACTTCTCCAGAGAATTAACAAGAGTGTTCAGTCCCCTGCTGCCCTGCCGTGAGTCCTCTAGGGGGCTCTTGTCTCTGAGACAGGGGGAGAGATCAGTGTCCGATTACATTATTGATTTCCATTTGCTAGCTGCTGAGAGCTTATGGAATGAGTATGCGCTCATGGATGTTTTTATCCATGGTTTAAATGATAGGATCAAGGATGAGTTAGCCACCCGGGAATATCCCAAATCCCTCAAGCAACTTGAGGAACTTGCTACCCGGGTGGATCTCCGCCTCCTGGAGCGACGAAGAGAGCGCCGCTCAACCTCCTCTCCCCGTCCTCGTTTTTCAGCTGTTCCCTCCGTTCCCCCTCCAGTCTCTCAGAGGTTGCCCGACCCGGAACCTATGCAGCTAGGAAAGACTGGTCTGTCTAAGGAGGAGCACCAGCGCAGGCAGCAACAGGGTCTCTGCCTCTATTGTGGTGGAGCTGGTCATCGCGTTCGGTCTTGCCCGTTAAAAGACCAAGCTCAGTAGGTGAGGGGAGGTCTCTACTGAGCTACACCAAGCTCGCTGTCTCCCCAGACCGGTTATTCCCTGCCACCCTAACCACTTCTACTGAATCCCACAGACTCTCCGTCTTCATCGACTCAGGGGCGGACACAGAGTTTATGGATGAAGGGCTGGCCAAAAGACTGAACATCCGACTCCACCCTGGCTCTTCTACCCGTAGTGTTCTTGCCCTGGATGGTCATGAGCTAAATATTTCTCGTCTTGTTTCTGAGCCAGTGGAGCTAATATTGGGAGGAAATCACAGAGAGAGGCTGACTTTTATGATTATAGACTCCCCACAGGTTCCAGTGATTTTGGGTGCCACTTGGCTCCGGAGACACAACCCCCAGGTTGATTGGCGGCGGGTCGAAGTGATGGGGTGGGCCCCGTCCTGCTCTGAATCGTGTCTGTTCTCCGCCCAGCATCCCCCTTCATCTGAGGGTAAGGCAGACGATTATTATCCTGATCTGTCCAAGGTTCCGTCTGAATACCATGATTTAAGGGAGGTTTTTAATAAATCTAAGGCCACGAGTCTCCCTCCTCATCGCCCGTTTGACTGTGCGATCGACCTGCTGTCTGGGACCACCCCACCCAGAGGTCGCCTCTATTCATTGTCCCCTCCTGAGTCCCAAGCCATGCAGGACTACATTAATGAGTCCTTAAGAGCAGGCATTATTCGCCCCTCTTCCTCACCTGCAGGGGCAGGCTTCTTCTTTGTGGGGAAGAAAGATGGCTCGCTCCGCCCGTGCATAGACTATAGGGGCCTAAACGACATCTCTGTAAAGAACCGTTACCCCATCCCCCTCATGAACACGGCGTTTGACCAGGTGCAGGAGGCCAAGATTTTCACCAAGCTGGATCTGAGAAATGCCTACCATCTGGTTCGAATAAGGGAGGGCGATGAGTGGAAGACCGCTTTTAACACCCCCACTGGTCATTATGAATACTTGGTAATGCCTTTCGGTCTCACCAACGCTCCGGCTGTCTTCCAAAACTTAGTCAACGAGGTCCTTAGAGACATGATAGGACGTTATGTGTTTGTCTACCTAGACGACATTCTCGTCTACTCTAAGAACCTCACCCTCCATAAGCAACATGTCCGCTCCGTTCTGCTCCGTTTGTTACAAAACCAACTCTATGTCAAGGCAGAGAAGTGTGAGTTTCACACAACCTCCACTTCCTTCCTGGGTTTCATTATAACCCCCGGTCGGGTGTCCATGGACCCGACCAAAGTTCGCGCAGTCAAAGAATGGCCCGCTCCAAATGACAGAAAGCAGCTCCAGAGGTTTTTGGGGTTTGCCAATTTCTACAGACGGTTCATCCGTAACTTCAGCCAGGTTGCGGCCCCGCTCCATGCTCTTACATCAAGCAAGATTAAGTTTGCATGGAATGAAGAGGCAGAGAGTGCTTTTAAACTCCTCAAGGAGTTGTTTACTTCTGCCCCGGTCCTAGTTTCCCCCGACCCGGAGAGACAATTCATTGTGGAGGTGGATGCTTCTAGCTCAGGGGCCGGGGCTGTTCTCAGCCAGAAGGCCTTGGATGGTCTCATTCACCCATGTGCTTTCTTCTCTAGAAAGTTATCCCCTGCAGAGCGCAATTATGACGTGGGAAATCGGGAACTCTTGGCGGTGAAGTTGGCGCTTGAGGAATGGAGACACTGGCTGGAGGGCGCCAAACTCCCCTTCCTGGTTTGGACGGACCACAAGAACCTGGAGTACCTCAAGACCGCCAAAAGGCTAAACCCTAGACAAGCCAGGTGGGCCCTGTTCTTCGATCGCTTTAACTTTTCCCTCTCCTACAGACCAGGATCTAAGAACACTAAGCCAGATGCCCTCTCCAGAGTGTTCGAGGCGGAGGAGGAGAGTCGTGACCAGCCATCGGAGTATATCCTTCCTGAATCCGTAAGGTGCGCTATCACCCGGCTTGGTCTGGAGAAGGAGGTCAGGGCTTGTACTGGAGACCACACACGTCCCCGAAGCCTGCCCCAAAGACAGACTCTTTGTCCCTGACTCCCTCAGGCAGAAGGTTCTGGATTTCTGCCACGCTTCTCGCCTTTACTGCCACCCTGGCTTCACTAAATCCCTCCTTCTGGTCCGTTCCCAGTTTTGGTGGCCCACCTTGGCCAAGGACGTCAAGGCGTATGTCGCTGCCTGCTCCCTCTGCAACCAGGCAAAGGTTTCTAGGCGGCCTCCCTCTGGTCTGCTTCACCCGCTGCCTGTTCCCTCTCGGCCCTGGTCCTGCCTCTCTATGGACTTTGTCTCTGGTCTACCACCTTCCGAGGGCAACTCAGTAATCCTCACTATCGTAGACCGGTTCTCAAAAATGGTCCATCTAGTTCCTTTGCCCAAGCTCCCCTCCGCCAAGGAGATGGGGATAATCTTAGCAAAGGAGGTTTTCAGGCTACATGGCCTGCCCACTGACATAGTGTCAGACAGGGGCCCCCAGTTTGTGGCCCGCTACTGGCGGGAGTTCTGTGCCATGTTGGGCATTTCTGTTAGTCTGTCCTCTGGTTTCCATCCCCAAACAGATGGCCAGACGGAAAGGGTTAACCAAGAGGTCGAGACTAAGCTCTGCCTCTTTTGCCAGTCCGACCCTTCCAAGTGGTCCCAGAACCTTCCCTGGGTTGAGCATGCCATCAATGCTACCCCTTCCAACTCCACTGGTCTGTCCCCTTTTTATGTGGTTTATGGTTACCAGCCACCCGTGTTCTCCATTGAGCAGGTGGAGTCCAGGGTTCCGTCTGCCCGTCTGTCAGCCCTCAGGTGTCAGCGGGCCTGGAGAAGAGCTAGAAGAGCAATTCTCACCTCCACCCAGAAACAGGCCCGGGCTGCCAATCGCCATCGAGTCCCAGCACCCAACTACCGGGTGGGAGATAGAGTGTGGCTCTCCACAAGGAACCTGCCGCTCAAGGTTGAGAACAAGAAACTGGCACCTCGGTTTATTGGGCCGTTCTCGGTCTCCAACGTGGTGAACCCGGTGGCGGTTCGTCTCCACTTGCCCTCATCGATGAAGGTCCACCCCACGTTCCATGTCTCTCAGGTTAAACCTGTCAAGACCTCGGACCTTGCTCCTGCCGCCACATCCCCACCGCCTACCCGGTTTGTGGATGGCTCCCCAGCCTACACTGTTAAGCGCATCCTGAGGTCTCGAAAGAGGGGCAGGGGTACCCAGTACCTAATTGACTGGGAGGGCTATGGGCCAGAGGAGCGTCAGTGGGTCCCCTCCCGATTCATTCTGGACAAGTCCCTCATTAGGGATTTCCACAGAGCCCACCCGGACCAGCCTAGGGCGTCTGGAATCCGCCCTTGAGGGGGGGGCTCTGTAACGTTTCTGGCACTGGAGCTGCTAATTGCAATCAACGCACCTGCGCTGCCTCCACCTCTACCGGCTTATAAGCCCTGCGCCTCGCAGCCTCCAGTGCCAGAACGTCTCGAGCCAACCGGTGAGAACTTCCAGCAATTATTATCAAACTGCCTGCCTGTCTGTTGCCCGACCTGTCTTTGCCTTCATTTCTGAGCCAGCCTAGCCCTCTCCTGGATTCTGTCTGCCCGCCTGAGCCCTGCTGTGTCAGCCTCTGGACCCCGGATTGCCCTCCTGTGTTTTGACCCCGCTAGCCCGTGAGTACTGGAACCTGCCTGTCCCTTAATCAATCTGTGCTCTCTGGAAACTGGATCTTGGAACTGGACCCGGACCCTTCTTTGGATTTCCCCTTGGATTTGTCGCCTGGACGTATTGGCCTTCCCCTTGACCGAACTCAGACTGCCCCTGGACGACGCCCCCCGGATTTCCCTGTCGCTCGGCTTCCGACACGCTTTGGAGCAAGGACTCCTAAAGAAGTCATCACCCCATCAGGAGTTGTCGGCCCGTAAGCACGAGCAGCACGTCCCGAAAGCCTCCGCTTCCCTGTTTTTTCAATAAAATCGGCTCAAGAGCCACTGACCTGTCTCGGGTTGTCTTTGGGTCCGCCCTTATTCGTCACAAAAATAAACAAATGCATAGGCACCATGAAGCATTCTCTCTCAGACTGAGCCTCAGCGGCCAATCTATATAGACAAGACAATTCAGTTAATTTTCTTCTAGTTCATAAATGATCTACCACATCCACATGAAATAACAGCAAGGTTTTTTCTAAAATGTCCGTTAAGTCAGTTTAGTAATAACAAACTGCTTGTTCTTAGGAATATTAAATTGACTTTTTGTCATTTTGTTACTCATCCATGTTAATCAAAAACTAGTAGTCACTTATCAGACATGGAGCACCCTGCAAAAGTATTCCTACCTCTTCAAAGTTCTACAACAGACTTTAGTTTGTAAACTGGAAGAAGAATTATATATTTTTTAACAGACAATTGAAAAGTGTTGCATGCCCATGAAAATGACCTGTTGCAACTCTGGAGAAGCTGCAGCAATCCATGACTCAGATGGTGAAATCTGTCAGCAAAGGAAATACTCCACAAAATGGCCTGGAGAAAGCCATTTTTGGAAGAAAGCCATATAAAGTCCCATTTCATTTTAAGCTCAGATCATGTAGGAGACCCAGAAAACATGCTGAAGAAGGTGCTCTGACCAGACAAAACCCAACTTGTATGTTTTACCCTACATACAAAATACATTGAAGAACACTAACACTACACACACCATCGCTATCATCCTGAACACACCAACCCCACTGAAACACTTGGTGCTGGAAGCATCTTTCTTTGGAGACACTTTTCTGTTGTAGAGACTAGGAAGTTGGTCACACAATGAACAAGGACCCTAAACAAACCACCAGAGATACAATATATTATGGCTTAGACCAAAATATATTGTTGTGTTAGAACGGCCTAGTCAAAGTTCAGACAAAAGATTTTAAGAATCACCAGCAAGGTTTGAGTGTTGATGGATGCAGATGGTTCCCAGCTAATCTGACAGAGCCTGGGGCATTTGTCGCGGCAGAATATAAGTAAACATTAAATTCATTAGATGTGAAAAGATGGTAGAGAAACACCCCAAACCACTTGCAGCTGAAATTGTGCTGGAAAGGTGGTTGTAAAATTTACCCAAGGGACTGAATACAGATGCATGCCACACCTATCTGGTGTTTATTTGTAAAAAAAAAAAAAATAATTAAAAATTAAATAAAAAATAAAATAAGTTAAAAATGTTTACAAATGTCTGTCCTTCCACTGCACAATTATGTCCTGCTTTGTGTTGGACAATCACATAAAATCTCAACAACACACATTTAAGCACAGGAGCTTCAGGTCATCTACACTGCCAATTGAAATTATTTGCAAAAGTGTATCCATCAAAATATAATGAGCTCTGAGATGTGTATGTATGTATGTATGTATGCATGTGTGTGTGTGTTTCACTTAATGTAAGTCAAATTCCTTGTTTGTGGGCACAATCTTGGCCAATAAAGCTGATTCTGATTCTAGTTGTAACCTGACAAAATGTGAAATATTTCAGTTGGCACAGTACATAATGTTCTTGTAGTCAAACTGTAAGGGTACGGTTGACATGGATCCCAATCCTCTATGGCATCTATGGGATTCCTCCTCTGGCCTAAAGAATTTGTTGGGTAAAAACAACCACAGCGCCTGTTGACACGATGGAGCTAATCTTGTCTCGCAATTTGTTTGGCAATGACTGAAATGTTCGTGGCAGACCTCAACCCTAATGTGGGCCCTGGATAAGGGGAATAGGGGGGTGTTAAAGGGTCAGTATCTATTTTAAGTGTGTGCACATAATTAGCCCCTATAAATGTCTTTCCTTGCCTAGAGGTGAACACTGGCAGGGAAGGCGAGGAGTTGGAAGTATTGGTCATGAGTATGTTGGTGAAGATTCTCAATCATCTAGGCCATGATCATTCAGTTTTTAACCTTTTACTGGTCATAAGCTTAAAATCAGCTTATTTCTCCCCTCTGTCAGTCTCATTTCAATTCCTGCCTAGTATCTATTGTTTCTTTCCAGAGGATGATTAACCTTAGCTAAGGCCTTGGCTGAAGGAAAATAATTTAAACCAAAGTGACAGAACAGAGCCATGAAGAAAACAGCTCGGCTATGAGACAACTGCTCTCCTGTCAGTAATTGTCTCTCTACGGTACAGGATCGTTGTCACAAGGACTTATTGAAGCCTTTTTATCACATGTCAACTGTGTGAACAAAGTTCAAGAGAGGTTCAAATGGAAACACAAGGCCCTGAAACTAAAAGCTCAGAAGTTAATATGTATATCACTATGGGAAAAAATTATAGAATGAAAGCAGCACAAAAATGTTTGTCAATTTTATTATGTGTACGTAGTTTTCAATGATGCCATTTAGTAGCCCAAATAAAACCGTTTAATAAGGGCATCTAGTGGCCACATTGTATTTCGGCAGTTAGGAAATATCCCAAGTTTAATATTTAAACAAAGTCATAGAGCAACTTCAAGCTTAATTTCAAAATACACAAAACAGAAGTTTACTTACATTAATGAGCATGAATATTATATTCATTTGGGGCTTTTTAGATGCTGATTTCAGGGTGTGATGATTATTGAATAAACATCTAAAAACTAGAAGTGGGTGCACCAGCACCCACACCCCATACCCAGATTTATAACATATGACCACTCTCCACTAATATTTATTGGCAGTATCTTAAAGGTTACAGAGAAACATGGTGCTAATTGTAGCTATGATGAGCAAGATCCTGACTGAATCATTCCACCACTCCTTTCATAATAAGTAATAAACTTAATTCAAATCAGTTGCCTTCCTGACACAAACTCCCCTTTTAAACATGGTCCATGAATTATTTAAATATGGTTGTGGGTTCAGGCCATACCCAAAGCTTAATGTTAGAATAATTTGTTGATTTGGCATCACTGTCCTGTTGTAACTGAGTCCAAGTTTCAGCCATCGGACCCAAACTGTAAGGTAATTAATTAGTTGTTATGAATAGAGTTGGAGAGCCCAATATCAGCCAGACACAGAGTTTAGTTCTGAAAAGTTTATTACAATAATGAATTGTGGAGGAAAAGATGCAGGCAAACAGTTATGGCCACGAGACGAGAGGATGCAGGTGGGTCAACTGGCAGAACCAGACTTTAACAGGTGAAGCAGGCAGTGGCAGAGCAGAACCAGAGATGAAAACAGGAGATGACCAGGGCTCCGTTCTTCGTACGTTGCTTAAAACATCCGAGATCAACTGAGACATCCAAGATGACTTCATCCGGCTAACCATGATCCCGCTAATTGGGTTCTTCGAACACACCTGTTGTTTATGATTAGTATCGCTGGATTGAGTTATCTGAGATAACTGAGCGTTCATGCGTCGGTTTAAAAGGGGAAATGTGTCGATAGTAGAAACAATGATCAGCAACGCTGCGATTGGCTGTTCAGCATGGCCAAAGAACGCCCACAGTTTTTCTCCCAAGCAGAACAAGAGCTTTTAATGGAAGGTTATGCCGAATTTGAGTCATTAATTAAAACGACAGGTAACACCTAAAAGTCTGCTAAAGCCAGGAGAGAGGGCTGGCAAAAAGTAGCAGACAAATTACACGCATAAGTGCTGTCCATGGTAGATGTTTCTATCACTTTCTACAGTATGCATTTTTGCATTTAATAATTTCATATTTACTTTGTTCTTTTATGTCAGAGCCTCAACAGGACCCACTAGAACACGGGGACAAGTAAAAGTGAAATACAAGAATATTCTACAAAATGGTAGCCTTTAATTATACTTTATTTTAAAAAGCCACTTTTTCATCTTTTTAAAAACCACTGTTAAATGTTTGTCTGTTTAAACAGCCACCAAGAAAAATCTCTCCACAATTACACTGTCGCGCTGCGCTAAGGATCCTGTCTGTCTCGCAATACGCGATTAATTCGAAAAGCTCTGCGAATTATTGTTGCACCTTCAGGTTGCTGTCGTGGACAAGACATGGCTAGGACAGACTTCCCTATCTCCTCCGCTTATAAAGCCGCGATCTAATCCTGTTTACATGAAATAAACCTGCTCGCGAGCAGGCTTAAGTTTGCGCACATGTTGCTATGACAGCAAGTCCAGGATGAGTTTCGAAGAACCAAACGATCCAAGATCATGCCAAATCGTCAACAATCAAAACCAGCTAACTGAGTTAGCAACGTACGAAGAACGGGCCCCAGGATGCCTAGCAGCAACCAAGCAACAAAATAAATCATGAACTGGAAGATGCTGAAACTCTGGTGTTCCTGTCCTGAGTGAAGGTCTTAGGGGGAAACCACTGTCGAGCCCTGTGTAGATAGCCTCCTGCTGAGAACTGTTTTCACTGTGTGTTGTACTGGTGCATTGAACAAATTGATGCAAATAATTTTTAAACTTGGACATTATAGGATGTTCCAACATGATAATGAACCAAAACAGACATCAAAACTAGTTTCAGAGTTTTTCTGAAAAACCGTGACCTTAACACCATTTAAAATTTATAACGATGCTGAAAATTTGAGTCCCTGGCACAAAACCAATACATTTAAATATCAGTACTAATAGGAGGAACAGTCAAATATCTCACCAGAACCTTGTTGATCACTATAAAAAAGTTATTTGTTTCACTACAACTTGCTAAGGGACATTTACCCTATTGTTGTATATGTTTGTATGCTAGTATGTATATATTGTTTTGGCTCAATTCAAATGTGGGCATGCAGTTTTAATTTGTAAAATCCATTTACACTATTTATTGCATAATCAAAGAATAACAGTTTGAATGTATCATTAAAATCTAAAAAAGTATAATGGGATCCATGTCTTGCTGGTTCCCATCTCCATCAGCCATTGGGTGAAAGACAAGATACGCCCTGGACAGGCCACCATCACAGATTTGGCCTTCCACTGGAAATAGATTTCATTCAACTGATGGAGCAGTAATTTAATTTATTTTTTATCTAGGGTTCTTTTTTTTTATTTTACATCTGCTATAAAATAATAATCTTATGTTTTGGCTGAAGGTGTGGGACAGCAAATCTCCCTAATTTTAGCACGTTCTGTTTAAAATCATAGCTCAGACTGTGTATGACTTATGCCAGTAAAGCTTTTTATGGTTTGAAACATTCCTAGTGATCTCTTCACATTTTTTCTGTTCCAGTTAGTAAAGAAGCGGTGAATCTCCTGTCCAATAAAATGGCACAGAGGCTCTCTCATGATGATGGTGGACAAGAGGGCCGATCAGGTGAGAAAAATGTATCTCTTTTTTTTCCGAGCGATCGAAGTTTAATCATAAATAATTATATATGTTTTAGCTTTCTTGCTCTTCTGTTCTGCAGCAGAAGATGTCGTCTTTGTTTAATGTTGTTGTGTCAAAGTTCAGACCTCAAGGGTACAACTTAAGTATGAGACTGGAGCGAGCAGTCTGAGGATGTTATTTTTAGCCTTTTGTTGTTTCACTATGTTCATTTTTTATGACCCCTGAAGGCCTGTGTGGAAGAAAAAAGGCAAGCTGGATTTTCCACATAGGACTTTCCTTATTTTTAATGTGCTGCCTCACCGTTGTTGCATAAAGCTTAGTGCGCAACATTAAATTAACCTTTGACTCAATCACCATCCAGCTTCATGTGATGGTACAGATCACTCAGGTGAAGTGGTGGAAATGAATCAAACTTGTCTCTATATTGCAACAATTACAAGATCAACTTTATAAATATGGACACAATTACGTTCTCATGTCTGTGGGGTTTGGCACTCCCTCAAGCAAGACAGAAGACATAACTCAATACGGAGCAAGTCATACAGTTACTGTCTTCTCTCCAGTGCAAAGTTGTTCCACAGATTTTGTAAGTGGTCCTCAAGATCAAGCAGTTGATGTTTTATGAGGAAAAGGTCAGGAGACTTTGTTTACAGCGGGTGCTGGTAGTCCTTGGACACAGTCAAGTCTGGACAAATATTTTTATGAACGACTGGACTGAAGGGCTATTTAAGGTGGAGTAATAAATCCAAACACAAAGAAATTGCAACCACCGCTGTTCAGGTGTTAATTCTGTGTTCGGGATGGTGAAACAGCAACTTGGCAGGGGCCAGTTTTTAAGACATAGTGTATGATGGCAAGAAATGTCCAGTACCTCTGTCTGAATAATATGCACAGAGATCTTTTGATTCTACAATGTTTAGTGTGCAATGCATTGACCGTCTTGCGTAACATGGACGTTTAGAACTTCCACTGTGTGTGTGTCATATCGGGCAGATGTGAACTCTGTCCACCCCACATCCAAGGCAATTGAACAGTATAATTACCTGCTCATATGCAAACCTGCAATGAAACCCGGTCAAATGCTTGGTAATAGGGTTGTAGTCAGGACTTTCCCAAGATGGACTGGTGACCAAGACGTTGAGTGTGGCATGGCCAGACCGGACCAATGCAAGACCACATCCAACACCATTGCTGTAATTGCAATAATGTAGCTGTTGCTGCAAATGTTTGAAGAAAATCTGGATTTTCAAAGTGGACTTGAACGCTACCATAAGTTTCACACAGAGGTGCATCAAAAAAGAATGAAGCAGCTGTGATCTTGACTGATCTCGAGAAAAAAATCAAGAGACAAGACAGGGTACAAAAATATAGTCAAGACTAAGACTAAGTTTTAAAAATGTGGTCTCAAGACTTGAGTACTCACAGAACTAGATGATAATTTTTAGCTGATAATCCTGTTCCCTCACTTCTTCCATGGAGCATCCGTGTCTTCTGACATTCATCCATTTTTCTGAATATCAGAAAGTGCACTTGCCTGCAGTTGCACTACCGCTCTACTTTTAATTCCACCAGTTTTGCCCTCTGGAGGATCGATCTGGATGTGCCAGCTTAATGCAAAACAAATCATGTTGCCACCATAACCATCGCGTATCTGCTTGTGTACTGAGTTATTCCATCCAGTAGTGTAACCTTTGTTGTCAGCACGTGGAGCTTAATTTTATTTTGTCTTTGCAGTCCTTGGGATGTTAGCTGTGCAAGTGGAGAGAGATCCCAAGACGGGTGCCACCGTTGTCAAATCAGTGGCCCCCGTCTCCTCAACTACTGGCGCTCCAACATCTACGACCATCTTTGATGATGGAAGGAAAAGCATCCATACTGTTGGCAGTTTGGTAGGTGAACCTTCGACTGAAGAGCTTGGTGAGATACTGAGTGTCATTAATGATGTTGGAATGACAGTACTGCTGGATGAAGTAGCAGTAACACAAAACAAGACAGAGCTGACCACTGGGAATGTAGAAAGCAGCAAGAATCAAGACGATAATGTCCTGAGTTCTATTACCCTCAATGGTACATCAATGGAGGACCACACACAGTTAGACAGCTCTGAACATAAACTGGATGCTGAGAAGATAAAGCAGCATGCAAGTATAGAAATCCCAGATCTCAAAACCAAAATGGTTACCAAAGACGCCGCAGAGATGCTGAATAGCACGGAGGGCTTAAGCTTCGAAGAAGATCCGGTTACGCTTGTGTTCCTGGGTTACACTGATGCAACACCTGACGATGCTCGCGATCAAGAGGACTACGAAGGCATGCTCACAGCAGAGCGGGTCATTATTACTGAGGATGGAGATGAACGTGTAGTAGAGCCAGGAGCTTCTGCTTCACTTCAGTCTCTCTCAGCAAATGAAAGAGAGCAAGAGATCAAGAAAAGGGCTCCAGACACAACCCTTCAAGATATTCCACTGGATGAGAATGAAGCAGAACCTGAAACCCAGACAGAAGACAATGTTGGGAATGAGGCCAAACAAAAGAAATGTCAGTGTTGCTCTGTTATGTAAAATAGAACCAATGAAAAATGTCGCTTCACAGCCTTAATCACATACAGTGTTTTACTGTATTTGTATACAATGTCATTTTAGAAACTGATCCATATTTGACTTAATCTCACTATGTTATGTGGAACAATAAGGACATTTTATGTGGACACAGACCCCTCTTTATACTATACTGGTTTCATAATAACAATATAAATGTGGGTCAGTTATTTAACAAAGATGGTGAACTCTTCTCATATGAAAAGGTTTTATGAATTTAAGACTCCTCTCCTTCCAGAAGATTATGCTAAAGGTCTGGGTGCCATATCATCTGGAATTTGTACATGCTTCTGGTCACAACCAAAGCCAAACCTTCAACAATTGTCTTAATTAGTACCTATATATACTACTGCAGTCAAATTATGTTTCCGTATCAATTACAGTAATAATAATACGTCAGTCAGAGCTTCGTTTCAAAAATACACTATAACAGTTCCTTCTGTTGTTTATTTTGGGATAGTTCTTAGACATAAACTGGAAGGAGGTCAGGCTCCTACCTAATAATAATTAAAAAGTTAATAATCTCATGTAAATCAATTCATTACAATGATCTTGCTAATGTCTACATCCAGAAACATTCTAAAAAGAGCATTTATGTTCACTGCAGCTTTTTTTGTGATCATCATTATTTTTTTTACATTGCACCTTTATTTAATCCTTTTGGAATCATAAATATAACTTGATTTCAAAACAAATTGCTGAAGATTTATGTTATTTTGAAAGAATGTAGCATTTGGCCTTATGGAAAACTGTAAAGACCTAGAAAATAAGCACGGTAATGTGTAATGGGTCTGATTATTATCAAAGTCAAGTTTTATATATGTAAGTATAAATCCAGAAGTACTAAACCATGCATCACTGCAATTTAAACAGTACATACAATCAATTCAATCTGCAGAAAACAAGAAAGCCATTAAAACTGTAGAAGCCTTAATCAGGCTCAAATTCTTCATGTAGAATGCTACCGCCCCCTAGCGTTTAAACAGAAAAGCTTTCCTTGCACAGTTAAAGACTAAATAAGTAAATATACAGCCTAGCCCTATATTTTGTATTACAAAATAAGACCCCTGAGTATGAACAAAAATTGTAAATTTGTGGTTATTAATCTTTGTTTTTTTAAGCAAAGTTTTTGTTGTGTGAGGATTTCTGTTGAAAATAGTTATTTTAATGAAGCCTTAATGTCACTCTTAACCAACTTGAGATGGATCTCAGCTTCCACCTACTAGGGGACAAAGCAGAGAACATCTTACTCAAGCAAAAATGTGTTCTTTTTTCAGCTAGAAGAATGCAATGTTTTATAGTTTGGATGCTGCTTCCTATACTATATCTCATCCTTTTGCCTGATTTATTGTGTAATTAGAATTTTTAGGTTTTATCTTCTTGTTGGGTACAAAAACTGTGACATTTCTACAATCTTTTGATACTTCAGGACTGCAGTTACCTCAGAGGACACATACAATGTTATGTACTCCGGTGTTAACAAAAAGAAGTTAGAAATAATAACATTTTCATGCATGCTCAGCACTGGAATTTGCTACAAAATCCTTTTCATGTAGCATCTCTCTACTGGCGCTACATGATCATCCAGCAGAAAGGAATGCTCCAAATCAACTACAAGAGGAAATTGAATTTGTTTCTATGATTGGACTGAACAAATTATTTTTTTTAATTTAATTTTTTAAAACTGAAACCATTTAACTGTTTTATATAGTATGTACTAACTCTTAATATATGTGCCCTTTTTTTTAAAAAAAAGAAGAAACAATCATCATGTAAAGTTGAAGAATATTTATGTTACTGCTGGTGACTAGGAGAGGTTTAAGCATGTTTAAACCTACCTATACAGAGTAAAACTTTTTAACCTTTTGCTAATTTTTTTGTTAAATAAAGCTAACCAGCGGCTGATGCGAGCTTGGTTTTCCAAATAAAGACAAAAGCAGATGATGCTTCCGTATTTACCTTGTCCATTCCTGACCACCAGAATTAAACACTCCTCAGAAACACTATCAGCGCCCCACATGTGAAGAAATGTATCCACCTTATTTGCATTTGCTCTATTGCAGAGGCAAATACAGATTCAAATATGTGAGAACAGCAACCTTTGCATCCTAAACAGGATCATTTGGACATAGCAACACCTTCATCTGTCAAAGACTGGGAGGATTTCCCCAACTAATGGATTTTGATTATACATGCCAGAGTAGTTAACATCTTCGTCATATGTCTTGGTACAGATGAAGAATGGAGGTAAAGTATAACTCAATTCAATTTTACACTGATCTGGAATTTATTTCCTATGCTTTTAAATTGCTGAGAACCCATTAATGTGTATCTGACTGATTCTTCTGGTAAGGTTTTGATCCAAGTTGAGAATACAGTCAGGTAGGGAAAGACTGGGATGTCCTGCACTGATGAATTATTACTAATCATGAAATACTATTATTATTAAATAATAGTCTTTATTTCATTAAATGTAAAATTATACCTGATCTGCTCTCAGCGCTGGTTTAAATTTTTTTTCAGAAACTATTCAGAAGCTTCTTCTCAGGTGGACGGTTGCAGTCAAAGCACCTCCGTGGGTTTTCTTTTGGGAACAAAATTAAAGGAGGAAACATGCAGGTTTTACAGGGGTACTTTCCAGTCTAGATGCTATATTAGTCTTTATTATTAACCTCTCCCTAAAGCTCTTCATGGTTCCTGACTGCTTGTAATCCTCCATCATCATGCATACTCCCAGAAAAAACAACCATCATCTGTCTCAATGACTACCATCCTATTGCTCTGACCCCAGTCATCATGAAGCGCTTCGAGAGGATCCTCCTGAAGTACATGAAGGACACCCTCCCTGCTGGTCTAGACAGCCTGCAGTTTTCCTACAGGGAGAATCGCTCTAAGGAGGATGCTGTCTTGTTGGCACTTCACACAGCTCTGACTCATCTGCAGCATCCCAACACCTATGTTAGGAAGCTATTTGTGGACTTCAGATCAGTCTTCAGCACCGTACTCCCAGACATGATGACCCCAAAGCTCGAAAACCTAGGATTATCTCCACCACTCTGCTCCTGGATCAGTGACTTCCTCACCAACAGGCCCCAGGTAAGGGGAACTCTCTCTCTCTCTCTCTCTCTCTATATATATATATATATATATATATATATATATATATATATATATATATATATATATAGAGAGAGAGAGAGAGAGAGAGAGAGAGAGAGAGAGAGAGAGAGAGAGAGAGAGAGAGAGAGAGAGATCAAAGCATGCAGAACAAAACAGTCTTTAGGGTCTGACAGTCAGTCCTTAAACGTTAATATACAGAACTGAGCAATGAAACATTCCTCATAGAGTGCGCAAAGATATGCATTCACAGTAGATATTGGAACGTGTACAGACTCAGTCTTCTCAGCAGGGGGTGATAGCCCTTACAGCTTTTGCAAAGAAGCTGTTTTTTCAGTCTGTTCATTTTGGATTTGATGTTTCTGAAACATTTGCCTGATGGAAGAAGAGCAAACAGTGCATTTCCCGGGTAGGTGGGATCTGTGGTTATTTCTCTGACTCTTCTCTGGACTTGTGCAGCATAAGCTGAGTCCAGATCTTGCAGATGGCATCCCACAATTCCCTGTGCTATCTTCACCACCCGTGCTTCTTCTATTTCACTGTGCAGCTCCCACACCACATAGTTATGCTGAGGCATAAAACACTGTATTGTAGCTATGTAAAAGTTTTTTAGCAGCTTAGTGGAAAGTCCAGTCCTAGAAGGCCCAACAACAGCTCTTCCTTTTCAGGAAATTGAAACTGACTGGATTTTCAATCAATTGGATAAATACAGATCAGTTGATGAAGTGATTATCACTGCTTGGATCGTTATTTCCCATATAGGGCCTCACAAAAATATTTATACTCTTTGAATATTTTTACATTTTTTTCATGCTACAAGCACGAGAGCCAATGTATTTCACCCAGATTTTAGTGGTGATGTGCTTTGCAGCACTGCACCCGACACCGCCCATTGCCTTTGGTGATGTTAGCCTTTGCCATGGAAACCAGTTGCATGAAGCTCTCTCTGCACTGCTCCTGAGCTAATCTAAAGGCCGTTTGAGATTTGGGGTTCTGTAGCTGTTGACTCTGGTGACCCACTCTGTGATTTTACACTGTGTGCAACTGATGATTTAGTTAGATCATTTTTAACGTGTGTCTCTGTGGATTTTGTGCCTGTCCCTCTGGTTTCAGCCTCTGTAAAACACTTTGTGTTACACGTGCTTGTATGAAACGTGCTCCATAAATAAAGTTTGATTAATCAACTGACTGGATGATTTGCTGTCATTCCCAATTGCTTCCACTCTGTAATAATAGCATTAACAGCTGAGTGTTGAATATTTAGTAGTGAGGTAACTCCATGACTGCACTTGATGCATCCGGTCACAGCAGCATGCTAGAATCCACCAAGCTTCTGAGAGCGATCCATTTTTTTCCAAATGTTTCTTGAAGCAGTCTACATGCCTAGCTCTCAATGGTTGGGTGACCTTTTTTAGAAATATACTGTTATGGTGGCATACTCTTCTCATTTTCTGATGGACTAAACAGTTCTCCGGGAGGTGTTCAAAGCTTGGGGATGTTCTCATGATGCTTTTTGTTCTATAATGTTCTGACACAAGCTGCTGACACCTTCGCATAGTAGCTGGAATTCTGCTGAGATTAACTCAGATGCAGAACCTATTTACTTACTAGGATACTTTTACAGGAGCCTTGCTACACTGTTCACAAAGTATAGGTGTCAAACAGAGGGATGTGACATACAAAATACAAGTTAGGATGAAGGCTGAACGGATCATTAACCCAAAAGAAAGACATGTTTTATGTATAAGCTTCACTCTAATGCCTTCAGGTCGGCGTTATCTTATGCCCCTGACAAAAACACGTTGTTATTCTAAATCTTTCATCTCAGCTGCAAATAGATCTGTGAATGCTGATCTTAAATAATTCTGCAGAAACGCCTTTATGTTATTGTTTATTTATTTTTATTTATTTCTGTTATCGTAAATGTGTGTTTTGTACACCAACATGCTGCACCACAATGCTGTCACTGGGACTTTGTGCTTTACTCAAATTTATGATTGTTGTATGTAAATAGACTGGTTGGCTGCAAACAAATTGCCCTTCAAAGGATTAATAAAGTTGCTCTGACCTGACATGACCTGGATTTTATTTAAAGGTATCACAACTAAAAAGGGGTCAACCAAAGTTTAACATGTATTAAAAAGAATCTTTGGTCATACATTTGTTCCTCCAGTATTTTGAAACCAGGGAGAGGTAAGTGCATCTTATGTAGACTGCATTGTGTTTATGTATTCAAGGGGTTTTGTGCAGGGGTTACTTTATAAAATGCTTTTGGAAACATATATTAGACTTGAAAGCTCTTTAATTTTAGACCAAAAACTTTGTTCTTGCTCTGGATTATTTTAACTGAGCCGCATCTCAAACAAGAGGATTTTGTTTGTGCACATGATACAGAGGACAGGGGGTCACAGCTGCTAAGCAGATCAGCTTGATCATTCATATTTCCATCGAGGTAAGTACTACCACACATGGGCGATGACAACAGCTCTGTCAGGTGGGTCTCTTTCTTTTTAAAGTCTACACATAATGTCTTTGGGTTTTTTACGTATTTTGTTGTCTGTTATACTTGCGTTTTATGTGAGAAACAGGTGCCAGGTTTAAACAGCACCGGTTTTCGTTACGCAGTCTTCCAAAGAATAGTAGTGCATTTATTCATCAAGTCATAAGGCAGTGGTTCTCCCAAAATCACTATTGACAGTTTAATAGTGTGAGCTTGTCTGTGTAAGGTTTTATTTGATCATGACCGGGTCCACAACCAGACCGGGCCCCAAAGCAGCAGCAGCAGCAGCAGTTTGGTTCCTCCAGATATTAAGGGATTTTAGGGAATCAAGATTTGGTTTTAGGGTTTTTGTTTGGATTTGTTTATGGCTACGTTAAAATTTTGGATTTGATCTTCAGTTAAGATAACTGCAAGGATTTAAGAAGTGCACCATGTTCAAATAGTATCTACATCCGGCAATTAAACAAATGTGGGTGTTGTTCAAGATGCCAATTCTTGAGATCACAAAAGTACTTCAGATGTAACTTTTAAATTACGCCCCAATGGCTTCATGAAATAAAATAAAATGCTCCTGAAAAATGAAACTGGACTAAACAGGTCTAGCTCAATAAAGTGCATTTGTGTCTTGCTGGGAGAGCTTGGTATACTATGAGGAGCTGATACTGTTGATAATCCAAAGGTGCAGTGTGACCGGCTTTAAATCCTTGAACGCAGGTGTAATTATAGACCAGCTGGTTAAAGTCTGCGTCTTTATAACCCATAAATATCCTGGAACAACTCTGTTATGCACAAGATACAATACAGAAGGTAATCAGAGGCAATGCATAGTGATTAATGATGTATCCGTAAATGTATGCCTAGTTAGAGCGGATTAGTCTGTTTAGAATTATTATAGCACTGCTTTTACCCAGATCAGATCATTTGTTTTACCAAAACGAATCAGCAAAGATAATATAAAAGCCTCAGTGGCCAGCCAGTCAGACAGACAATGTAAACACAGCTTTCCTCTGTCTAAACAGACAGAGGAAAGCCGATTACTCGTTCTCTTTATCAGCACAACTGAGAGGACTAGGACACAGCGGCAGAGGAATGTTACCAAAGCAACGCTGTAGCTGTGTATTAAGATAAATACCAAAAAATAATTGAACTTTAAATTGTTTTGATGCTTTGTTAATACATTCACTTAATACCGGATCTTTACATGCACCAAAAGGCATAACTTTTTATTTCTCACTGACAGACATCGATTCAGACTAAACCTTTCTTGTTTTAGTCAGGTGAGATTGGCAAATTATTTCTTTTTACCAAATTCCTAGTGTAAAGAGAGAGAGGTAACTTTTGTTCTTTCTATAATTAAGAATTTTAAATACATCTCCTTAATATTTGTATTATTTTTACCCATATGAGTTGCGTAAATCATTGTGGGTTTCCACACAAGTTTCGCACAATAGTTTGCTGAAATGTACATTCTAACGAAATTTGTTCTCTGCATTTAACCCATCCCCTTGAGGAGCAGTGGGCTTCCACTGTCCGGCGCATTCTGGGGTTAAGGGTCTTGCTCAGAGACCCAGAGTGACAGTGTGTGGGAGTTAAACCCAGAACCTCCAGGACACGAGCACAATGCTCTAACCACTAGGCGGCACACATTGGTTGATTCCCCAAGACAGAGCTAAATGAGTTAGATTTGCTGGCCAGGTTGCACACACTCACCTTTTAAACTCTGCCTCAAATTTTTCCTTGGACCAGAGATCAGGGTTTTCTGACGGCCACTCCAGAACATTGATTTGCCATCTTGTAACTCATTTGGTGGCCTACTTAGAGTCATTATCCATTTCAAAGACCCATCTGTGGCCACACTTCAATTTCCTGGCTTATGTATTGAGATAATGCTTCAGTATTTCCACTTAATTTAATTTCTATTTCTTAAAATGCAGCACTACCCCTTTGATAACACAATGATGTCACACAAGGAAGAAGCTCTTTTGAGGTACTGCCTTACAAAACATCCACAGCTTGTCCTCCGTTTAAGTTAAATATTATAAATGAATCTACCAGAAGCTTACAATGCCATGGCATCATCATCTGGACCTTTTCATATTATTTAAATTCTTGATAATTTTAATGAATGCAAACCCTTCATGTGGAGAAAGTCATAAAAATGTTTTTCAACATTCTGGTATTTATCTAAAATAAATATTTAAAGTAAGCCTAAGTGGCCTAAAACAAGATAAGGTTTAGTCTGATTTAATGTCACACAGTGGGAAAATGTTTACGTAGATGTCTGGTTACAGATGTATTTCTTGACTTCAGGTACAATACTACCTCATGCCAAGTTCTATTCATACATCTGTCCACGGTCCATCATCCGCCTGTCATTAATGTTGGTTTTATATTTAACAGCGAACTGTTGACTGGTGGTTCAACATCATGGCAAAAGGGAAGTTGAGGCACAAGAAAAGTTGGACAATGTGATGCGGTTGTAGACTTGGCAGGGCCTAAAACTAAAAACACTGACACAACACAACATTGGAGAACACCTTGAAGTTTCCAGTGTTCCAAATGTTTGCCACCCTTGTACATCGACAGAATGATGAAATGTTTGGCAAAATGTATTTGTCTACCTTATTAACACTTTTTGTTTGTCTTTTATTGTAGCCTGAATGCTCTAAAAAGGGAACTACTGATAAAACATCTCTGAGTGCTTCAAAGAGTTATCACTAAAACAAAAACTCTCAGCACCTCAAGCTTTCTCTCCTGGAACTATGGTTGTCTGTGCATAAATATAGACTCCAAGGACATGGCCGAGCATACAGAGCATTCCTCAGGAATCTTTAAGCATTCACAAGATGAATATGAAGCTTATTACAGTACCACTGCACAGATCAAGCGGTACTACAGTTTAATGGATGATGAAGGCCCAGATGATGTGTTTATCCAGCCCCCTTCGCTTCCACCCTGCAAGGCTCTTTTGTTGCCAACAGAGGGAAGCACACATGCAACACCAACTGATTCTGGTATGACCCTGCCAACTGAAGCAGCTGACGCCACAAACGCTAAAACTAATCCCTGCAGCTTAGACAGGCACCATGGTGAGAAGCAGTTAATGGCGGCACGGAACGAGCTGGTTGAAGAGATAACTACAATGCAGTTGTCTGTGGAGCCGATGGATAACACATTACTTTCCAATGACATGAACTCTAGAACAACGGATTATCAAGAGCAAACATCCATGGGTGGTTCAGCTTGTTTGATGGAGAGATGCCATGACAAAACGGGAAAAGCAGAGCAGAATAACACATCAGGAGATGAAGAATCAAATGAGGAGCCCAATCACGGTCCAAAACCATTTAACGAAGAAGAAAATCAGGAAGGAGAGAGAGAAAAAAATCCAGAACGAATATATTCAAATGTAGATGAAAACTTGGAGCATAAGACCAATCCAGACCAAGACCAAGAGTGTGACAAAAATGATAAAGATATTTCTTGCCTTGATGAGACAGACTTCAAGCTATCGAGAACAGTTTCTGATCTTAGTGAAAACAATGATTTCCTGACTTCGGACCCATCAAAACTCTGTGAATTCACCAAAAATAAGATGGAAGAAACTTCCAACGACTTCCCTGCAGAAGTGAGTGGTGACAATGAAGAGCATGATGGAACCAGATCTTTGGATGACAACCTTACAAGATCTGAGCTCACTATCGGCAAAGAATCAGAAGAAATAGTTGAGCAGGTCGATGGAAACCGGAGAATAGCTACCGACATCCAACAAGGAGAGCAGCTGCTTCAGCGACTGCAAATGGTGCAGCTACGACATGATGACATCCAAAATTCAAGACAAGAGATTATCAAAGTCGCAAATGCTGAGGAAGAAGGTGGGTTTAGGTCAGAAGTTGAGGATGTGGGAGCTGGAGGAATGAGTGTGACAGCCAAAGAAGATGAAGAGGAGGGGGGATCAAAGAGGAAGGAAGTGAAGACAAACTTGACAGAGAATGAAGACAGTGAGAACAATGACAGAGAACATACTCCATACGAAGCAAGGGCTTCTTTGTCGACACCATCAGGAATGCCAGAGCACAACCAGATTAACAAACGAGATGAAGACGAGTCTTTGGATGATTATAGTGAAATCTTGATACCTTCAACTTTGCCACTTCACAGCACTATGGAAATGTTGAGTGATATACCATTCATCTCTGCAGAACATCGACTTTCAGCTGCTGAGACCTCAATGGAGAAACAGCTGCAGGAGGCAGTCCGGGCTAAGCAAAGCTTGCAGAGGGCTGGGGGTGTTTTGAACCTTGCAGATAATCCAGATGTGTTAGAAATTCCGTTCAAGACAGATGTTTCTCTTGAGACACTCCTTATAAAGGCTTGTACCACCCAACCAAGCCAATGGCAATTTTCTGAAAAGAAGATGCAGAAAGAGATAAGTCAGGAAATTCAAAGAGAACTGGTGCTGGTCAACCAAGGTAAGATTCCTGGGGAGTATTGTAAAGGGGAGGTCCGTCAGTTGAAGGAGACAAAACTGCTATTTGAGGCTTTTCAGCAGGTCAACATAGAAGGTCCAACAAGGCAAAGGAAGCTCCCTACTTCAGCAATGAAAGGTCACGTTTATCCCTCTGTTCTGGAGCGGACACGAAGCCTTGAGACGTTTTCCCTCAGGACTTGTCCCGTCATGAGAGCACATTCTCTCAGGTTGTACAACTCTGCAACCCTTAAAGGAGACAGAAGTCCAGAAACCCTCAGAGCAAAGAGTCCAACTGGAGGTTCTCGAGACAAAACGCGCTTATCCCCTTATTCAAAATACGACAAACCCTTGCGACTGCACAGGAGCATGGACTCAATAAGTAGCGAATGCTCCAATTCTGCTGTGGAGTTCAGGGGCAAAACAAAGGAAAGACAAGAATCCCCTTTCCTCGGACAAAACCCCTTCTTCAAGTTGCGCCCAGCAATGGCCCTTCAGCCAGAGGTAGAGAAGGACATTCGAGAGGCTAAGGAAAGAGAAGAAGAACTGCGTAGACAACGATGCACTCTGTATGGGGAGGACAAACCGAAGAGTGAAGACGAAGAAAAGCATCGATATACAAAGACATTCAAATCAGGTTAGTCTGCATCAGCATGATGTGTTTGATAAGGCATTCACCAGTTGAACACATTAAAATGTTACATTGAGAAAAATAACAGTTTATACAACATTAATTTTACATCTTTAAAGCTTTCTCAAGCAGGCAAGCGGTTTAAGTTTTGTAAACAGTGAAAGCTTAATGGAGAATCATACAGATTTGTATTCACTCCACATCCCAACCTTGCAGCCCTTGTAGCTCTCTAATGGATGTCTCTCAACATTAACATCAAACAGTGTTATCTAATGAGTCTAATCGCAGGGTTGGTGTCCTCCTTGTCACTTGTGGTCAAGGGTGGTTATTTTAGCAACAAGCTTTATCTGAGTCTGTAGTTGGCAACAGGCTGGGTGACAACAGAAGGCGTTTCATCTGGTTTTATTTTGCCTTTATATATTTTCTTAAACAGGAAAATGTGTTATGAGATATTGTTAGTTGTGAACTTAGCTCAGCCCTGGTTTCTAAATGCAGAATGAATCTGATAAACCATCACATGATGGTAACACTTTGTTTAAACTGACTAAAGGGCTCCATTCATGGCTTCAAATGTGCCAGTATATTTTTCAAAGATTTCTGATAATGTATTATTTGTTTGTGGCAGTGCTTATTTTAGTGAAAATGGATTATGACTGCATAAAGTGAGTAGGGTCAAAAAGAGATTTTAATCATGCTCTTTACATTTTCCCAAAATTTTGCACTAACATTTCAGACATTCTTGTCATAAAATGAGAACTATTGACACAACAAGAGAATGTCAACAACACCCTACCCTTGTGTTCGAAATAACTAAAGTTGTTCATTGGTGGGCTTAAATAACTATGTATAATCAAAGATTTTTAGGATATGTAACTTAATGTAAAGGATGCAATCTCTATGTCCTGAAAATAAAGTTTTTTTATGTTATTCTATTTTATTCATCAGCTAATTAGAGATTTACATTATATATACAGGGTTTCTCACATTTTTCTATATTTTGCACATTGTATTCTAAAATGAGAACTATATGCACAATAAGGAAGTTAAAACAATACCCCATCCGTGTGTTTACTGAAGATTGGAGTCCATTCCTAGGTTCAAATCATTAGGTTTGAATATTTCTTGGAATATAAAGTTCTTCTATGGCTGAAACAATTTAGAGAATAGTTCTGAGAATTTTTTATTCAAGTATTAACTTGATATTTTATTTACACTACTGAATGGATTTGGGGTTAGTTTTGTCAGCTGGCCTAAGGTTCAGGCCAAAGTTAGCTTTTTAAAAATTTGCAACATTATCCTATGCTTGAGTTCAAAGTGAGTGAAGGCTTCCATCACTGTTTTAAAACATATATGTGTGTAACATTAGTTTATCAAAATCTAGAATTCCTCTGACACTGAGCTAACTGGAGAACATTGGTTGATTAGTTTGAACTTAATATATAGTGAAAACTAATTTAAATCACACAAGATAAAGAATTTTAGGGCTTTTGTGAGCTAACAAAAATTTAAAGATAGCATCAGCTTCTTTACATTTTGTTTTGCAAACTTCTATTTAATATTTTCAAAATTTTTGTACTTAAAGTAGACCTGTTTCAATGATAAGCAAATAAATTACAAAAATTTCGTTTCTTTGTATTTAAACCGAATAAAACTGAAACATTTGTCAAATAGCAAGATGTTTATCCTAAAACAAGTTTAGGCAGAAGTTAGCTTTTTCATGTTATCCCTGATCTTTGTTAAATATTTCAGGTAGCTTTGTTCTAAAATCACGGCTATAGGCACAATAAACAAATGCAACATTTTGCTGTCCTCTGTGAGACAGACTGATAGAGTGAAAACCTTTGAAATAAACCGTGAGACGAGAAGTAGGATGAGATTGCCCCAAAAAGAATTAAATTCTTCGAAAGGTTTGTAAAAGTTGCAATTAAACACAGTTAGCATGATTTCTGGCAAAAATATGTAATCCATCCTGTAAAGCAATTCAAGTACTGCTGAGGATACTGAGGCCAAATACATATTTGTAAAGTGCACTTTTCTTCCATCAAAAGCATTCCATTTAAACGTTTTTGTCTTATTGTCTTATTTTTTTCTACTCTTTCAGATGTCAAGGTGCAATCCAGGGGAAAACTCGAGAGACTTTGGCCACCACCCTCTAAAAAGGATCAGAAGACATCTGGGGAGGTGCAGGTGAAACTCCACAAAATATTTGGGAGAAAATATGAGCTTTAATCCAATTTTCCTGACCCAATTGCACCATTTTATGTGGCTTTCACATACAGGAACAGAAGAAAAAAAAATTAAACTTCAAACAAATACGATTGTGTTACAAACATTTGAATGAGAACAAGTGGTTAAGATCTCAAATTGAGATGATCAAGCAGCAGTAGCTTATCTCCTGCTGTAAATCCTTGTCTTTTCTCTGTCTTATTTCACAGCAGGAGGCAAAAGTTCACAGAGCAGGAGGTCAGAAGGCTCCTCTGTGGCAGCTCTGGGAGTCTGGTCTGATCAATGGCAAGGCGTCGGATGAGAAGAAGTGATGTTGGCCATGCTGGTGGTGCAGGACCACAAACAGAATCCCAAATGAGGGACAGAACCACAGTCAAAGCACAGATGAATCAGTGAAAATGTATGACAAAATCTTTATTTTAGTTCCAACCTCACCAATTTCTCGCTCTTCAAGCTACGCTTTGTATTTGTGTCAAAAACATGATGTCGATTTGTACTTTCATATCATAAAATAGTCTTATATCGCAAGTGAATACAGCAAATATCTCTTATAATTTGATTTCATATTTTTGATGCTTTCGTTTATGATTAAAAATATTTATTCAGGCATATGTTCTTTGAAAAATGCTGTTTTTTAAATACCTCAACCAATTGTAAGAAAACTTTCACAATTTTTAAAAAGCTATTCCACAAAATGCTAAACAGTAGTGTAATAATCTTTACATACCGATCAAAATGTGAGCCTGAGGTTGAGTCAGATAGAAAGAATGGCTAGCTAAGGAAACAGTAACATACACCTTTTGGTCAGGAAGTATTGAAAGGAATTCAGTGTGCAGTTGCAGTGTATTTAATATTTTACAGCTTACGCCACCTGGGACACCAAAAATGTAAAAGTAGCTCAGATTCTGCAAATCATTACTTCTGTTTCTAGTGAATGTTAGAATGAGTCCAACTGTAAGATCTTGTCCATTCAGGTCCCATTTAGGGATCGTCTTATTGATTGTACTTTCAGCTCAAAAAATGTGTCTTAGCTAAATTAAAATATGTTTATATTCATAACGTGTGATTTTTAAGTGATAGAGAAGTTTGAACTAAAGACGACCTCCAGTCAAGGTAACTCCACGTACAGAGGGACGCAGAAAGGACTCTCACGGTACCCTACCTGGCTTTGTCAGAACCAGTTTTAACAGTTTGCAGCTTTACGCTCGGCAAACCCTTCCACCTTATTTTTAGAGAGGTCCATCTAAATAATGCTCTTATTCAAATCCAAAATGCTAGGTAAAAGTTTTGCAGAAGAAACTCGTTGCAGTGCTTTGAAAAATACCCCTTAAACTATGAACTTCATTGCCTTTTGTTGGTATTTTATGTGAGAGACAGAAAGAAGGTAAAACTTATTTATGTAAGGGAAGGAAAATGATACATGGTTTTCCGTCTGTATTTTATCATCTAAAGTCAGCAAAGTACCACCTTTCACTGTAATTAGGGTGGGAAGTATTTTGCAGAAGGCTCCCAGCTCCCCGTTCTTCTTTGTAAAAGGGAATGTTGAGTGTCCAGAACCATCAAGTCTTGCCACAGATTCTGACCGGCCAATTTAACGCATAAATAGGCTTCGATTCAAATGCCTCTACTCTCGCTGCGTGTTTAGGATCACTGTCCTGATGGAAGGTGAACTGCATTTTTCAGCCTTGGAGAGGTTTACCTTCATGACTGCAAGGCATCTAGCTTCAGCCATCTTCCTGTCAACTATGATCGTCCTCCCTGACTTTTCTGGTTCCTCCTGAAGAAAAGCATCACTCCAGAAAGATGCTGCAACCACAACGTGTTGTGGCGATGGTGTGTTCAGGGTGTCTTACCAGAGTAGTTTTCCACTCTACTTGCATAGATCTGTATGCAGGCCCTTCTTCACATTTGCCTCCACATAGCTTGTGGCGAACTGCGTTTAAATTGTTGGCTTTTCTTTCAATTACAGCTTTCCTCTTTCCACCCTGTCTATCATGAAGTCCAGATTTTTTTGCCGCGATCAACTAATTGTTGCTCTTTCAACAGATTTTCCCACCTAAACTGTAAATATCTGCAGCTCCTCTAACGATGCCATGAGCTTCCTGGCTACTTCTTTGATTAATGCTCTCCTTGCCCTGCCTACATGGATAGTCACGTCTTAGGAGGTCTGCAGTTATACCAGACAATTTGTATTTTCAGAAGACTGGACTGAACAGTCCTGTGTGAGATGTTCAAAGCTTAGGATATTGTTTTCTAACTTAACCCTGATTTAAACTTCTCCACAGCTTTCTCTCTGAGTCATCTGCTGTTTTCCTTGATCTCCATAATACGGTCTGCTCTCTAACAAACATCTGAGGCCTTCACAGAACAGCAGGATTTGTACTAACAGGAAATTATTCGCAGACTCTCTTTACGTAATTAGCCAACTTCTGAAGCTAATGGGTTGCTCAGTATTCTAGGGGTATAAGAGTAAAGGATGCAAAACGCACTTTTCAGATTCTCGTTTGTAAATATTTTGAACACCAAGCGCAGAGTTGTTCTCCATTCACTTACATCTAGATCAGGGGTGTCCAAACTTTTTATCACGTGGGCCCTAATTGTCAAGTCAAAAGTATTGGAGGGCCAAAAAACATTTTTTTTACCTGTTCCACAAAATGTTATCATGCTATATTTTTATTAAGCAAATAAGTCAGATTTTCTCTAGGAAAGGATCCATAAATCATTGTATGTGCAGAACTTAAAAACCGTTTAACACATTTGCTCTATTAAAAACTGGTCATCCAGTGTGAAAATTGTTTTGCTAACAGGATGGCCATCTCAAACAATAAAGAAAAAATGTAAAATTTTTGTCTATTCTCAGCATTTAAATCAGGATTTGGGTCACTGTTTCTTTGAAAACACTTGCTGTACAGCTATGTTCAGTACACAAGTTGGGCGACTGTGGCTTGATGGGTTGAGTAGTCGTCTGGCAATCAGAAGGTTGTGGGTTTGATTCCAGCTTCCCCTTGCCACATGTCAATGTGCCCTTGGGCAAGGCACTTAACCCCAAGTTGCCTACCAAGCTGTGTCTCGGTGTATGAATGTGTGCATGTTAGTGAGAGCAATTGGGTGAATGTGGCTATAGTGTACAGCGCTTTGGGTGGTCAGCATGACTGGAAAAGCGCTATATAAGTTCAGTCCATTTAAAAGCTGATTTTTGTACACCTAAGCCTTATTTTGAGTAAAGGTTGTTGAATCGATGGGGTCCTATTTGCTATCAAATTAAATTGAACCCAAAAGGTGTGGTAATAAAAAGATGAATACTTTGTGTTGTACCTAACATTTTTAATTGCAAGAAGATTTGAATTTGTCTGTGATAATTTTGCTCTCATTAAAAATAAAAATGATCCCTGTTGGACAGCCAAATCACTCTTGGATTGCAGTTGTGAGCCGCAGACAATCAGTCCAGGGGCCGCAAATGGCTCCCAGTCCCCACTTTGGACACCCTTGATCTAGATCAGGGTGTCCACAAGAGGGCAGTGTAGTCTTATTAACGGAGAAGAAGGCATTTTAAAAATTCACAGAGACTTTAGGATTCTGGGTGGTACCTTTTCACTAAAAATAAACTTGTGCAAGCATCACTTTGTAAAAATTATCCAAAATTAGCCAACAAATGGATAAATAACAACAGCATATCTTAATGAGACAGTCCAGATATCTACTTCACAGGAAGCTTAATCATATGCTGAGAAAGTACCATGGTTACATAACCGCAGTAATTGACTCAGTGATGAGTCACTTCACAGATCTATAGCCACCAGGTACATGTTATATCACTTCTACGTAAGATGAAGAAAAGGTTGCTTAATGGAACGGCCACATAACTCTCTGCAGTGGTATGTGGGTGGCAATTTCTCTACGCTGAGTCATTCATGAGGTTCGGCATGTACGGAACATAAATTGGGCTTGCGGTAGAAACTCATTCATTAGACGAAATTTTCTGTAAACATGCCATTTCTACATGTGCATAATCTGGACCAGTAACACACCAAGACAACGCTGGAATAAAGGGATTGGGTTTAACGGACACAAGCTTCTATCTCAAAAACATGAGGTTTGCTGTGCAGAGACAGGGGGATGAGTCCAGCCCTCTGTTGGACTGTTGAGTTCTGCTCGGCTCAGAGTGTATAAATAACATGATCTTTGTGAGAGCCTGCAGATGAGAGAGTACAACAGTGACTGCTGTGACATCACCGACAAGAGATGGGATCGGAATCACCGATGTCAGCAGTCTAATGGGCATGATGGATGACTCATTTTTACTCCCCATGGCCCTCCATCAACAAGGCCTATCAATGAGCTCTCACTACCATTAAGCTAAACGATGCATTAGCTCTGCATGAGATTGGGTCAGTTTAAACTTTGTCCTCTGCTCTGGGCCCCAAGGGTGAAAGCACCTGAATCCAAATGCAAAGAAACCCCAAAAATCTGAAATGAGCAGAACTTGAAGTGTCTCAGGGGTGTCCTCAGTGCACCCGTTAGAGCCATTGTCTAAAAGGTTGGGACTGGACCAAAGTGCAGACAGGCATCTGGGTGCATGGAGTTATTTAATGACAAAAATAAATATATTTACAACAAAAACCATGAGGAGCATGAGGCACGGAACGAGAGCAGACACACAAACTGGGGCAGGTGAGGCATAAGCAGAAACAGACGATCCGGCAAAGAAACAAGGACCAACGGAAGCTTAAATAATGGGGGAAAAAGGTGAGTGGCATAGTTCTTGTTGAGTTTCTTCAAATGCCAGGATTTCTTCTTACAGTTTAAAGAAGACATGCTACATCAACTAAATATTTCATATTAACTCGGTCAATGTTAGCCGAGCAAATGAACAACACTCGCTGACTACAATGCAGAAAGGCTATCACTGGTGACAACAATTAAACAGCCTCATTTAAAAATAAAGATCAGTGCTGGTATGTGATTTGATTAGGGAATTGTTCAAATATCCATCCATCCATCTTCTTCCACTTATCCGGGGTCGGGTCTCGGGGGTAGCAGCTTCAGTAGGGAGGCCCAGACGTCCCTCTCCCCAGCCACTTGCACCAGCTCCTCCGGGGGAATCCCAAGGTGTTCCTAGGCCAGCCGAGAAACATAGTCCCTCCAGCGTGTCCTGGGTCTTCCCCTGGGTATCCTCCCGGTTCCAATCCCCTCCCTGGGCTGCCACCATACCGTGGTGGAGGTGTTTGAGTGTCCCAATGACCCTAGGAGCTATGCTGTCGGAGGCTTTATGCACCTAGTAGGATCACCCAAGGCAGACAGGTCCTAGGTGAGGGACCAGACAAAGAGCAGCCCAAAAGCCCCTTATGATGAGTACCATAAATGAACATTGTGTTCCCTCGCCCGGACATGGGTCACCGGGGCCCCACTCTGGAGCCAGGCCTGGAGATGGGGCACGTTGGCGAGCGCCTGGTGGCCGGGCATTTACCAATGGAGCCCGGCCGGGCACAGCCCGAAGAGGAGACTTGGGTCCCCCTTCCAATAGGCTCACCACCTATAGGAGGGGCCAAAGGGGTCGGGTGCATTGCAAAATGGGTGGCAGTCGAGGGCGGGGACTTTGGCATTCCGATCCTCGGCTGCAGAAGCTGGCCGTTCAAATAAATAATGGGAATATGACACTCGTGCCTAATGAGCAGAGCTGTAGTGTTGCAGGTAGCTGCTGGAGCACTGACGCTCACTCAAAAGATTGAACAAAGGTCACAAGACAGAACAGATGACCAATGAAAGCATTTGATAGTATTGTCAGCACTTGACAGAGTTTGACAAGGGTCGTGCATTTAACTGGTTGTCTCGTGCAAACAACTGTGTGTGTCATGCCGATGTCACAGTGGCCCAATGCTGGAACCGAGGGAGTCACCACACGTCAAGTCCCCCTGCACTGGGATTGAAAGAGTGCTTTAAAAAATGGAGAGAATTTTAAAAAGAAAACATTTAACAGTACATCTTCACTAAAAAGAATATTGCTTTGACCTGAGGGGTGTGTGCTGACACAAATGTGCTGAGGCTGAATATTACTGTCAGTGCACAGCAGTGCTGCTCAACACACAGACAGAGAGGACACTTGTACTGTGATACTGCGAAATGGTACAAGGTTGCTCACTTGGCTGAAATCATCAGTGTTCAAAATCCTCTCTGACAGCAACGTGGGACTGAAAAACAAGTCACTGCACTGTATGCATTGAGAAAGTCTGCATATTTCTTCACACTTTCCACTAACAGACAGGCTCTGAGTGTTTGACTTGCCTGGACTTCTCCTCGAATTGCCAAAGTAAAAAAAAAAAAATCCTGAACAAACAGTGGTTAATGAGAGCATGAGGTAAGGACTGAATAAACAGACCTCAGATAGCCTTGCTGAGTTGAGCCATTGTCCTCAACAAACCCCTCCATTCGTTTGCTCTCCCTCCTCCTCCTTGTCACCCACCACCCATTCTCACACTATGAAAACTCAACTGTCCAAATTCTACTATCCAACAATGCAACAGTGACAAAAAGAATACCAGACAATCATATGAATGTTTTTTGGTAATTGTATTTTGTCTTGGAGAACCTTTTGAAAGCTTGTTGATTAAAGATATATAAATTTAATTTTTCTGGGAGCAGAACGATTTTTTGAGAGTCATGGTTCAGACAGATCCTGCACCCAAGTCACACTATCGTTGCTGAATGCCAGTCAACAGCTGTGACAAAGTTCCTGATACGGTGCCTTGCGAAAAAAAAAAAAATCAGATCACTTGAACATTTTCCCATTTTGTCACGTTACAGCCACAAACTTTGAGGTGTTCTATTGGGATTTTCGTGATAGACCATTGCAAAGTGACATAGATGGAAAGTGGAAGGAAAAAAGTATTCTGCACAAGCTGGTGTCTTTCTTAAGCTGTCATTGAGCAAGAGAGAGTACACCCCGGACAAATCAGCAGAAGATCAAAGGGCAACACGGAGACACAACTATATACACACATATTCATGCCTGAGGGCATTTAGAGAGGCCATTTAACCTAACAGTCATGTAATTGAAGTGTGGGAGGAAAGGCCTACACACATCAAACCGTTCGATCCAATGGAAAATCAGATTGTGTGAAGTTGTAGCAATCAAATCTGGTTGAAGTGAATGGGGCCGGGCAGACTCGCTTGAGACCAGGGGTCAATGTTGGTCGGAACTAGGCAGCAATTTAATGAGAAAGTCATGAGTCAGACGGGAAAGAGAAACGCTGGCAAAGAAAAATACATCTGATTTGCGGAAAATACAAAATAAAATATCTGAACCACAAGGTAAACTGTACGCCATTTCCAGACAGGTTTTGTCCAGATATAGGTTTGTCTGGAAACAAGCAGCTCAATAAATAATCAGTAAATAATTTGAACTACTATTTTTAAAACTTACCCATGCAAGGCAATTACATTAACAACTAAGACAGCAAAGCCCCGGCTATCACAATCCATCGATCCATCCATTTATGCCCACTGGACAAAAACCAGTGTGTGCACACACTGCTACCCAAGTACGATCTAGCCAGACCATTTAACCAAACAGTCATGTTTTTTGGACTGTGGGAGGAAATGTTCAGTCTCGACAATTACAATCTGAAGATTTAATCTTGCCTTCTTGACAATTGCCACTAGTTTTATCACAACTTCATTGAACATAAATGCAAAGCTTGCTCTATTTCTCCTTCAATCCTTATGTTTAATGTGTTACTTTGCCGCACCACTGTCATACTATCAGGATATGTGGAGTTTGAACCCAAATTCAGCGGCACACAGAGCTTTAGTTTAAGAGTTTTATTCAAACCAGGATGAGAACAGAGAACGAACCAGAGTCTTGACTGAGCAGGAGCATGAAGATGACTGAAGCTGGAGGACTGTAGGTGCTGGAGGACTGGAGGGAGAGAGATGGAGGACTGCGGGTGCTGCGCCAAGAACCAGCAGCTCAGCAGAGCGAGTACCTGGAGCGCTTGGAGTTGCAGGTAAGCCGGCAGCACAGCAGTGTGATTACTTGGAGCGCTGGAGTAGCAGGAGATCCAGTAGCACAGAGTGATTCATCAGAGAGAGTTCTTTGGACGCAGGGGCTGCAGTAGGACCAGGAGCGCAGCAGAGAGAGAGTCCTTAGAATGCCGGGGCTGCAGTAGATCCAGTAGCGAAGCAGAGAGGGTTCTTGGAGGTGCAGGGGCGGTAGACGTGGGAAACTCAAGCAGACAGACGTGGGAAAATCTCTGTCGGGCTGACGAGGGAGAGTCAAAGCTCTGACAGACAGACGTGGGAAAATCTCTGGCTGACATGCGTGGAAAGGTTGACGAGGGAGAACGAGTTTTGGATGAAGGCAATCCGGCGGGGAAGAGCAGACTGAGGGAGGTTTAAGTAGAGGTGTTGGCAGGTGTACTGAGTCCAGGTTTAATTAGGAACGGCAGGTGGAACTAATGAGGAGGTGGAGTGAGAACTGAGCTGCATGAGAGGTGGAAGGTGCTGAAAAGTCCATAGGGAGACTGGCAGGCCAAAACTGCATCATGACACATACCATGAGTAGCAGGGTCTGAAAAATCCCTGTATCCAACCAAATATGCAAGTACTTGTTGCAAACCTTCAAAAATATGTAGAAAGTTTTGCATTATTCATGAAATACAAAGCTCCTGGCATTTCTAAGAATAAATACAGGTGACTGTATAGATACATAGGGCTGTCTAAGGTTGCAGATATTTCTATATTTACTATTTCACTGCACCACACTCAGCTTTGAAATGCTTTTTTACCCTCTTGGCTAATTGGCTGGGTGGATGGTTTTTGAATATTGTGGAAGCAGTTTAGTCTGGGTTAAGTCCTTTCAGCCCACTGTTCAAAGCCATACTTGCATGATTTGCGTCTCTGCAGCCGAACCATCGCTTGATTCGGGCACAGATTTAAAAGGAATGCCGTCATCACTGCTCTGATTTTAAGAAAACCCTTTAAAACCCCTGCATGCAACAACACCTGGATTATGATACGTTGTGTAACAGTACAACCTCACATCCCTGGTTAATTTTGAACCACAATCAGACTTTCTAACTTTCTAAATATAACTAAACAAGGGATAGGAAGTTGTGAATTTCTAAGTATTACCTGTTCTGTGTTCACAGTTGCTTTTAATCTAAGGTCAAAATCAGATGTATTAAATGTTTTTTATGTAATGTAATGTAATGTAATGTAATATAATATGTAATGTAATGTAATATCATCTTTATTGTCATTGAAACATACATTACAACGAAATTTGTTCTCTGCTTTTAACCCATCACCCTTGGGGAGCAGTGGGCTGCCATGTGTGGCGCCCGGGGAGCAATCTGGGGTTAAGGGTCTTGCTCAGGGACCCAGAGTGTAGGCGCTGGGAATCGAACCAGGTACTTGCATCCTTCTCTGAGTGCAAGCACACTGCTCTAACCACTAGGCCAACACTCCCCACTAGGCCAACACTCCCCTTTTTATCTTGATCATATTTGGTCAACCATGAAAGAGAAAAATCCAACTCCAAGGTAAGACATTTCTTCTTTTAGCGACACTTTTAGCTAAAGAATTGACCTCAGTCATTTGACATGTAATTATCAATTAAATTAAGTATAAATCCTGGCTATGTGTGATAATAGTTTATGCTTATATAACACTCCAGAAACACCAGAGCAACCCTTCATAGCTTACTGTCTAACAACATACCGTTTACAATCTTTCTGATTAATTATCAACATCTACAGCAGTGTTCATGCTGCAGAATGATTTTTGCCTCACTGGAATTGATTAGAAAGTGCTGTTCAAGAATATGAAAGCCTTGCCAAGGCTGCCTCGGGTGAACCTTAGCTCTAAGGACACTGTGCCACTGTCACGATGGAATGAACCAGTAGGAAACTGGGCCATCTATATATGGACTTGCCTCTGATTATGAACACATTATGCAATTGCACCGCATGCTTTATGTAACCAGTTTAAGCCACAGCATTTTTTGTAGCGCTTTTCTTCCCCAAACCGACTGGTTTAATTGCCCCAACCTGACTCTGCCTGAGCCATCTGCCCACCTGACATGGAGACAAACACACAATCCATTCCTGACACTTAAACCTCATACACTTACTGGAATTACTGTCTAGTTTTGTTCTTAGACAAAGCTCATGTTCCAGTTCACTGATTAACAGGAATGACATGGTGAAAAAGATTCAGTGTTTGCATGTAGGGACTGGGCTTTAGTTCTGAAAAACCATTAGTCACATGGGGAAAAAAACTCACAGACAAAAACAACATGTGACTTTACAAATCTCTCAGCAAATCCCGAGACGGGGGGTGGGGGGTCAAGTGCCTGAATGGGGTCAATAATCAATGACAGATAATAGGTTTCATGTAATAAATATTTTGGTTTTGGACATCTCACTACGAAGCTTTTTAATTTAACCACAAAGACCACTATTACAATACAAAGACATGTATTTGAGTGTCCAAAAAAGCGCTATATAAGTTTCATGTATAATAATAATAATTATTCTAATTCTAATAATAATAATAATAATCATTATTATTATTATTATTATTATTATTAATAATAATAATAATAATATATCTAGCCACCCAAAAAAGCATAATGTATGGTTTAAATTCTTACCATTTAAAATATCTGAAAATAGTGAGTACTATCTTGGCTATCAAGGGGATAAAGTTTAGCTTCTTTGAAATAATGATCAGTGAAGCTATTATCAGTAAAAGGCCCCTTACCTGTAAAGGAAAGATGTCATTTAGCACTGTTATAGGAAAGTGAATAAAACACCAGAGCTGTAGAAGGCTAACAGCCGGTCAGACTGATCTCTTTGCTTTAGCGGATTTTTATCAGCTTAAAACTATCTGTAGGGTAGAACACGTTTAGGACATATGCACTTCAAATCAAAAATAATTTGTTAATTCCAAAAGGGATTTTTCATGTTGTTCTAACTCCTACTCTCCCCATTTCCTCAAAGAGTTGCTGTAGATGGGGATGGCAGGAAGGATCAGCTGTAGCTGTCAGTTTTACTTGGTTCTTTTTTTTTTTTTTTTTTTTTTTTTTCCCAGTGTCCTGTCTAGCAATGTGGCAATAGGAATTGATGTCTCAATGCCAGATAGAGCTCGACAGATTTTGCTTTTACGAGTGGAGCGAACAGCTTTCGCCATAGTGCTCCACTTGATTTATGCTTGTAAATAGCTTTATTGTGATTCCTGCAAGGAGAATTTCAAATTATATGGACATGACAATGGGAGAGTAAAGGAAGAACAAGAAGTGAAAGAGAAAGAAAAGAAAGAAAAAAAAAGAGTAGAGGTGAAAGAAAGAGGAGATAAAAGGGAGAGAATGATAAAACCTTCTCCGTCTGCTCCGTCACCTGGAAAGAGAGATGCAAAAAGAACAGCACAACCAACAGACATAAAGCAACAAATACAATCGAATAACACCTAGATGCCATTGCTAAATCATATATATTATTATGTAAGCTGACATGTGTAATGTGATACTTGAAAAAAGAAAGTGAAAGAACATAAATAAATAAATTATAAGATTACTGTATATAAGGGAACACTTAATACCTGGGACCCAGCACCTGTGGGAGTTTGTGAGAGTGCACTAGTTTAGGTGAAAATTTTCCAAAAGGAAATAGCTTGATAGTGGTTGTGGAGAACCAAAGGCCCGCCTTCCCAGAGCACAGAGGCAGGAGTCAGGGGACCCATAACCCCGGACTCCCAAAGGGGCCCCTAAAGCAGGTCGCCCAGGAGGGGCCGACACAGGATATCTGCAACCCCCCCCCCCCCCCAAGGAAGGAGCAGAGGAGCAGAGACGACCCCGAGGAAATCCCCCAGCCACCGCAATGCCGACGCCCTCAAGAGCCGCGGGGACAAGCCCGTGGGCTCCGCCGGCAGCCAGCCCCGCTGGAGTGGTCCCGGCCATGGGCCCCGCGACGGGGGCCCCGGCCGCCCCCCGGGGGGCCAGGCCCCGCGAAGAGGCCGCGGGGAGTGGGCCGGCGCACGCCCGGGAACCCGCCCCAAACCCGAAGCCAACCAATGCGCCAGAGGGCCAAGGCGCCCGCCAACGAAGTGGAGGAGGGCAGGACGTGGGGGGATGGGCTCCGCACCTAGCGGAGACTTGAGATGTTTTTGGGAGAGGGAGCGGACCACACCCATACCTGGGGAGAAAAAAAAAAAAAAAAATGGAAAACTCATTCACACCATCCCTCCCTTGTGCCCCACTCACCACACACAGATTAAAACAAAAAAAAAAAAACCTTGGTTTCCTTGGTTCTGAAGAAGCGTCTGATTGTAAACGCTCTGTTGTTGTGTGACAGTCTCATGAGGACAGGAGCCACTGAGACCGTTACGTTTCATGGTGCTTTGCCAAGTGAACAGCATCCGCGATAGCACACTAACATTACATGAAGCAACATGCCTGCTGGCTGCATCACTCCCAATGAATACCTACAGCTCTGTCTGCTCTAAGTGGACAAAGACTGAGAAAAGTTTTGAGATTTTGCATTAGAATCTAATCTGTGCAGAGATATCAAAGATGCACAGCTCCCATGCTTGTCCAGGTCCTGCAGTTATTTAGGGATTATCCTGGTGGGCTCATGATAAGCTGATCAGGCATTAATATGATATTGACACTTTCAGATTGATTTGTTTTTATTGCCGAGTTAAGCTAAAAGGAGAGCTAGAATCCCAGCTAGCCTTCCACACACCCAGGCGTTCTTCACATTTCTTTCAACATGACATCTTTCTACAACAGTCACGGGATGTTATGAACTAGAATCAGGCAAACCCAGTATTCAAACCAAACAAGTGAGGTGAAGGCAAAAAACAGTATTTAATAATAAAACAGGGACAGGCAAGGCTCAATGGTCAAAATGGCAGTCCAAAATCCGGTACACAAAAGGCAGTCCAAAATAGGCAGAGGTACAGACAGGGCAAAGCAAGCTCGGATAACCATGGGACAGACTCAGGTCGGTAAACCGGTAAATCAGTCAGACAGGGCAGGAAAAACAGATCAGGGAACAGGCTGGCTCAGAATCAAAAAGGCTCTCAGGTTAGCATCAACAGGTCAATCAAGAAAGGAACGCTGGAAACAAAACTCACCGTGGGCTCGTTAATGATCTGGCAGAGAACTGAAGACCGAGGCAGAACTATATAGTGGAGTACACAGGTGAAATGGAGTGAAAACTAATTACAAGTGACAGGTGGAAACTGAACTGAACTGATTGGCTAGTGACTGGAGGTTGACAGGTGAGCAGATCTGATTGGCTGGTAACTGGTGTTTGGGGAGTGACAGATAAACAGATTGAGTGAGCTGGCAGATTGCTGGGAAGAGACAGAACTGAACTGGAAACATAAATAAAATCAAACTACAATAAAATCTAACCTATTCCATAAACCAAAACTAATACAGAACCTAAACACAACACACACAAGCTATAATAGAAACCAAACAAGAAAGAGCCCAAAACCAAAACTAATTTTAAAGACCGGAGAGTTAACTAATAAATCAAAATTAACAAACAGCTGAAACAAAAACCCAAATCCTGACAGAGCCCCTCCCTTAAGGACGGATACCAGACGTCCTTAAACAAGACAAATGATAAACAAAAACAGACTAGACCGGGCGGGTGGAGGGAGGTGCAGGACGGAGGGCTAGAATCAAATAAATGTCCAAATACAAACTAAAACAAAGCAAGACGAATCAAGTTCTCAGGCGGGCGTCCAGGAGGACGACCCAGGCGTGTCAGGTTGTCCGGCGGACGTCCCGAAGGACGACCCAGGCGTGTCAGGTTGTCCGGCGGACGTCCCGAAGGACGGCCCCGGCGTGTCAGGTTGTCCGGCGGACGTCCCGAAGGACGGCCCCGGCGTGTCAGGCTCTCCGGCGGACGTCCCCGGCGTGTCAGGCTCTCCGGCGGACGTCCCCGGCGTGTCAGGCTCTCCGGCGGACGTCCCCGGCGTGTCAGGCTCTCCGGCGGACGTCCCCGGCGTGTCAGGCTCTCCGGCGGACGTCCCCGGCGTGTCAGGCTCTCCGGCGGACGTCCCCGGCGTGTCAGGCTCTCCGGCGGACGTCCCCGGCGTGTCAGGCTCTCCGGCGGACGTCCCCGGCGTGTCAGGCTCTCCGGCGGACGTCCCCGGCGTGTCAGGCTCTCCGGCGGACGTCCCCGGCGTGTCAGGCTCTCCGGCGGACGTCCTCGGCGTGTCAGGCTCTCCGGCGGACGTCCTCGGCGTGTCAGGCTCTCCGGCGGACGTCCTCGGCGTGTCAGGCTCTCCGGCGGACGTCCTCGGCGTGTCAGGCTCTCCGGCGGACGTCCTCGGCGTGTCAGGCTCTCCGGCGGACGTCCTCGGCGTGTCAGGCTCTCCGGCGGACGTCCTCGGCGTGTCAGGCTCTCCGGCGGACGTCCTCGGCGTGTCAGGCTCTCCGGCGGACGTCCTCGGCGTGTCAGGCTCTCCGGCGGACGTCCTCGGCGTGTCAGGCTCTCCGGCAGACGTCCTCGGCGTGTCAGGCTCTCCGGCGGACGTCCTCGGCGTGTCAGGCTCTCCGGCGGACGTCCTAGGCGTGTCAGGTTCTCCGGCGGACGTCCCGGCGGACGACCCCTGTGAGACAGGTAATCCGGCGGGTGTCCTGTAGGACGGCCCCGGTTAGCAAAGATGTCCGGCGGCCGGTGGCGGAACAGGTCTCTCATAGGCCGGCGGCGGAGCAGATCTCTCATAGGCCGGCGGCGGAGCATGTCTCTCGGAGACCGGCGGCGGAGCAGCAACCTCGGAGGCCGTCGGCAGAACAGGACCCTCAGGAACCGACGCCTGGAGAGAGAGAGAACAGAACCTGGCGCCGGACTAAGAGCTAGAAGAGACGCCTGGCTAAAGAGTTCAGGAGGCACCTGGCTAAAGAGTTCAGGAGGCACCTGGCTAAAGAGTTCAGGAGGCACCTGGCTAAAGAGTTCAGGAGGCGCCTGGCTACAGAGTTCAGGTTCAGACGGCCCCTGGCTACAGGCTTCAGGTTCAGACGGCCCCTGGCTACAGGCTTCAGGTTCAGACGGGGCCTGGCTACAGGCTACAGGTTCAGACGGGGCCTGGCTACAGGCTACAGGTTCAGACGGGGCCTGGCTACAGGCTACAGGTTCAGACGGGGCCTGGCTACAGGCTTCAGGTTCAGACGGGACCTGGCTACAGGCTACAGGTTCAGACGGGACCTGGCTACAGGCTTCAGCTTCAGGTTCAGACGGCCCCTGGCTACAGGCTTCAGGTTCAGACGGGGCCTGGCTACAGGCTACAGGTTCAGACGGGGCCTGGCTACAGGCTACAGGTTCAGACGGGGCCTGGCTACAGGCTACAGGTTCAGACGGGGCCTGGCTACAGGCTACAGGTTCAGACGGGACCTGGCTACAGGCTACAGGTTCAGACGGGACCTGGCTACAGGCTTCAGGTTCAGGTTCAGACGGGACCTGGCTACAGGCTTCAGGTTCAGACGGGACCTGGCTACAGGCTTCAGGTTCAGACGGGACCTGGCTACAGGCTTCAGATGCTCCCAGACCCTTTAACACCCAGAACCTCATCAGTAACCCTTCCAGAACCTCCGACAGAGAGAGCTTGGTCAGCCACTTGGGAAATTGGCTGTCAAGCCAAAGGTGAGGGGGTAAGAGCTTCAGAAGAGGTCCAGGGACCTCTAAGTCTCCATGGGGCTCTGGGTGCTTGTCTTCTCGGCGAGACCCCCGACGGAGCTTGTCGTTTGGATGAGGGCCGCGACGCCGCTTGTCGTCTGGGCGAGGGCCACGACGCCGCTTGTCGTCTGGGCGAGGGCCACGACGCCGCTTGTCGTCTGGGCGAGGGCCACGACGCCGCTTGTCGTCTGGGCGAGGGCCACGACGCCGCTTGTCGTCTGGGCGAGGGCCACGACGCCGCTTGTCGTCTGGGCGAGGGCCATGACGCCGCTTGTCGTCTGGGCGAGGGCCACGACGCCCAGTGTCCCGATGAGCCCCCGAGTTGCGGCCTGAAAGAGGGCTCGTCTGAACCCCCTCATCGTGGACCAGTGGTAGACCCACCTGGGTTCCCACGTCGCAGACTGGCGGCGGACCCTCCTGGGTTCCCACGTCGCAGACTGGCGGCGGACCCTCCTGGGTTCCCACGTCGCAGACTGGCGGCGGACCCTCCTGGGTTCCCACGTCGCGGGCCGGCTGCGGACCCTCCTGGGTTGCAGCGTCTCGGGCCGGCTGCGGACCCTCCTGGGTTGCAGCGTCTCGGGCCGGCTGCGGACCCTCCTGGGTTGCAGAGTCTCGGGCCGGCTGCGGACCCTCCTGGGTTGCAGCGTCTCGGGCCGGCTGCGGACCCTCCTGGGTTGCAGCGTCTCGGGCCGGCTGCGGACCCTCCTGGGTTGCAGAGTCTCGGGCCGGCTGCGGACCCTCCTGGGTTGCAGCGTCTCGGGCCGGCTGCGGACCCTCCTGGGTTGCAGCGTCTCGGGCTGGCTGCGGAGCCTCCGGGGTTGCAGCGTCTTGAGCCGGCTGCGGACCCTCCAGGGTTGCAGCGTCTTGGACCGGCTGCACAGACAGTGCTTCTTTATAGCTGCCGGAAGCCGGCACTGGAGCTGAGGTAGGGGGCGGGTCCTCTGGGACAGGTGCAGGTGCCGAGGCGTCGGCTAGACCCTTGGGGACAGGATTGAGTCCACTATAGAAACCCTGGAGAGCCGCTCTATAGTTCCCCTCGACCTCCTTTAATTTAGCCTCCAGCTCCTCTGAATACTGGCTGAAAAGAGCCTCCCTAAGGTCTTTAATAATAGGGGCAAAAGCTCTTATCTGGTCCTCCAGAGCCAGATCCTCAGCATCACGGGCGCCACCAGGAGGCCGGACTCCGATCCACTGGGCAGGAAGTGGCAACGGACGGGCGCGATACTGACTCGCCTGTCGGCCGAACAGAACGGGTGAGGGAGCGACCCACAGGTTTCTGTCCCCTCCTCCGGCGGCGGGACGGCAGGACTTGCTGGAGGTTTGATTCTGTCGGTAGAGCCGGGATCGGCGGAGCCCACAGCGTTCCCTGCATCTCCTCCTCTGGAGGGAGAGAGAGAAAAAGATCCGGGCGAAGATCCCGCACCACCTCCGCTTCGACCTCCACAAACAAAGCCGGGTCCGGACAAAACCCATGGGCAGAGCCGACAGCGGTGTCGCTGGGTGAGTGATCCCTTCTATTCTGAGCAGAACCTGAATTAGTGACAAAGAGCCCTCCCAATCGTAAGCTCGGAGCAGGCAGCGAGTTACTGCTGCTGCGGCTGCTGGAGAGATGGCGTCTGGGACCGATACCAGGGGGACAGAACGCCAGTCTGGAACCCTCCCAAGCCATAGCTTGTGGAGGGGGAAAAAAAAGCAAAAAATTTAAGCGGAGAAGGGAAAAAAAAACCTCTACAAGCTTGTTTGGCGATAGGTTTTAGGGGGGGCCAGATCATTCTGTTATGAACTAGAATCAGGCAAACCCAGTATTCAAACCAAACAAGTGAGGTGAAGGCAAAAAACAGTATTTAATAATAAAACAGGGACAGGCAAGGCTCAATGGTCAAAATGGCAGTCCAAAATCCGGTACACAAAAGGCAGTCCAAAATAGGCAGAGGTACAGACAGGGCAAAGCAAGCTCGGATAACCATGGGACAGACTCAGGTCGGTAAACCGGTAAATCAGTCAGACAGGGCAGGAAAAACAGATCAGGGAACAGGCTGGCTCAGAATCAAAAAGGCTCTCAGGTTAGCATCAACAGGTCAATCAAGAAAGGAACGCTGGAAACAAAACTCACCGTGGGCTCGTTAATGATCTGGCAGAGAACTGAAGACCGAGGCAGAACTATATAGTGGAGTACACAGGTGAAATGGAGTGAAAACTAATTACAAGTGACAGGTGGAAACTGAACTGAACTGATTGGCTAGTGACTGGAGGTTGACAGGTGAGCAGATCTGATTGGCTGGTAACTGGTGTTTGGGGAGTGACAGATAAACAGATTGAGTGAGCTGGCAGATTGCTGGGAAGAGACAGAACTGAACTGGAAACATAAATAAAATCAAACTACAATAAAATCTAACCTATTCCATAAACCAAAACTAATACAGAACCTAAACACAACACACACAAGCTATAATAGAAACCAAACAAGAAAGAGCCCAAAACCAAAACTAATTTTAAAGACCGGAGAGTTAACTAATACATCAAAATTAACAAACAGCTGAAACAAAAACCCAAATCCTGACACGGGAACTATTACAGATTATACATTCACAGACGCTTACATCAAATAAAATCCAATCCAATAAACTCTATCCGTTCAGCCCTGTTCTAGTTGCTGGACAGAAAATAAATGAGACATGCTAATGGCTATGCTAAGTGATGAGCTAACTATTTTTAGCATTAACAGCTAATAAAAGTGCATTGTTTTGCATTTTATAGAAAGTCAGGATCCTTTCCAAACAGCAGAGCAGACCTGCACCAGCACAGAAACATATACAATCATGTATGCCCAAATGGCAGTCTGCCACAATGTTCGCCTCAGAAAAAAGCAGCAAACATAACAAAAACCTCTTATGATATATTAAACTGATATACATATATGTAGATAATAAAGTGTCAAATGGACTAGAGCATTTTCAGTTGTCGCTAAACTGAAGATCCATCTGACTAGCTGTTTGACTTCCAACACTGTTTTCTACTAAATTCATTCTGATATGACATCTTTTATATCAGGTAAGAAAACAATAATAACTTCCCAGAACCTTAGTTCAAAAAAATCTAAAATATTCCTTTAATGTGCATAATTTACTTTTTTTTCTTGATTTTTTTTTTGCCTTATACTGTATCTATGATGTGTGTGTTGTGTGATTCTTCTAGCCTTTTTTATGAATAGCAACCATGTTCTCCTGAGACGTCTCCACTGATATTTATCACTTGTTTGATAAGAATTTCATAAGTGCTGTCCCCCCATCCCCTATTTAAACCCTAACCCGCCCACTCCCGAAACGGTCGCTTTGGAAACAGTGTGACGTATGTCATGGTCCAAGAATAGAAGCGTGAGGAGGGAATTGGGTGTAAGGTTCTTGGCTTCTGCCTCACAAATAGTCTGAGTGCCTTGACAATGATATACCTCTAAAATATGGCCATGGCCAACAATTTATGCCTAAGAAATGGAAAAGCAGGAAAAAAAACAAGGGTCTGTTTAGAGAATTTAAAAGATTGCGGTTTTACAGGTGAGTTCCGTATGATGCAGTAATCTGAGGAGGAACAGAAACGTAATACCCTTGACGTCAAACATCGAAAATAATCGTATCCCCCAAATGCAAAAACCTGAACAATCTGTTGTTATTATGAAACGACCCCTCAAGTCAAACAAAGTGAGTCATAGCCTATATATATCTGCTGCAATACATCTCTCTTGGGTAGAGCTTTAGACAGGAGCTGTGTTTCTGTTGCATAGACAAGCTGTTACATAAATAAGACTCTGCATGCACGTCTCTGGGGAAGTTTGTGTGTAAAGCTCTCATTTTAACTGCATTTTTCTTAGTCATCAGTCAAACCATAAATAATTAACATAGCAGCTAATTTTAACTGCATTGAAAATGACATTGGACAAGTGTATTTGCATTCATCATAGAACAGAAATTATTGCAGTCCAAAATAAAAAAAACTCTTCTTTATATAATATTTTTGTAAATTTAATTCTTAATACTTAGCACAAAAGGGTAGGGAAATTTATGTTTGCCTAATTTTTTCTTTATTGTGACATTGCTTCTATGGCAATTAATCTCATATCATTGGAAAGCCTGTTTATTTTCCCTTACATTGTGTCACATTTGCAAGGACAATGCATTTGAACAGTTAAAAAAAAGACATTTGACAAAGCTTAAATATACAATACAATGAGTTGTGGGATTATACCAACACAAGAACAGTCATCTGGGGTCTACGACATTGCCAAGAGAAAGCAAATATAGATTTTTAGGTTTATTTAATTTTTAGAAATGCTAATCAGATAAAATGCAAAGATCCAACACAGCAACTTTTATGACAAGTGACAACAAGATAAAACATGTGCATTTGGAAGTTTACATGCACTTATTCTGGTATGCAGTGGTTCTTTGGCCACTGGAGAGTTTTGTGAGAGAACATTAGTGAACAATCACCATCACAGAGACAAAGAAAGACACCAGACAGGTCAGCTGAGGAGGAGCTGCTGAGATCCACAGTTCAGGTGGGAAAATCTGGTAATCTGGTAATCTCTTAATCGTGAAAGCCACAAATTGTGGAAGAATGTCAAGGAGAAAGCAGTTGTTGAAAGAAAGCCATAAGAGGGCCTGTTTTTATCTTGGCTCTACCCACGTAGAGTATGAACTGTATGTAAGCTAATTAAAATACTTAGTTCAACCACAGAACATAAACAAAGTCAAATCCTCTGAGGAACCAGGACAATATGGGTGTAATGGTGCGGTCCATTTACCTTGGAAGTCGGAACTGGGAGTGACGTCATTTCTGAGTTGATAGTGTTCTAGTTTGCTGCTTGTTTGACAGTAGGACATAACATGGACACTAGTACCAAAGCCATTGTTAAATGTACAAATACAACCAACCTGAGTCTCAGAAATGCTTTTTATAGTCACATTTTATAGCAAAATCTGGGTTTATTAAGCACTGCTAAACTGTTTGACTGAACATGAAATAGGTGGCAATTCTTCATTACTCTTTTAACTACTATTATTAAAACAATAACATTGACAATAAAACTATTCTATGAACAGCGCTAAAACATCCTGTCCTATGAACACTGAAAAGTGGTCTGTGTACGACTGACCAAATGTCACAGAAATAATAGAGAACTGCTAAAAAGAGTCAACAGTTGCTCTGACTTTCCGAGTCATAATTCTGACGTTGGGGGTTGCTGTAGTTGAAACTTACTCGGAATTCGTGAATGTTCGACTTCTGGGTAGAAAATGTCAATTGGAACGTTCAAATAAAATTCAATTTATTTTTTCAATTCAATTTTATTTATATAGCGCCAATTCATGAAACATGTCATCTCAAGGCACTTTACAAAGTCAAATTCAATCATATATACAGATTGGGGCAGATTATACAGATTGGTAAAAAATTTCCTATATAAGGGAACCAGTTGATTGCATCAAAGTCCCGATAAGCAGCATTCACTCCTGGAGAAGCGTAGAGCCACAGGGAGAGTCGTCAGTATTGTCCATGGCTTTGCAGCAATCCCTCATACTGAGCAAGCATAAAGCGACAGTGGAAAGAAAAACCACCCATTAGCGGGAAGGAAAACCTCCAGCAGAACCGGGCTCAGTATGAACGGTCATCTGCCTCGACCGACTGGGGGTTAGAGAAGACAGAGCAGAGACACAACAAGACAGACAAAAAAGCACAGAAGCACACATTGATCCAGTAATCTGTTCTACATTAGATGGTAATAGCGGGTGAGCTGTCTTCCCTGGATGATGTCCACCATAATACCCAGCTATTCAACCTAACAGGTGTATTGGATGCAACCGTCTCTTGGTAGATATTTGCTGAAGTGTGGTGATAGCTGTATTGTCATGTGAACATATATCTTTAAGTTTTCAGATGTAGCTGTAAGACCAAGTAGGAATTGCACAAGTCACTTTTTGAATAACTGTGTATGCGCAAGAACATCGTACCAGCTTTTCCACTCCTCAGAGGGATCGCGTTAAAGAATCTCCCAAATACACTCTGGTTTTCTTTCTTTCTTCTGAGGCCTTCCTCTTCTTCTCATTAACAGTTTGCTTCTAGCAACTCTCAGCCATTTTCAAAATATGCATGAGAGCACTGAACCTAACTGGATACATAAACACTAGAGGTGCGGAGCAAGAGGAAATTAGCAAGGAACGAGCATTCACACTGGCGTTATGTGAGCACATCACAATGATTGGCATGTGGGACAGTTAATAGGTTGGGTCCCCCCGGAACTCAAAGCTGAAAGAAGATTGTCCACTATACCTTTAGGAGGATCTGTTGATGTGAAAATATGAAATTCCCAATAGAAAATGTCTGACCAGGCTAGCCATTGAAGAAAAAGCTGAAGCAAACAATCTGACCTTCTAACCTTTCCGTTTCCTCCTAAAGATAATTCCTTTAAACCCAATGGTGCACCGTATCTTCTACCATCTACATCTATGCCACAGGAGGACTCTGCATATCCCGCAACATTTTGTACAATTGTTTCCCAGGCAAATTGTAAACAGAGAACAAAATATCTCAGTTGAAATGAAGTAAATGTAAAGATGAGAAAAAACGATGTGCCAGTTGTGGAACTCAATTAGTATTTTGGAATAGGAATTTAGGCTATATGTGCTCTCATGTTTCATAACATCAGTTGGCTAGCCCTGAGTGCTGGTGTCAGATTAGATAAGGTTATGTAGCGGGTGAAATCAGGCCAGGCCTACGTGCTGTTTAATGATACTTTGTCAGTGCAGCTTACTGTGTCTTGGAAGAAGGGTTTTTGGTTCTGCAGAAACAAAAAACAAACATGAAGAAACTTTTTCTTGTCATTGTTTCACCAATTTATACAATGTAACATGTAAAAAACGTATATGAAACCATAGATGCCCTGGAACCTTAACCTTCACCCATATATAAAACAAAAAAAATAAAAATGAGAGGAGACTGCTGTGAACAGAAACCATCCCAAACAGCTGAAAAGTTAAAAGAAATAAAACTATTTAACACGTCTCAACTGACAATACACTGTAAAAAAAAATCAATACAAAGCGTGACCTAAAAATGCCCACAGTATTCGGCACTCATTCCCCGCCAGTGCTCATGAGTCTACCCCCAGTCGGATAAAAACGGCAATCTTGAATTTTGATCTCTTATGTACAAATAGGGTTGAAGAAAAGGCCTGTATGCTCCTTTTGTGAGGCAATAACAGATCCATCCCCCCTTTGGACAGCAGCTAACGTGTTAGTAATACCTCAATAACGCTTCATTAAGGTTGCATCCATTAAGATCTCCCTCCACAATAAAAATTGTCAGAAGAGGCCGGTTCTCACAGTGCCAGATCACAGCACTGAACTCCTCCATGTCTTCTGCAGCGGTTGCTTAAGGTGGCACGTAGACGGTACTGAGTAAAACAGAGGGAATTTTCCTCGGTGAAAAAAAGAGTCGTTCCAGGCGATGCTAAGAGAATCTGTTTGGTTATATTGCTCTGTCATGAATGTCTTGAAGTAGCCATGTTTGAGAAAAACAAAACAGTCAACAGTTCTTAAAGTCCTGGTAAGCAGCGTGAAGCTCATCCAATCTGTTGCTCATAAAGTGCATATTTGCAACCAACATTCTCGGGTTCGGTGTTCGGATGGGACACTGTCTGATGAGTAGTTTGCCACTTGTCCTGTTCTCCCATCCTAATTCTCAGAAATCCCCAATTTGGCAATATTTATCAGACTGTAAGCAAAGTCCTCAAAGTAAAGTCTGGTGATCATAAATAAATGCAGAATGTGTGAAGTGTAAGAAAAAAATTAGCTAAAAGGTAGAGAGAAGCTTGTGATGTGTCATAATTAGTCAGCACAATCTGATCCTGTCTATATTTTTAGATTCTTTCACATATAAAATCTGAGAAGTGTGGCAGGCACTCTTATGCAGCCCCTTTTAATGTGATGCCCCTCACGGGGTTTGTATCTGTCCATGTAAACCTCAGCCTTTATATGACTCAGCCTGTTCTGCCACCTTTGCGTCCTGCTTTTTAAAGCAGCGCCTCAAGGAAAGGCATGCTTTATGTAACGTGTCTTCACTCATCATCTTTTGCCAACTCCCCTCGCCTGATTATGTCTGACTTTCAGACGCTGTTTTTGGTAAACCGGTCAGCTGGCGTAAACAGTCTCACTCTAAGTCTTGTCTCTGCCGCCCACACGGCAAGAACAGTGCAGATATTTCTATCCTTCCTGCTGCCCACATAGAACCCACCCAGAAGGGATCAATGATGATGACTAGCCAGTGAAAAAGTGCAGCAAAGCACTTCAACAAACAAATATCTTTACATTTAATTATTTCCAGAAGAATGAAAATACATATTTATAAATGCTAAATATATTTCTATATTTTTTGTTCTTCAATAATTTCAAAAGTACATAAACAAATAACTGAATTAGAAAATACTTGCGATTTGCAATCGTTAAATGTTAAAACATATACGAGTACAGCTCAAAAAATTAGAATAGTGTGAAAAAGTTCATTTCAGAAAGTGAAACTCGTATATAGACACAGATTGAAACAGCTCAAGCCTTTATTTCTTGTGATTTTGATGAAAGGCCAAAATTCAGTGTCTCAGAAAATTTGAATATTCTATAAGATTTATTATTTTAAGCAAATGTCAGGCTCCTGAAAACGATATACATTTCTATGCGCGCTATTCTTGGTTGGGCCTCCTCTCTCATAATTTACTGCATCACTGCGGCGTGGCAGTCTGTGGTTATGGTGAGGTGGTTACGCTGGGAAGCACAGATTGCGTTGATAGCAGCCTTCTGGTCATTACAGTTGTTGGTTCTGGTGTCTCACCTTCCTCTTGATAATACTCCATAGATTCTCATCAGAGTTAAGGTTGGGCCAGTCTGCGTGCCGATCAAGCACAGCACCACCACTGTCATTTTTTTCTTTATGTTCACCTTTCTTTTTATTTAACTTTTTCATACAACACTACTACATAATATATAAATATAAATACTATAATATAGAAATATTCTAATTTGCTGAATTTTGGCTTTTCGTTATCTTTCAGTCACAATCATCAAAATTAAAACAAATAAAGACATGAAAATGTCACTCTTCTGAAATGAGTAATAAAATGAGTAACAAAAAACATAGAACTTTCCATGATTTTTTAATTTTGTGAGCTGTACTTTTGCAGTATAGCCATTTAGGCATTTGATTTAATGATCCTGTGTTGCAGTGTACCACATTGTATTCCCCCTTTACAAATGTCTTCCATTTTTGTCTCATATCAGACAAGGATAAGCAAAGTACAAATTCAGTTTTCAAATTTTAAATGCAATAATTATTTTATATATAGATATATAGAATGTGGTCTGATTTTATCTTCAGATGCTATTTAAGTGAATTATTTTATGTGAAGTTTGTTAGTCTGTTAAATCACAACAAAATGTTATGTCATGTCCTATTCTATTGGGATATAGATCATGGCTACACGTATTTACCACATGAGGAGCTAATTACCATTTGGCTAAAGGACAAGAAGATTGTCTCTTTAATGTGCTATTACCGCTTTTTCCCTTGAGCTTCCCTCAGAGCTTAATGAGATGGGCCTTCGTGTAATTTTTAGTCAGCAGGGTTTCTTTCCTAAATTTCCTGCTGATGCCACGTTTGCACAGTGTCTTTCTCATTGTTGAATCACAAACTTTAGCTGAGACAAGTGAGAGCTGTAGTACTTTAGATGTTCTTCTTGGTGCTTTTGTGAATTGTTGATATGCTCTTGGAGTAATTTTGGCAGGCTGGCGACTCCTGGGAAGGTCCACCACTGTTCCATGTTTTCTCCGTTTGTGGATAATGGCTCTCACTGCGGTTTGCTGGAGTCCCAAAAGATTTATAAATGGCTGTACAAATCCCGTTATAGACTGATAGATGCCTGTGACGTTTTTCATTTGTTCTTGTATTTATGTTTGACTTTAGATTGGGGCAGAATGTGTTCCTTTTGATATCTTTTAGCCTATTTTATATTGTCATACAGGATCTATTTAAGTGATTTCTTGATTCAACAGGGCATGCAGTAAGCAGGCCTGAATGTGGCTTGTGAATTTGAACTCTGCTTTCCAATAAAGTGAATTCAAGCACAGTTAATTTAAGAGTTGACAAGGGGGGTTTGAATGGCTTCCCCCCCCCCCCCCAATATATTATATGTGATAAAAAAGCTAAAACATAATGACAGCAGTTTAACCAACCATGTTAATACGGTGTATTAACATGGTTGGTTAAAATTGGTTAACATGATTGGTTATATCATAATGCACTGCAGCAGAGGAAATATGAAAACATTAAATACTGAAAAAATTAAGAATTATTTAATCACATAATAATATTTTGTGTTTAATAAGGATTTTTTTATTAGTGTATTTAATAACCAATCAAAACATTATTATATATTAATTTAGTTCTGACTACACATGTAATATATCAACTTCATTTAAATGATCACATATTGTTTTTGTAATTACTGGATTGTGGTGTGGAGTGTGGTGTGTGAAACATTCCTGGCTGGTGACATGTAATGGTGTGTCCCAATGATTACTTTAGCTTTCCCAAAAAGACCTAAGTACTGTTCACTAAAACAATAAATTTTGATTCTGATGAAGTATTTATTGTGAGGAAGACCAATAAATTCCTGCATGATATACTGCTGGAATCCATAGTTGTTGACACAGCAAGGAAACACGTTACTCAATAAAATAATAAACTGTGATTCAGCAGCTATCTGTTTTCATTAAATGGTGGGTTTCTAAGCTGTGGAAGTAGCTTCAGTACAAGCATTTCAACCCTCAGATGAGTATGGCTTTGGTGGGATTAAGGAAACAATAAACCACTTTTCAAAACCTTCTTATTGAAATCATGTGTGTAATTTTCACAAGCTAAGAGAAGCTGACTGGAGAAACCTTGTTTCTATTTCCTGGAGAAGCTAAATTCTTTGTATCATGACAACACTAACAACATCGTTAAGTAGAACTTGGATGGTTCTATGGCAGTCATTGTAACAATAACAAATAATCTGAGTTTATTTAAAGTATATAGAAAACATTCTATGGATGAAAACTGTATTTTGTTTGTTCAGGGGATATAATCTTTGTAATGTGCTCAAGCAGCAGTTGGGAAGAGAGCAGCACTGGTCTAGTGACAACAAAACAATGGCAGGACTTTCAAAACAATCTGTAACACCTTTCAGACCATATCTTTGGAATTAACATGTAACCACGAAATCCCCTTTGCGAACCCTTTTGTCCTCTGAGCTCATGTGAATCAAGCCCTCAATAATGTTTCAGAGCGTGCAGTTGGGGTTATGGAACCGAAAGGCCGTTGCTTACAACCTGTATTCTTGTCAATGGACCCTTTTCAGGCCTGTTGAATATTATTAATGGTGTACCTCAAGAGTCAGTGTTGGGACCCACACTGTTTGCTATTTATATAAATAATGTAGGGCAACACACATCAGACAGGTGTGCTCGCACTGATGTTCTTATTTTTCAGCAGCTTCAGTGGGCATTTGATATCAACCAGTCACAGCTAAAACAACTCAGACTGAATGCAAATAAAACCAAGGTAATGTTGTTTTCCAGAAAAAAGAGAGTGACTGCAACTTTCAGTTGTGTCACAAGGTTCCTCTATTGAGCTTGTGTCCTCCTACACATATCTTGGCATAACTGATGAAAGTGTAACTTTAAAAGCTCACATTGATACTCTTACGTAAACATTGAGGCTAAAATTAGGCAACAGTTTCAGAAACAAGTCATATTTTTCTTTTAATGCCAGAAAAGGTTTTGTTTCCATCACCCATCGTTGCACTTTGTATTTTTTAAGTTAGTGGGTTCTCACTGTCTGAGAGTTTTTTGTTGGTACATTTTTATCTATCAATCCATTCTTTGTTTATTGCTTCTGTATGTGTCTTCTTACATTCACCTAAACACACCAGTAACAGTCTACAAACCCAGGATGACACGACTCTGTGTTCCTTCGGTTCATACAGAGTTAGGAAAAATAGCCTTCTCTTATTCTGCATCGTCAACATGGAATCATCAAGATGCATCAAGAACAGAAACTATTGGATCAAATTTCTCCGGGTGATTTTATTGCCCATTTAAAAAAACATGCAACATTACCTGCATTTCCATTACAAATGTGCCCAAAACCTTGTCAATATTCTGCTAATGTCGAAAAAAACACAATTTCACAAAAGAAATGCAATCAAAATAACATGATAAGCTCTACAGCTTATCATCAGCCATCAGAGGAGACATCAGCGCTTTCATCTGGCTAAAGTAGTATAACAATTTCACACAGGTTTGGAGTCAGTGGGTCACATGACCTGGAAGCTATTGACGAAAAACCTTTACATTTTATTGTAAAAATCTTAAAAATATAAAAAGGCTTAAAATGGAATAAAAATGTGTGGCCCATCAGGCTAATATAGAACAATTTAACACAGGTTGTGAGTCACATGACCAGGGAGCTATTGAAGAAAAATCCCAACTTTTGTCTTTACAAATATCTTTAAAAAATTAACATAGATTAAAATGGAATAAAAACAAGTGTGCCTTACAGATGTTATTTATTGGCATGATTTTATATTCGTTTTATCTTAGCAGATCACAAGAGATGGAATTTATTGATTTTTATTTCTCAAGAGTGCTTGGTTCCCACAGCGTGTGAGAGGAGGGAGCAGCTGAGAGACGCTGGCCGAAATCGGGGTCCCTCAGCCGGATCAACCGTGAGCGAGATGCCGCTGATTACGCAGAGCTTTAATATCCAACTTCACCGCCCTATCCACCAGAGGGCTGGCGGGACATGAGCGCCAGAGGCGAGTCGTCAGAGCACAGGGGAAGCAGGGGAAACAGGTGAAGGCGAGGCCGATGAGAGCTCGGAGGGAATCACTGCTGGCCGGCTGGAGATCAGACGGAAGAAGCCCGCGGAGTTAGAAGTTGGGAGCTCAGAGACCAAGGAGCGCTGCGGGCGGATCCGCAGCGACTTGAAGGGAGCAGAGAGGCCGGGAGGTGGAGGCGGACACCTGAAGCTCATGAGCAAACACCTGCGGAGAGAGAGGGAGACAAACGGCTGTTGCCCGCTGAAGCCTGAGAGCACATTGTGCTCATACTAAGCGCTTCCTGAACAGGTTAAATGTGATTGGCTTATGAGTAAGTCACCCCACGTGGAGTACTTTCCAGTGATTGGCTTATACAAGGGAGGCTTCTGATTGGTTGCAAACCATTCTCTGTTTAAAAAAATACACGCGTGAATCAGCGCACGGCAGAGGAGTCTCAAAAATGAATACACAAATGCAGTGAAGTTTAAAGACCAGAGCTGTGCATGTGTGGATCTTGTCCTGTGTGTGCATGGATTTTTTGTGCATTTGTGGATATTTTTGTGCTTGCATGAATCGAACTGTGGATTTTTTTGTGCATGTGTGGATTTTTTTTGTGCTTGCATGAATCGGGCTGTGCTTGCATGAAATGAATCGGGCTGTGCATGCATGGATCTTGTCCTGTGTGTGCGTGGATTTTTTTGTGCATGTGTGGATTTTTTTGTGCTTGCATGAATCGGGCTGTGCATGCGTGGATCTTGTCCTGTGCATGTATGAATCACATATGTGCATTTGTGAATATCGAGACCGATCTGGCTCCCTACTGGAGTGACAAGCCCCTCAAACTTGGGAGTGGCTATGCATGCAGGGTTTCTGGGAAATTGTATTCAGTGATTCTACAGAAAAGCTATGAATTCAACACTATCGGATGACACACTCAGCTTTTCATGAAGAGATAGAGACATCTTTGTCTTTTTTTACCAGTAGAAACATACAGTCGTTGATGGTGTGTGCTGTGAGTAATGTGTTTCCATTACAGTTTTGCGAAATACACTAATTTCAACACAGCTGAAAAACCCTCTCATCCTAGCTCAAGAACTTTGTATCAAAAAACATGTTTTTCCGAAAGTAGTGAATTTATTTTCATAATAGCAATTTGCACAATTGGAAGTTTAATGGAAACAGGGCTAATGTCAGAAATGCCTTGCTCTTAATTTTTTACTTTTCTTAGTAATTGATAATTTTAAACATTGTGGCAATGTATCTTAGTAAGTCTTGTAATGTTTTTCTGTATGAGTTTTTTTAATATGTGTTAATATGTGTTTTTTACAACAGATCTCTCTTGTAAATTACAACTCGTCTTGAGACTACTTCCTATATATAAAGGTTTAATAAGATCAAGAAAAGAAAGGATGATCTAAAAGGACTGTGATACCTTGTTTAGCAATGCCTCTTCTCCAAGCCACATTGTCTTTTTAGTCCCCAATTAATATAGTGTTGTAGGTAATCTCTGAGTTTGTTGGTTCTTTAAACTGAAATTTCCTGCAGTGTCGGGAAAAAATGTTTTGCTGTAGAGTCACCGGTTTGTCATCTGGATGTAAGGAATGGTCAAAAATTTAAACATAGCTGAAAACTTAAAAACAGCCCTACAGTCTACTGACTTCAGGGGATCTGAAGAGAACCTATTCATGGTCTATATTGTGCTGTTTTATTGTTTTACTTTTATCTTATAACACAAATATTTGCTTATATCATATAGAATGACCAACACCTAGGCATCTTAACTGAAAAACGCTCAACCAATATGTCTCTATGATTTGATTTAACTGATTTTGTAGAGTGCCTTGAGATGGCGTGTTGTGAATTGGTGCTATATCAATAAAATTAATTGAATTGAAAATTAAATGAATTGTATTCAAATTAAAATAGCTATGTGCCCATTTTGTTGTTTTAATCTAAGGAAACCCAGCAGATCGTTGACTTGCATCATTCACTCCTCCTGGATAGGCATTAGCATTTTAGGTTTGTAGGTGGCCAAATTTAATAAAAAGGCTAAATGGGAGAAATGCTTTCACAGGTCAGTGCACTTGATTAGGTTGTCAAACTTCTCCACAACATAAAAAAAAGAAATCAGTCACAGTGTGTTTAAATGTTGGGTTTTGCTTTATATGTCAAGTATGTATACGGTCATCAATAAGATCAAGTAAGGCTGTGACACTGAGTCAATGTATTGTTTTTCTAAAGGAGTAGTTCAATGTTTTGTCATGTCAATTCGGTTTATTTTTATAGTGCCCATTTTCAATCTCAAGGCACTTTAGCAATTCAATTCATACAGACAGATTAGTTAAACGTTTTTTTTTTTGTTTTTTTTTTTATATCTAAGGAAACCCAACAGGTCGCATTAAATCATTGACTTTCAGCATTCAGTCATCCTGGATGACCATGTAGCGACAGTGAACAGGCGGTTTCATTGTGTTGTTGACTTTGCAGCAATCCCTCATACTGAGCATGCATGTAGCAACAGTGCCGAGGAAAAACTCCCCTTTAACAGGAAAAAACCTACAGCAGAACCAGGCCGGGGTTTGAGAAGCGAGCATATGCACAAAAAGAGCACAGGAGCACCAAGAATACTTTCTTGTGAGGGAAAAGTAAAAGGGTAATGGCAGTACTAGCTCCCTTAGGGGCTTCATCTAGAAATGAAAGACAACTAATTAAGCAGATAAGCTCTGACAGTTTTCAAGTCTATAGGATGAAAGAGAGCACATACAGTCAGACACAGTAAAAGCTTAGCCAATAGTTATGTCTGGGAGAGACACAGGGTTATACACTAAATGACAGGGTCAAATGTTTCAGCTATAGAATCAGAGGAGGCTCCGTGTTGGAAGCAGTAATTCAGCCAATGTCCCCCTCTAGAATGGTGTCACAGCAACAAAAGGCCAGGTGTACCTACTATGAAGAGAACAAAACAGAGAGAACATGAGGTTAAAAGTTGAAATGATAACACATAATGCAAAATTGGAGAGTAGTAGGAGAACACAGCAGAGTGAGGAACAGTGGCCATTTTGTTGTCCAACAGCCTAAACCAATAGCATCATAATTACAGAGATGACTCAGAATAAGCTTTGGCATTATAAACTTTATCAAAAGGCTTATAGTGATGTTCTGTTCAAAGATTAATTCTCTTGAAGACTCAATTTAGTGCGAATATTAGCTGGTCCTTTATACTGAAGTTAACAGTTAGTCCAAGAGGGGCCAAACCAAAGCGGGCTTAAGCTTGCTACAAACTCCATGAGAACAAAGAGTTTTTTTCTTGTAGTTGGAGTGGGGAGAACACGAAAAAAAGTTTGTTTTTGGCCCTGTCTTTTCATACTGCACGAGATGCTCAGCTGCAGAAGTCAGCCAGGATGGTGGAGGGGGGCAGAGACACAGAGAGCTGGCAGACACATAAATGCTCACGGTGGGTTCTGGCACTATTTGTAAAGGCAAGGCAAGGCAAATTTATTTGTATAGCACAATTCAGTACAGAGACAATGCAAAGTGCTTTACATGATTAATATACAGGAAAATAAAACAGAATATAAGCAAGTAGGAATAAAATGTAGAAACAGAATAGAACATCAATAAACAGTTGGACTAAAAAAGTTGAACTAACGTTGTTTCAGTAGAACATTTTAACTAGAACAGTCAAAAACAGTCCTAAACAAATGTGTTTTTAATCTTGATTTAAAAGAACTCAGGTTTTCCGCACTTTTACAGTTTGTTCCAGATAAGTGGAGCGTAGGAACTAAATGCTGCTTCTCCATATTTAGTTCTGGTTCTAGGTACGCAGAGAAGGCTGGAGCCAGAAGACCTTAGTGGTCTGGAAAGTTGATACACTGATAACAAGTCTGTGATGTATTTAGGTGCTAAGCCATTCAGGGATTTATAGACTAACAGAAGTATTTTAAAGTCTATTCTCTGAGATACAGGGAGCCAGTGTAAGGACTTTAGAACTGGGGTTATGTGCTCTACTTTCTTAGTCTTAGTGAGGACGCGGGCAGCAGTGTTCTGGATCAGCTGCAGCTGTCTGATCCACTTTTTAGGCAGACCTGTGAAAACACCGTTGCAGTAATCAATTCGACTAAAAATAAACGCATGGATTAGTCTTTCCAGATCCTTTTGAGACATTAGTCCTTTAATCCTGGAAATGTTCTTCAGGTGATAGAAAGCCGATCTTGTAATTGTCTTTAGATGCTTTTGGAGGTTCAGGTCTGAGTCCATCACTACTCCCAGGTTTCGGGCCTGATCAGTGATTTTTAGCTGAAGCAGCTGAAGCTGTGTGCTAACCTTTGATCTCTCCTCTATTGGTCCAAAAATTATTACTTCAGTTTTGTTTTTACTCAATTGAAGAAGATTTTGGCACATCAATGCATTGATTTCTTCTAGGCATTTACTCAGTGCCTGAACTGGTTCATAGTCACCTGGTGACATGGTGATGTAAAGCTGTGTGTCGTCTGCATAGTTATGGTAACTGATGTTGTTGTTTTTTATGATCTGAGCAAGGGGGAGCATGTAGATGTTGAACAGGAGGGGACCTAGAATGGACCCTTGGGGAACCCCGCATGTGATTTTTGTCATTTCTGATGTAAAGTCACCTACTGATACAAAAAAGTCCCTGTCCTTTAAGTAGGATTTAAACCAGTTAAGAGCTGTACCAGAAAGGCCGACCCAGTTCTCCAGGCGTTCTAACAGAATGGAGTGATCGACAGTATCGAATGCTGCACTGAGGTCCAATAGTACCAGCACGGTGGTTCTTCCACAGTCAGTATTTATATGGATGTCATTAAACACCTTGATAAGGGCGGTCTCTGTACTGTGGTGAGCACGGAAGCCAGACTGGAAGACGTCAAAGCGGCTGGTCGTTGTTAAGAAGGTGTTTAATTGTTGAAACACAGCTTTTTCAATAATCTTACTGATAAAGCGGAGGTTTGAGATGGGCCTGTAGTTCTGGAGTGGTAGTTTGTCTAAATTGTTCTTTTTCAGCAGTGGTTTGATAACTGCTGTTTTTAGGGACTGGGGGAAAACACCTGACAGAAGGGACGTGTTTATTATCTGAGTCAACTCAGACGCTATGACAGGCAAAACTTTCTTAAAGAAAGCTGCGGGGAGAACATCAAGGCAGCAGGAGGAGGAACTTAGCTGCTGAATGATCTGCTCTAAGCTTTTGTGGTTTATTTGGCTGAATTGGGACATTTTGTCAGGATAGGTTCCTGCTGGATACAGCTTTGGTTCTGGAGTTGATATGGTAGTACAAACTGATCCTCTAATCTTTAGGATTTTCTCAGTAAAGAAGTTTGCAAATTCGTTGCAGGCCCTGGTGGAGTGGAGTTTGGAAGTCACAGACACAGGAGGATTTGTTAACCTGTCGACTGTGGCAAATAAGACACGAGCATTATTAATGTTTTTCTTAATGATCTCAGAGAAGAAAGATTCTCTTGCATTTTTCAATTGTAAGTTATATCTGTAAAGTCTCTCTTTATAGATGTCATAGTGAACCTAAAGTCTGTTCTTCCTCCACCTGCGTTCAGCTTTTCGACATTCCCTTTTTTCACCTTATCTGCTGGAGCATTTCTCCAAGGAGATTTTTTCTTCCCGGAAAGAACCTTCACTTTAACTGGAGCAATGCAGTCAATGATGTCTGAGACTTTAGAATGAAAATTATCTACTAGATCATCTACTGAGTTGCAGCCCAAGGTTGAAGTATCAGAGTAAGCTTGAATAAAAGTTTCCGTGGCATTGTCCTTAATGATGCGTCTTCTTACAATGTCCCTTTGGCTAAATGAGTCACTGGAAATGATGCTTTCAAAGGTAACAGAAAAGTGATCAGATAAGGCAACATCAGTTACATTGACTTTAGAAATCTTTAGACCTTTAGTGATGATCAAGTCTAAAATATGTCCCTGTTTGTGTGTTGGCTGTTTAACATGTTGAGTTAAACCAGTTTCTAAGTGTGTCACACAGTTCTTTTGCACTTCTGTCTTCAGGGTTGTCAACATGAAAGTTGAAGTCTCCCACAATAATTAAACAGTCATAATCAACACATATCACAGACAGGAGGTCACTAAAATCATTAAAAAAGTTTGATGTGGACTTAGGAGGCCTGTAAACATTCAGAAACATAGTTTGTACCGGGCTCTTTACCTGGAGAGCCAAATGTTCAAAAGAGTCGAATTTTCCCAAAAACACCTTTTTACACTTTAGTGAATCATTAAACAATGTTGCCACTCCTCCACCTTTCCTTTGCTGTCTGCTCTCACAAAGAAAATTGTAGTTTGGAGCAGTCGTCTCTAATAGAACTGCTGTTTCATTAGATTCATGTAACCATGTTTCTGTTAAAAACATTACATCAAGATTATTGTCAATAATGAAGTCATTAATTAAAAGGGATTTTCCTGACAGAGATCTAATGTTTAATAAACCCAGTTTATATGACTTAGTGGTTGATGATGTCTCTGTGACAGGTTTCATCTGACAGTTTATGACTTTTAAGTATTTGTTCCTGTTTATCCTTTTGCTTTTCTTATTTCTGCCATGTATCATCACAGATATTCCATAATCTCCGGTAAAGACTGCGAAAACCGGGGACACGTAATGCTATGGGGGCGGGACTGTCCCGCTAGGATAATTTCTAAAGTAAATGCTGCAAGTGAGCAGAATTAGCATGTTTGACCTCTTAAACCACCAGAGTTTAAATGCGGGACTACACAACTGCAGTTTCACAGATGAGACATTTCCATTTCTCCAACCTAAACACACCTATCTCAATCCTGTCCAATCACAGTACAGTAGTCGGACACTCTTGAGAAAAACGTTGTGTCCGGACGTGGCGAGAACAAGCAGGGAGACTCTCAAAGACGGGGCTGACAGAACAAAATGACGTCATTCGCTGCGGGAGCGAGACAAATTGTCTCTGTTCTCCTTGGAGTAAGTAGCAGCCTTTTTACTGCTCTAAAACAACTCATGCATAACAAACATCACAGTGATTTATGCAAACCTTAATTAATAAACCTCTAAACATTCATTGTGTTTAAAAGACTGTTGTTAGCGACACAGAAAATTGAGTTGGGAGGTGGCGTGCAACCAATGATCTTCCTGCCTGAAACACTAGGAAGGAAACATGTAAACACAGTACCGGTTTAGGGGTTCTTTAAATTGCATTCACAAGACAAATAATTTGAGCTGTTTAAGACAACAGAACCTGTCTTTGGACTTGGTCCTTTTCAGACTAGCTAACTGGTTGAGACCAAATCTGGAGTAATACTACATAAAGAAAGCAAGAGATAATGTGGGTAAGATATAAACTTCTTATGCCCTTTCTACAGAAAAACTCCCCTTATATGTGAAAACATGTATGGATGTCAAAGGTTTGATTGGATTTTTTTAATCGCTCGATTTTGTCTTGATCTGATTTAAATTAAACTAATTTAATCTGTGTAGGAAACTTTTTAATTGCAATTAATCTAAGTGTAATAAAAAGTTAGATCTACCCATAAACACAATTTGGTGAAAATAGTCCAGTCCATGCTGATATGGTTCTGTTTATTAACATTACCTTCCTGATTTGTAATTTTTATCTAATCCCAATATCAGTACTTGACTTTTTTAATGTTTTGTGCATTCTTTTTGTAGTTCTCAGATATCTGGCTGTCAATGTGACTGAACGCCTTCCTGGAAATATCTCCACGTTCTGCTGAGATGTGAGATGTTTGTCAGTTGAGACAACATACTCTGTTTGCACAGTAATTTGCCCTCTTTGCCCTGCAGGTCAAGGATAGCAGGTGAGCGGTTCCATATAAGCCTCCACTACTATGTCAAGAATTCAGTTAGAACTTGTTGAACTCGTGTACTTCCTCCCCTCTTTAAGTTGTTTTCCTCCTTAGCTGACCAGTGTGCTGACATTTAATACACCATCCTGACTAAACAAGAGAAAGTTCCATGTTTACGCTCTCAAATTTCACATCAAATGTCACCTGCCTTTTTCCACATACTACCAGAGAAACCATTCGTCATAATGGGTCATATTTTAATCAGTTTTACCTTGTTACTATACAGATTGGATCAGTATTAGGCAATGGTTGGCCTTTTATGCAAATTTAGTTATTTCCAAACAATACTCAGGCAAACCCAGTTTCTCAAGTAGCAGTGTACTATTTCAAAACAGCATGGCGCAACCAACTTCCTGTTGAGTAAGCCCCTGTTATTTAAGAGGAATTTTATAGGCAGTGCCTTCAGATATGACTGATAAAAACAAGGAGATACCAACAATAGTACATGTTATTAAATGAAGTTAAAATGAAGACAATGTCAGTGTGAGAATACAGCACTACCTCAATTGTTGCAAATGTGTAGAGACTAGCACTAACACTAGCTTTAGTTATAACCACACAGAGACAGATTTTTGGCAGCGCTTCACTCTTTTTATTACAGCCGAGAAATGTAGAATATTACGTGTGTGTGTGTGTGTGTGTGTGTGTGTGTGTGTGTGTGTGTGTGTGTGTGTGTGTGTGTGTGTGTGTGTGTGTGTGTGTGTGTGTGTGTGTGTCTGTCTGTCAGTCCGATGTTAAGAAATAATTGTCGTTTTGTGTTATTCATGTTTTTGTTGTTTTGTTTTTTGTTTGTTTTGTTGAGCACAAGCCTGAAAAAGCCCTCATCAATGGAAAGCAGATAGCCGGATAACAAAGTGCACGTTTCTCACCGATTGAATTAGAAATCATAATGAAGGAATATGGAGAATATTTATTATTTATATTTATCAGATAAGGTCCAGTCTTAAGCTATTGTCATGTTTAACCTTAACCAACCAAAGCATTCATTGGTTATATTCAATATATGCAATTAATGATGAGAGGATGTGAGTTATTGAAACAACGGATGTGTTCGATCATACATTTGCCAGCGTTTGGCTCTGTGACACCCATCTGTCTTACAAAGTAGTTGATACTTTGGAGAAAAGAGTTTATCTGATCTGGTACAAAACAGCCGGGGCAAATGGTGCAGGTGCAAAAGGGGCTATTCACATTGATTAAGTGTATTTAGGCCCACCAGCACATTAATGCAATGCAAAAACTTATTTTACACCTAATCACCTTGATTTAGTGAGGGAGCAGTGATAGGAATGTGAGGACCATCCATGCAGTCAATCATGCCTGGAAAACCTAAAATAGATGAATAGACAATTAATGCTTGAAGTCTCAAAATTTAATACTGAATAAATTATTGCTTTCAATGAGATTCGCAATTCTGTGTACTTCTTTTATTAGTCTTGTGGGTCTGTGACTGGGGAACACCACAAACTCTCCAGTAATTGATGCAACAGTAACACTCCTGACAGTGTGAAATACAGTTGCCTCTGAGAGATGATCTGTGTCAACTACGTCATATAAATATAAGCTGCAGATGGCACAAAAACAAATTGCTGCTCAAAGAATTTGTTCTGAACTGAGAGCGTCCCCTAACTGTGTTATAAAAGCGATGCGCAGGCTGAGAATATTAAGATAAATACATGACTGCTGCGGAAAAACCGTAATGGTAATATATTAATCCGGAAATGATCAGACATTTAATCGTTGTCTGGTCAGTCTCTCCCGACAGAGACTTCTGCGGAGTATTTACCAGCAAACAGAAAATTGGGCTTTATTTGGCATTCAGGATAATAATCTAATATATATAGCTAAGCCTAAACAGAAACGCTTCAGATACAAAAACCAACTGGCATACTGTAAATGATGTAGGCGAGCTGAAATGAAGAGAAAATAATAGAGGTCCCAGGACCATCTTGTGAGATTGTGTGCAAAAAGGAATGGTCACAGATAACTTTCTGCTCCAACCTTGGGAAATGTTAAGGGGCTGGAACCGCTATCACAGTGATACAAAAGAAGCTGTACAAAGCTTCAGTAATATGCTCAAAACAATAATGTATTATAATTAAAATTTTTATTTTTGAATCATTCAGGTTATTCTGGTTGAGTAAAACAAGAATTTATCAGAAGGCTGCCTCTCTTTCTCTGTGTGTGTGCATGCATATATATATATATATATATATATATATATATATATATATATATATGTGTGTGTGTGTGTGTGTGTGTGTGTGTGTGTGTGTGTGTGTGTGTGTGTGTGTGTGTGTGTGTACGTGTTAAATGCAATGCAATCGATCAATATGAGTTCTATTTTATCGATATGCTTTTTTTCCTATATCGTCCAGCCCAAGCTACACACCACAAACAGGAACACGATGAAAATAGGGACACAAAAGAAACACAAACGCCTAAGGATCATCACACCGAGTGCACAAGGCAGCCGCCCATATGTTGAGAAACCTTCTTAACATAATATGACGATGCAAGCCTCGCATCAGGCAATGTCGTTACCAGGTGGTCCGATCTTCTATAACAAACATCCAGTTACTGAAGTCCCTTCGGATAAGATCGCCACCTTTCTGAAAATAACCGTTTTAACCACTGTTTGCCGACCAGGTTTGTTCAGCATGCTTTCCTACGGGGTGACGTTTGAGGTCAAACTCTTGCTTTGTTTTTTTAGGCAACTCTCTAGCCCGTTTGGTTCTTTGATATCCACCCGTCCTAAGCTGCAGAGCAGGCTGGACTCTGGCCCAGAGCAAAAGCTCTCAACAACAACAAACACGACAACAACAATAAGGACGGCTTTCATCGCTTCCACAAGTGAGACTGCAGCTCCACTCTTTTCCCTCTGGGGCTGGCCCTTGGAGAGAGGCGCAAAATTATCTAACTGTTACGACAGGATTATCCTGTCAGAGTGGGCGTGGCATGTGGGGTCGGATGACGATGATGATGGTGATGATGATGGCGATGATGATGATGATGGCGACGATGATGAGGGAAATGATACGTGAGCGTCGATAGGACGGAGAGGGGAGCGGGATAGGGGCGGTCTCAGAAACACACGCGCACGCGAACGCCCCCCCCCCCCCCCCCCCCCACCACACACACACACACACACACATGCGCGCGCTCACCCGGGGCCCCGCTGGTTCAGGCGAGGATAGGCACCGACCCGAGCTGAACTCCCCGTTACAAATAGGAGCTGCGGCATTCCAAGTGGAGCAGAGTGGAGGCGCTCCACGCCGATGAATAATAACAAGAAGCGAGCGAGTCTGTTGCATTTAACCGGAGAGGCAGGCAGAGGAAGCGGCTTCTTTCTGAGTGGGACCAAGGGATGAATAAAGAGGAGATTATTCGGAGAGGACTGAAAACTTAACCGAGGTAAGGGTGCGGCTGTAATTTCACATTTAATTAGAGCTGAATATACATCGCGATGCCGCATGTCTGGTGTCGCTCAAACTGTTCCACTTGTTAAACTGATGATCCGTTAACGTCCCGGGATTGGTTTTAGGCGAGTCGCTTTCTGTGCTCTGTCTAAAAGTTGAAACTCGCCCCTCGGATCGCTTCTTTAGTCGGTTAAACAGCCGCAGCTGTCAGACTGAGGCGGGAGGACACCGTGCAGGTCGGCGGTAGTTAGAAAGTGACAAAATTGATCTCATATTTAATATGAGATCGGTATGTTCCTGTTCCTTAGACATGTGGGTCAGTCAGTGCCGGGAGCCATGCAGAGCACAGTCCGACCGGAAACTGCTCAGCAATTACGTGATCCTGACTCATTAAAGATAACAATTAACCTAGAAAACGCTCAGACTTAAAATAATACCTGTCTCGACTTCTTGCGAGATTTTTAAAATTGAAAAAGAAAAGATCAGATTAGAAACTTCGAGTTGTCGTTATTATTATTATTATTATTATTATTATTATTATTATTATTATTATTATTATTATTATTATTATTATTATTGCTGTTGTTGTTGTATGGAAGGGTTATGTATGCTCCAAAAAGAGTGCCAGAAGTCCTTTAGGGATGATTAGTTGTGAGCGTTCAGCCTTCATTGTCTCATGTTGAATAGGTAATGAAGCTTGTAAGGAGGTGGAACAAGCTGCTCCTATTTTGTTTGAGGGACGTGCTGGAGTTACATAATATTGTGTTGTAATGACTCTTGCATAACGACGACTTCTGCTTTTTTACCACTAGGTGGCAGTGTTGCAGCATTCTCAGCTGTAGGAGTTCCTGAGCGTTTAGTGAGCGCCCTTCAGCCTTTTACTGTCCTTCAGCCGATGCCTGGCATGATGTTTGAGGAGGAGACTCAGGGTATAGGGGGCCAGCAGGAGTTGTCCGTCCTCCATGCCATGGACTCACCTGATGCGGCGGCCTCTGGTGGAACTGAAGGACCTCTGTCCTTCACGGATGAAGCCGTGTCCATACTGACCTCCAGCAACCTGCTGGCTCGCTCCCTGCTGGGTCGCACCTCAGCCATCAAGCGTAAGGAGAGTCCCGCTGCCACCGCCCGGCGGAAGCGCGAGTTCATCCCTCAGGACAAAAAGGACGACAGCTACTGGGACAAAAGGAGGAAGAACAACGAGGCGGCCAAACGTTCTCGGGAGAAGCGGCGGGTGAACGACATGGTGCTGGAGAGCCGGGTGCTCGCCCTGCTGGAGGAGAATGCCCGGCTTAGGGCAGAGCTGCTGGCTCTGAAGTTCCGCTTCGGCTTGATTAAAGATCCCTCCAACACACAAATTCTACCACTTGCCGGAGCTCCTCAACACAATGTTCAAAATCTGACTCCTCAATATTATCCCCATAGAGGGGAAGTAGGCCCTCAAAGCTCCCTAGCACCACATCCCAATAACCACTTAGGCCAGTCAAGCACCAGGAGCTCTAGGGAGGGTGGTAACATATCAGAAGACTCTGGGTTTTCTACACCAGGTGGGTCCAGTGTGGGCAGCCCCATCTTTTTTGAAGACCGCTTTGGTGACCATGGGAAATTTTCACCGCACCGCCCGGACGAGTTGGGCTATGACCTCCAGAACTCACCTGCTGATGTCCACCACCCTGCAGCGCTCAGCGCCGGGAAGCAGGACCAGGCAGAAGCCATGAAAAACCTGCCTCACAAGTTGCGTTTCAAGACTCCCGGGAGCAGCGAGGGCCTTGATGTTGGGTGCGAAGGCAGCAGACGCAGCCCCTCTATCTCCACGGCAGGACGGGAAGGTCCTCGGGAGGCCAGCAAAGGACTGGGTGGAGGTGAAGCAGGAGCAGGGCACTGTGCCGGCTCCTGGGTTCAGCAGCTGGATGCGGAGCAATGTAGGAGGGAGAGACAGACTCCTCCTTATGGGTCTTCCACCACAGGCAGTAACCTCCAGTCTCCTCCCACGCCTGGACAAAGTGAAGTCCAGCATCAGCACGAGAACACTTTCCTGAAGTCTCAGCTCAGCTCCCTTTCTGAAGAGGTGGCTCAGCTGAAGAAGCTTTTTACAGAGCAGCTCATGTCCAAAATCAACTGATGACCAAGGCTGGTAGTTGATGCTAATTCCTGGACTTTTAAGGACATTTAGCACATAAAAACAGCAATACGGGCTTGTCCTCGCATTCAGAAGGACCTTCGTGTTTAAGTAGTTGTATGTTGTTTTCAAATGTACTGAGTGCTGGTCATTTGGCCCCTTTGCCATGTCGTACCGTTGCAGCTTTGGTTGTTTCGTACCTGAGAAAATCGTGTTGGAAATGGCGCAATATATGGCAAGAGGTTTTGGTACCGACCATCCGTCCATTTTCACCCAACCGGCAAAGATTTAGTTGTAGCATTTATGCAACTATTTCCACCATTTACAGCAAAAAAGAAATAAACAAATAACTGATCCTCCTTGGTTTAATTAGCTGGGTACCAAATGTGTTTTTTTATTGGTAGTAGCGTAGGATCTAATGGCATGAGATGTGGGTACGAATTGGTGAGGCGGTCAGCTGACCCATATATTGCGTCTTTAAACGCTCATATTATCTGCTGTTTGACAAAAACTCGCTGTGATCTCACCTCCTATCTGTGTTGCTCATAACTGTGAGTCTTACATGTGTATGTATGAAAAGCAAAATACCACATATCCCACACACTGACAACAAAGGACCCACGTCACAAAAGCTACATGACAATAGCAGGCTCACGTTATTGCCTGACACCGATGAAGTAATTAAGGTGGTTTTCTTTACCACACAGTTTTCCACCGCAGAGACTGGCCTATTCAAAGCCTATACGCACAATCAGACACAAATGCGGTGGACACAACCAAGAGATGAAATCTCTGACTCGTATAAAGACGTCATTCACGGCACCTGAAGGCTAACTGAATTTTTTTTTTAATCAGGTTTGTTTGGGTTGCTATGCATTAATAAATTCACATTAGGACAAACACTGCAACGTGTACTGTTTTGTTTGACTGTTTATTATTATTTTTTTGGACTGTTTTTTTTTCTTTGTTACTGTTTTATATGAAGTGACGAGTGTTCAGTCTAAACTGTGCTTCTGTGCATTTTCATATTTAAAAACAATAAATACATTCGACATACATCGTGTCCTGATGGTGAATCAATCACAAGCGCTACACCGGCAGCGCAAACGGGATCTTGTTCGAGGTTCTACGAGTTGCATCACGAGATTATAGCTCCAGATCAGATGTGTGTCCACCTCTGTGAAGTTTGGGGGTTTCTTTATGTACCCCCAAACTTCACAGAAGTTTGGGGGTACATAAAGAAGTTATGTAGCGTGGGCAAAATGGCCCTTACGTGTGAGTGGGTGCCTGCAGGGTTATCTGCCCTCTTCATTGCCTGTCCAAGTTCACCCTCACCTCTTGCACCCTAGCCCTCTTTAGATAGGCTTCAAGCAGCCATTAAAATAATTAAGCGGGTAGGAAAAAAGGAATGCATGGACATTTCTCCAACAGTTTGTTATTTGGCAAACACTGGTGTCGCTGATGATGTGTTAAGAGAAAAGTGACGAATTGGCCGACAAGTGCTGACGAGCGCAGGCAGTGAGGAGAGGTTGCGCACTTGGCCATTTTCTTCTATAGCCTCTGCAGGAGGCGATACGGGCCGACTGCCAACCAGACAGAGAAGAATGAGTGTCTGCTCCTACTCAACAGTCCGATTACAAATCTTCAGAACATAAGAGATTTATTTATAGCAGCTGGAGGAGAATTTGTGTGGATGGGGAACAGGCCAGTTTGAATTAGGTCTTTTTTTTACAATATAAACTCTTGAAAAAGGAATTCCAGATTGCGTACCACCCTAGTCTTAAAGGTGAAGAAGAAAATCTCCTTACAACACTGTCAGCAGAGGGCAGCAATGATATTCCCTGCAGCGTGGCCACAGCACACCAATGCCTGAGCAGCAAAAGCACCATATCATGTGCTTTAGAGTTAAAAGAGTACTTGCGTAACACCAGTTCATCTCACCATCACGATAAATGCAGCCCATACCCAGTGAAAACAGATGCTCTTCTATAAATAGGTTGGAGTTGGAACCATGCGGAATAATGCAGATTACTTATAAAAACAAGCTGGCAGCACAAACAGGTTTTTTGTATGCCGTTTCACATATTTTCCAACAATTAATTCAGTTTAATGTGCGACATTAATGGTTTGATGATAAAAATAAGGACTCTATCAGAAGTTTCCAAATATTTCTAAGGGAGCTGGGGGCAAAAAGAATTTGATGTAAAGTCATATCCGTTCAAAGCTGGGTTTCTTCTTCTTTCACTTCTTTGTCAAAGCTGAGAAGAATTTCACTCAAAGAAAACCAAGAAAGGCTGAAGGTGCTGCAGGTGCAGAGCTAATAGAGGAAGGGAGTGATTCAATGGAACCACTGCAAGGTGCTGCTGTTACACTGGCATCCTCACGCATCCAAAGCAAAAAAAAAAAAAAAATCAAACTGCAACCCCCACACCCCCTCTTATGCCTATTCCACATACCCCCCCCCCCCCCCCCATTTTTTCCCAATGAAAGGATAAAGCTTGTTGCTAGGCAGGCAGTGCGACAGTTGCCATGGGAACGCTTGCAGACATAGCTGGGGGGAGGTTGGAGGGGGATCGTCGGGTTAGGGTGGGGATAAGGATGGATGGCCAAAAAAGAGGGAGTGATGCAGAGGAGGAGAGACGGAGTGTGTGTTTCTGATGGGATGGAAGGGGAGGGGGGTGTTCACAGCCAATAGGTGTGCTCCTTCTTCTCTGTCTGCCTTCCCCTCCAACAGAAGGAGACAAAGAGGTGCAAAGGAATTGTGATCAATATATAGTTCTGAAACATGGGGTTGCCCTTTTGATTATGAGGCATTTAAAGTGTAAAACACACCTTAGAGGTGAAAACAAGAGTGACTCATATAGGATGCAAATAAAAAAAGGCTAAAATCTAATGAATATGTGATAATCAAAACACACAAATATATAACGGGCAAATGTTTTTTTTGGAGAGAATTTTGTCATTTTGTCAAAAATCTATTTTGTGCAGCTTTTGGAACTGTATTTACTTGCACTTTTATGGTCGCCACTAATGCAGCTATATTAAAAGAAGGTGTTTGTGAAAACATATGGAGTCGAGGATAGCCTCCAACACCTCCACTCAAGCACTATCTTCTGATTTGTATCCCTCTGTGGATTATTCCATTTGTTATACACCCTTCAACCTGCTGTTGTCTGAGGTGCGACGCATGGAAATACTACCATGCTGCTGACATATTTCCATCGACAAGACACAAAAGTGGATGACCGATAAATCGTTGTCGGAAAGCAACACCGCTGTGCTTCTTTAATTCCTTTGGTTGCGTGGCGGCAGCTTGAAGATCCTGAACAATCAGTGAGCAGATTGGTCTCATGCTGTACATTTGTTAACCCCTCCAGGAGGGAGACTCTTTCTCTAATTCAATCCGCTTTGTGCCACTGTGAGGGATAACTATGAAAAAGCCCAACCCAGAGTTTAAGACACAGAAGAGTAATCTTTCCAAGAACTGCGCCTGCTCTTTGTGGAAGCCACTTCCAGCACCAGCAGCGCGAAACACAATTCTACTGGTGCTGAGCGTGACTCGACACAACCCCTTAGATTTGACGCAAACTGAAGCTGGTCTCTCAATAGTACTCTGCTAAAGTATTCACACCCCTCAAACCTTCCCATATTTTTGCCCCATTAAATCCACAAACTTCACTGTATGTATTTTTAGATGTATGTTATGTGATGCAGGACAATGTAGTGAATAGTGAAGGGGGAAAAAAAATCCTGATTTTCCGCATTGTTCATGTTAAAATGTGACATGCATGTGTAAGCACCCCCCTTCTGGAATCAATCTCCACCAGGTTTGCAAACAGACACTGAAAATGTTAGTCGTCCTTCATCGGGCTTTGACTGGACCATTCTGATGCATGAGTGTCAATCTATGGCTGGACATTATTAGGACAACACTGCGATGCCATTGTTAAATAACTTGATGTCGACTGGAACTAATCCATGTTTTCCTCAATAAACTCCTTGTTTTTCATCATCGTCATGTCTTCTCTAATCTCCCTGAGATTTAGGGTTTTGAGAAGTAAGATCAAGATCAGGGGCGGAGAAAAGAACAGTGAAAGTCCATCCAAAAGGTCAAATACACTGGTGGCAAGCAGGGTTCAATCCAACACTCGCCTATCGAATGTTGGATCCAAGCTGTATTTACTGCATTTTGAATTAAGTTCAAAGCTCTGATTTGAACAAGTTCTCGTTCACTTTCAAAATGCTAAATGATGTCAGAATGAGCTTCAAGTTCTCGATTTAAAAAACAGCATCGTTCCCTTTAAGGTTCTCCAAAAATCTAAGCTCCACCCGTGAACGCATTCATTCAAACCCGTTCATGCACAACGTTGACACACGGATGCATGGATTCCAATTACGACTGCAACTTCTTGTATTGTGCAACTGTTTCCTAATCCTAAACCATACCATATTAACCCTTGCTCTGTGTTTACAGTCATTGTTCTTATGAACCTCCACCCCAATATCAAATCTTACACAGGCTCTACAAAGTGTTTTTTCCAACATTGTTCCAACCATTTTCCCATCTCCTTTGACCAGCTTCCATGATCCGGGTGAAGAAAAGCATTCCCACAGCACGATGCTGCTTCCGCCGTGTTTTAATGTGAAGAGAATGTTTTCATGCTGATGTGCAGTGCTAGTTTTCCTCTACTCTATTAGGATATATGAAGCGCACATTGTTGTCCTATGAACACATTCCCCCACCCGTGCAGTGGAACTTTACAGCTTCTCCAGAGGGACCATGAGCCTCGAGGTCTCCAGGTACATTTAATCTCATAGTAGAACAATGTAGAGTGAAGGTGAGTCTGGAAAATAATAGGTCATGTTGGACACATTTCCTAGTCCCTTCATGTTGTAGCGGTGTAAGTCTGGATCTTGATACAGGGGATCCTGGTTCTAATCCCGGTTGTGTCAGGAAGGGCATTTGGCCCAAAAACAAGTATGCGTGCCAGTTGCAATGACTTTCCATGGCGACCTCTGAAAAAGGGAGCAGTCAAAAAGGTCAAATTTGACCTGCTTCCTAAAAAACATTAGGTTGTCAATATCAGTTGAGTTAAAAAAAATCTAGATTTTTGTGTGACTTTGTGCGATATGTTACTTCAAAAGATCAACTAAAAACTAAGGGCAAATCAAGATCATTTAGCACATTAAATACAGCAAAACTGATTTTTTTAGGCAGTTGATTAAAATAATTGTTTTATCCAGTTAAACAGAGGAATAACAGATCCTAGTGTAAAACTGTAGAATTTTAATTGTTAAGAAACAATTTGGGAAGCTTTTGAACTTGAAAAGTTCTTTGCCATTCCATTCATTTTATTTGCTGCATCAGTAGAAGTGTCCAACCAGACCCTCAGCATGATGCTGCAACCACCATGCTTGACAGCATAAACATGGCCGTGGTAAAAAGTGAAAGTGTAACCGGGTCCTGATTGTACTTTGTTAGAATTACACAAAATTTTGTTAGTTCTTATACCTGACTGTATACACCATGGAAACCATTGTGATTTATGTAAACCTGTGACTTTAAGAGTGGGAGCCCATCCTCTTTATTTCTTCTTTGGGGGTATTTTTGTTGTTAAATTGTTCGTGATGTTATCCAGCAGGAGAGGTGGGTCCTGCTTATTTTTTTAATCAAAGCACATCCAGTTTATTTATAGATTTAGGGGGAAGTCCATAACACAGGCTGTCTGTTTATTGTTCTTGTCAGATATGTCAAGTGCATAGAAGTGTGTTTTCGTTCATATTAAAAGATGTGTGACACGGCCACCGCCCTTTTGTGATCTTGTCCAGCAGGAGAGGATTTGGAGCGGGCGGCCCGTTGTCTGTTTGTTGTTCTTGTCAGAATAAACGGAGAAACCGTCCATCTCCAAACACAAACTGTGTCACTGCAAATCCTTCCTTCATAATCAGCACAACGCAGATCAGAACCGGTTACAAAAGCAAGAATATTTCTCCAGCACAAAGAGAATGGGACTATGCTGCGCCATGGCAGAAGGTTATGTGGTCTGATGTGTCCAAATTTACCCAGTTCCAGAGATTGAGCCATCAGGGTACACATATGCGCATGAAGGGATGCACCCATCACACCTGGAACCAGGCGCTGAAGCCTGTGGGACCAGTTTTGTGTCTTGGCTCAGCAATGCTATGAGTCAACTCAGCTGACTACCTGAATATACTGAAAGACCAGGTTATTCCATCAGTGAATATCCTCTTCCCTAGTGGGTATGTTCCAAAATGACAGTGACTGGATTCATCAGTCTCAAATTGAGCAAGAGTTGTTAAAGAAGCACGAGAGATCATTTTCACATGTGGATTGGTCACCACACAGTCTAGACCCCCAACCCCATTGAGAATCCGTGAGGAGATGCCAGTGGACTTTTCTAACATCTCTTCAATATCTTGCCAAAATATTATGGCAACTCTGAATAGAAATGAATGTGACATTGCAGAAACTTATTGAAACAATGGCGCAATGAATGCATGCTGTCAAGGAAGCTAAAACATGTTTGGTTTGTTTGGTTTTGGAATGAATAAATGAGGGTAACAATAACCCTCTAGAATGGACTCCATCCTATGTAAAATCCTTGGTCTATGCTTAAAAGCCTGCTCCAAGAAAGGAAACCGGCCAAAATGAAGTTGAGCTCCACCAATTCTGTCCAAAAGAAATGTTGAATATCCAGCCAGAATTATGCATGGGCCCTGCTGATGGCTAACAATAAGTGTGTGGTTTCCTAGCAAACCACACACTCATTGGATATTTATTGCTATGGTGCTATGTGGATGAAATCAAATTATGTGCAACCAATAGTTAGCTTTAATAACTATTTACGTGGTATAGAGTAGGGTTGCCTGTTGGTGCAGTTAGTAGCACCGTGGCGTTGCAGAAAGAAGGTCCAGGGTTTGAATCCGGCCCTGTTTCTACTTAAGAGTTTGCATATTTTCCCCAACCGTGTGTTCTCCTGGGTACTTCTGCCCACGGTCCATCAACGTGACTACTAGCGTTAGTGGTTACTCTAAACTGCTCTCAGGTATTAATGGGTGTGTCCATGATGGTCCTGTGTGTCTCTGTAGCCCTGTCATGAACTGAAGACCTGGAGAAAGGCACCAATACCACCCATGCATTAATTACCAGGCTGTGTTCTTTGTTCGAGCCTTGCTGCAGTGTAGATGCTTCCACTTTGTGCTGCATTTTTTGAATGTCTGCTAAACTTGTTAGTGGTTTCACAGACCTTGATCTGACTGAGGCTGGCTCGGAGCCTGGCCAGTCCCTCGTCGGGGCCCTGTCCCCGCCCCCCTCCGCTCCCTGCAGCTCCTCTCCTGCAACAGGATTCGAAGGCGAAAGAGGAGAGGGGAGGGAGGCAGAGCCAAGAGAGAAACAAAAAAACGTGACTAGGCACCCAAAGCCTCCTGTTATGCAACAACTGACCTACTAACATACATTAGAGAGACGCGGCAGCGAAGAGGAGAGAGCGAAAGGAGGAAATAAAGAGAGGAAAATAAAGAGAGGGAGGGCTGGAGGAATCGAGGCGATCATGACGGGTGGAGCGCACCAAAACAAGGCTCTGTGCTCTCACATCTGTCGCCGCTGACAGAGGAGAGAGCTGGTGTTTTGGAAGCGTGAGCGAGTTTGAGAGAGGCGCAGAGCACCGGTGACCGATGGGAAAGGCGCATTGTTGGACAAGAAAACTGTGCGCGCCCCTGTGGGATTTTACGCATAATTTTGAAGGTAAGAATTCGCCGGACATCTAACCTCCCGCTGCATGGTGTGCGGGGCGGGTGCGTCTCCGCTCTCTTTCCCTGCAGCGTGAGGGGCTCGTTTTGGTGCCACCCGGGCGCGCCTGCCTCAATGTCAAGGCGAGGCTGCGAATATGCTTCCAGCTCACTCAGCCTCCGCGGGGCTGCACGGGAGGTGTGGAAGCCTGTGGGTTGGGTTGGGGGGTGGTGGTGGTGGTGGTGGTGGTGGTGGGGGGAGGGACCTTATACACTGCTGTTAAGTTACAACATAACTAAGGATGTCCGTGTCTTTCATTAGGCTTAAGGTCACCCTAAATCCATGTGGAACTACGATACACTGATAAAAACTGATTCAATTAAATGGACGGAACGGCTTTAAGAATTTGCGTACATTTCAATTCGATTTGACAGTTTGAGCTTATAGGCACTTCAGAATGTGCTACATTATCAAGCATTTTTTCTAAATGCATTCACTTACCTAAATATGTTAAATTATTGAAGACTTTTTCTCGACTGGTTTGTCCAAAAAGAATAAAAAAAATATAGAAAAATGAATTATTTAAAGAATTGGTGAAATAGCAATAAATGTTATTCACATCTTTTTGTGCAAGGTTCCACATGGAGGCAATTTTGACCTTAGCATTGGCGCTGCCAGCAGCCAAAGCTGGATGTCAAGCAAAAACTCATGCTCCAACATGCAAACCTTTTCCACCACGGTCGCTTCTCAACTTTTACCGAGTTCCGATGGAAGAAACATGATGGATGAAAATCACGGATGGTCGTCACTTGAATTTAAATGGAAATATGGGGTATGTCATCGAAATAGTAAAACGATGTTGCTGTAGTTTCAATCATGATCAAACACCACATTTGACTGGGACATGAATAAGTTTAAAGGCTAAAATGTAACTTCCCTTTTAAAGTGTGGTGCAGGGAGTTCAGCTTACTAACAAGCTGGAGTTTAACACTAGTACTCATGCTCAAAATGCTTGCTCCAGTACAGAAAACAACGATCAGCTAGACTCTGCATTTTTTAACTTTTACTCACATATAAGGCAACCCGTATAAAGACAGCGCCCTGGTCTGTTTATATGGGCAAAGCTAAACCTGTCCGATTTGTGACCAAAATAAAGTTTCTTGATTTGTAGTGCCTAACGTTTAAATCATTTCAGTGGCTTGTATCTGCTTATGACCCTCCCAAGATGCATTTTTATAGTGTGCATAACTTTTCTCAGTTTTGTAATAGAAGCTACTTCTGTCCTGTTATGAATTATTTAACGGCCACATAATCGTTGCTGCCACCGAGGCTCTGAGCCCTGCCTTGTACTGGATGTCCACCAGCTTTGTTTTAGGTTAGTAGGCTAGCTCATGTGGACGAGAAGGGAGGGGGGAAAAATCCCATGCAGGCTCAGAGGACACACTTCTCCCCGTCACGTGTAGCAGCTCTCTGTAAAGGTTACAGCGGCTGCGTTTTAACCCTTTAGCGCGCATGCGGCGCTCGGTGCGACGAGGGCGCGTTACCGTGGCGTGATCTTTGAACGTTTGGAGCCAGGCTGTTTCTTTTCTCTTGGTGTTCTTGTTTACAACTGACCCTTGGACTTACGGGAGACACGCGCGGACAGCCGGCACGCTGCGGATGAAGAAGGGTGAGGTCCTGCGTGGGTTGGAGAACATCTGGATCAAATGTTGGGTCAGAAGAGGTGCGGGTCCTTTTTCTATCTCTAATGGGGCTTCTTTAGCAGTGTTCTACTGGAGCTTACAGAAGAGCCGCGTGGTTTTCTGTTGTTGTGGGGTTTTTTTTTCAGTTTCTTTTTTTTTCTTCTTTTTTTCTTTTTTGAGGACGTGGATGAATTTCACGGCACAGTTGGAATCGCCTCGCTTGACTGAGGATCCGATTAAATATGCATGGACACGATTTGTCAGGCAGTGCAACAAAGGAGGCGTGCGGGGTGACATATTGTTGGCAAGGTGTTGCTGGCTCTGCCAGATTTGTTTATGTTTTTATTGTTTGTTTGTTTTTTGCGCCTTCTTGTCCGAAGGCGGATCTGAACACACGCACCCCGAACTTACACCCACAACAACCGCGTTAAAGGCTGTTGATCTGTTGCGTCATGAGGTGCAGGCACTGCGCGCATTGTATATGATAGGAATGATATGATAGTTGGGAACACACCTCGGATATTCGATTTCTGCACAGGCTTTATAGACCTATTGTATTACTCCCCACGTGGGTATTATTGTAGGATATAGCCCTCTTGTTGCTTTTCAGGATTCCATGGGTCAAGTCAAGTTCAAATGGATATAAATCATTTATTTTAGATTGCATTAACACGTTAGATTGGACAAAAGGTATCGCTGGTTTGGTTTTGAAAGTGACCTCTCTTCGGCGCAACCCATGACTTTTACGCACTGTGAATTTCCACCTCTGTGCGCCACGCTGTAGGGAACATAGGTAGTGGGTTGCATAATAAATGAATTAAATAATGAAAATGGATTAGAGAATGGGGGAGATTATGCAATCTGCCGAAACCCATAGACTGCGCTATACGCAGCGCGGCGCTCTGCGGCGGACCTGGCCGCTGCCAATTGGTCGGTGTGCGGATCGGGTCTCTCTCTGTGCCATCTATGAATGTAGGTCACAGCAGTCCCGCGGGAGGGGCGGGGAGCAGAGGAGGCGCGCAACCGCAAGCTGACTGGAAAGGCAGAATCAGTACCCCACCAAAATAAATCCCAGCCATAACAAAGAAACGGGGCAGGCATGCAGAAACAGGAAAGTAGAGCATCAAATGAACAAATAAATGTCATTTCTAGGTGTAGCCCCATGCAATTTTAATAACAAAGTATAGAAAAACAAACTCCTGTGAAAGAGAGATAGTCATTTAAGAACACCAAAACAAATAACTGAGATTTAAAGGGACAGTTCCTAAATATTCTAAGTAAGGTTTTAACCATTTCATACCTCACCTGCATTAGATAATTCACATAAATCCAGATGGTTCTGGAAGATAAAGGTCGTGGCTAATCCAAGGGACCAGGACCAAAGCTAACTTCTGCTATTGTTAAGAAACTCTTGGCCATCAAAAAACTTCATAGTTATTTATGCATATTAAGAACTTATTAACCATTGTCATATTTTGATTAGGTAGTTATTATAATTACTTATAAGGAGGCGGTGCTTCACCTATGAGCTTTCTTTGAGACAAAACGTACTGAGAACAATGTTGTAGAGTGTATTCAGAGTAACTAACAACTGAAGAGTGTGGCAGTTTAAAAAAAACAGCATTCCCTAAATACAATGTAATACTTTTGCATACACCTCCTGACATATCCTACTTAGAATTAGTTTTTTGATAGACAATGTTGTCGTGTGTCTAAACCTGAAATTGCGTTTTAAAAATGGAAGGTGAAAAGAAAAGATCTCCATCTAAAGAAATCCATTGTAGGTCTAAAAAATATATGTGTGTCTAAAAAATTGTGGTTAAAAAGGGGGTATTGATAGATCAAATGGGCTAACCTTGTCTGACTTTTAACCTCTATGTGCAAGCTAAATTTTCATGGGACATATATTGGACTAAAATAAATCATGGCAAGGACTGTCTGATCCTAAAAAGCCATTTAAAAGCTGTTCGTGGCAGGGTACATTGACTGTAAGTGTTTTACAAGTTGTGTTTCATACAGGAAGATCATTAGTGAGACACCGCTTCTGGGCTCAGGTTCTTATTTAAATACACATAGGCTTCTCTGTAAATAAACACCAAATGCAAAAAAAAAAAAAAAAAAAGGATTAAAGGTTGATTAAAAATAACATTTTTCTAAGCCACTATGAAAGGTTTGAGGGTGTCATTGTTGTCTTTGATCTTGGCACCTCTTGGACTAGCGATTAGCGTCGGCCTCAGGCACCAACTAATCTGGATTTATACTAATTGAAGACATCTTGGCAGTTATCTGCTGCACTTTAAAAATTAAAGGGATAGTGTGGAGCTTTTAATTAGGTGTGTAAAGTCATTATCTGCAATAGTTCCCTCACCTGTGGTAAAATGTCATATCACAGTCAACCAGGAAACGTTTCTGAATATGCACTATATTATCAGATATTAAACCTCTATTCTTACATACGGTACTGTTAAGTTTGTCAAACTACAAGACTTGGAAAAACCCAGGAACACATCAACTGAGTTGAGCAAATGACTACTGAGGATCCGATTAAATAAATTCATATGCAAAATCCAAACGTCTACTCCACTCGCTGCAGATTCAGATCGGCCTGATGAATCACAGCTAAGGAAGTGGATTGATACAGCCTTTACCAACATAATTTAAGAATGAACGTTTTCAGTTTTAGGTTGCTTACAGTGCTAAAGTTGACTCAAATGAGCTCTGTGTGATTAGCTGTTATCTTTCCACTGGTCTAAGGATTTCACCGCAATATGACGTCTACTACAGACAAGCTAACTGTTACTGATAACAACTTCCCTTAAAATATCTGAATTATGCTTTTAATTAAAGTTGTGTGTAAGTGTGTGTCTACCTTTGCTAAATAAAACTATGAGATGAGAGGTTATGTTCAGGAGCGCTGCACGGTTTTGATCCTGTTCGTCTTTTTTGGCCTGTGGGCTTTCTTGGAGTTTCCTGGCACATGGAGAGTGATGAAAGATGAGGGCCTGGCTTTGTTATCGTTCTGTGGTTTGGAGCCAACAGAAAGGCAAATTACAGCATTTAGTAGGCCAGGAGAGCACATGTGACTGGTGCACCACATGGACTGACTCACCCTGCTTTTCTTTTTTTTTCCTTTTGAGAAAGAGATGATACGGCTCATGTTTGTGGATAGGACTCTGCCTCGCCTTGTTGGTCTGCTGCCCAGACCTTTACTCCCCACCCCCTTCCTATTTTCATCATCTCCTTGACATCTTTTCCTCTGTAAAACTAACTTAGGCTCCCGTTGTTAGATATCAGGCCTCCTTTTTCCATGACCTCTAACCCAGAATGTGCACTATATTTAATTTGCCCTACTATAAGTAGGATGTGGGGTCCCACACTCTGAAGGAAGTGCCCCCTTTTTTCTTTACGCCAGACGTGTCCTCAATTTCTGAAAAACCTCAGTGAAACACGTGTAGGAGTTTCAAACAAGTGTTTCCAAGGCACATTGCCCCATTTGGACTCCTTGCAGTGTGGGCACTGCGGTCGTGTGAGGGAGTTCAACTCCGGATTCTTTTCCTGTGCTGTCATTTCCAGAATGCCACAGAAACCAAGCAATGACATATGAAGTATTTATGATAAAGGAAAGACTAATCCAGGTCAAGGGAACACGTGTGAGGGAAATAAATAGGGTACAGAGTAGGATTACTGCCTCAGTGCCTGTAGTTGCATACTGGGTCTGGAAAACTACTCTTTAGGGCGTGTTCTCGTTCACCCGGCTGAGGCCTCAGGGTTCCACAGGTTAAATAACAGCACTGTCATGAGAGAAATATTTGATTTGCATCTATTCACATGATTAGATAAAGTGTCAGACAAAAAAGAATGAGGCGGTAAAAAACAATTGGTTTCTTACACCTAAGGTCAGTTATGTGTTTGCTCTTACTGAGGACAGATATGGAACATACGCACTCTCTGACGTCAGTTAACCCTCAGTTTCTTAATAAAATCTCAAGGCGAGCACGTGAAGTCGCTTTTTTAAAGGAAAAGGGAAAAAAATGTGTGGCACGATTGGCTGTACCCGCTGTTTCCCCATTTTTTGTTGCTATGGGCGACACATTCCTTGTAATGATGCAATAGCGACAGTGTTGCAACTGCTGCTGGTTCTCCCCCTACCAGGCAACAGCATAATCTCTTTGTTTTAACTCGCCCTACTAAATTCCTCCTGCTTCTTTGTTTCCTCTCCACTTGCTTTCATCTTTGCCGGTATTCACAAAATGCTCCAATTCGCCACACTTCCTTCTTCTTTGTTGCCTCTCTTATTTATTTATTCTTTAGGAGTTCTTCTTTTTCTGTCTCTGCCACTCGGCTGACCTATATTCCAGCGAAAAACACAGTAGAGAAAGCCATGCTCTTGTTTACGGAGTGCGGCTCGTCCTCAGTTTCTGGGTCAGTGGAACATGCCGCTTAAAAAGCCTCCATCCCCTCCTCTCTCCCCCGTGCCACAAAGGCACATGTCAAACATTCACGAGGACGACGTGAAACGGTTAACTCAAAGAAAGCCTTTTGCAGGATGAGCGGGCAAGGAGATAATATGTATAAATAAGATCCAACTATGCTGTATTTAATTTGAAGATAAATGTTTAGAAAGCACAACTCACGAGCTGTGGTGCCGCACAAAAGCCAGGTGTCTGCCTATAGGCATCAAAAAGCTTTTTCTATTCCCAGAATCAAGCTGCAATACTTCCACATTTGTGAATATTCCAATGTTGATCTGGCCACATATTTGAGTGCAGAAAGAGACTTTATACTACTACTACTACTTTTCTTTTTTTTCTTTTTTTGGATATCTGCGTAATTTTGCTCAACTCTGTAAGTTAAGAAAAAAGATAATTGACTTTATTTTAACATAGATCTTCTTTACAGTCATTTATTTCTTTGTAAGAAGCCCAACTTCTTCCTACAGCGCAAACCAGGTGAGATGTGGTTAGTTTACAAATATTTGTGGCTGAATTCAAGGAGAGCATGTGTAACAAATATGTAATCCTAATATGTTTCTCTGAAGTATAGCAAGACAGTATTAGGAAAACATGAGATCATGACATTGTTGTTTGACATTGCAACGATGAGCTCAGTGAGAATTAACCAGCTTTTTCCCTCACATTTTCCTTCGCTTTAACTGATCACAATACCTCCACGCCTTTCTTTGACCTTAATCCTTTCAGACACTCATATCCATGTCAGGCGAGGGCAGCCAGGGCAGTGAAAGACCACCCAGCATGAATATAGAATAAAAATGACCAAATATTGTATCCAAGTAGTCCCTTGTGATTGCAAACACATTGAGACAATGGTGATTTCATGTATTGTGCAGCTTTGCCCCTAAAGAGCTATGAGGGGTTAGAGGTTTGTGGTATATCATACCAGGTTAGCAGGACTGGGCCTTTATTGTATCGGTTTATCGTTATTGTGAAAAATCTCTTATGTTAAGATTTTGGGTTTATCTTGACAACGATAAATTCCAACTAGTGTCTAAAAAAAACAAAAACTGCCCGTATTGGCAGGATTGTTATTTTTGCTTTTTTTCCCCCACTGTTGGTTTAGTGAGAGCATCAATAAATTCAAAGATAGAATTAAATGCAGTTACTGTGTGCAGCTCGGTAATACAGATCACACTTCTTTATCTAACTAGTCTTGATGAAACATATTTAAAATTTTGCTTTAATATGTGTTACATTTTTATGTGTTTTAAGGACAGTATTTGTGCTTATTGGGCAATAATTGACATTATTGACAGTCACACCCACGCAGTTACCTGAAGAAGACTGCAAGAAGCTGTGAATAGTCTTTTTTAACGTTTTGAGCCCAGTGTTTGAAGATGGTTGTTTTAAGTTTGTCCCCCTGTTGTGTCTATGTTGTGTTCTGTTATTTAGAATTGAAATAGGAAGTAGTTCTTGATTTGCCCTTTTATGCTGGCCTGCCGTCAACTATTGAAGACAAAAACATAGAGACCTTCAAACTCTTATTGACTACTTACTAGGCATAATTTTTACAATGACGCAATCACTTAAAAGATACAACACAATTTCTCGGCAATACTGGAATACAACGACTGGTTAACCATTAACCGCTAACCATGCAAATGTTGGCATCTAATTTTGATTTTCTCATTGACACCAGTTCTCGTGAACCCAGCAAAATGTATCATCTAGTCTTGTCTCATTGAGCAATGTATTCTTAAACACCTAGTTATAAGTGATTATCCTTTAGGAAAACCAAACACCTTTACCAATTATTATGCCACCTAAAAACAAAATCTTGAGATTTTTTTATTTCCAGTGAATTTATCTTGAGAATGTTTCATCTGTTTTTGTTTATTACCAAGACAAACGTAGTAGGTCACCGACACTGCTGTAAAAGGACTCAAAACTAAGACAGCAGGAAAGACAGAAGGCAGAATTGACAAATAAAGCATCTTTTTCATGATCCTTTAAAAGTTTTATAAAGACACAAGTGGTCAGTTTAATGTAGTGCGTTGTACCCTGTAATCTGAGTTGAGTGTTAGATTTTGTGTTAGTCCTTGCCACATCCCACCTCCTACCTCTCTTCTTTCCGGGGGCTCTTGACCTATATTTATCATCACCCCACCTCCCAGCTTCCCCCACCCCTCCAAATCGCTCTAGAGTCTCAGCTTCTTCATCCTTGACCTGCATTAGCAGATGCCTTTGTCTGCCTTATCTGCTCACCCTGTAACATTGATTTGGCATTGACTTCTTTTGGTCAAGAATGCTGCCACATTCCTTCACGGATGAGCGCATCGGAGGGGGGGGTAGGGATTCAGCGCCGTTTCTCGGATGGGGGTTATAGCTGGAAAACTGGTCCCAAATTGAGGGGGATTTTTATTTTGTTGAAACACTTGAAAACAGATCAAGGAAACGTCAACAGATCTGCAGCTGACTCAGCCTTTGTTATGTCTTTTATGAACACGAATCAGACAAACCAAAAGAGCTAATCCTTACACAATCCAGTTTTCATGCTCTCAGCATGTCTGCAACGGATGTAATTTCAGTGGAGTTGTGCAATCAATGCATGCATGTGTGTAATTGTCTTGTCTCCTGTGCATAAGCAAGGTATAATAACTACCCTTTGCTTACTACCTTAAAAACATGAGATTTTCAAGTCCTGTTGAAACACGACTAGCCACCTTCTACTGAACCCTTTGCCCCCATTGCATCACAAAAGTCAATATCAACAAGCCAAGGAATGGGTCAGAGGTCACAGTTTGCAGACGAATCACATCAATACCAGGTCTAAAAGGTCAGATGCTAAGGTATAGCAGCCATTCAGTGGTTGCCAGGGGTTACTGGGGCGGCACAGATCAGACATGCCAAACATTAGATGGAGGCTCCATGAGTTTAGACAACTATATTGTATTTGTATGCACAGTCAAAAAAATTGTATTTTAAAAAATCCTTTATTAAAGGAAATACTATGGCATGTATATGGAACAGAGTACCAGAAGTTCATGTGGAATAACATTTCCTTTTTCTCTCTCTTTGAATGTTTGCAGCCTTTCATCTTGCAGTCAGCTGCAGAGAGAACAGAGCGAGAGAGGGAAGCTGAGACCAAGACTCCCCAAGAGACAAGCATGCTGAGGTAGACAGAACGACCTACATCCCCCAGTCTGTGTGGAGATTTAGGACACTTCGTCTTCAGCTCTACATGTTGTGTTGTTCTACTGATAACCTTTAACAACCAAGACTGGAATCTGATTTAATCCACTTCTGCTTTTTTGGACACTGAAAGGAGAACCCTGGAAAGTGGATAAATGAGGGTTGCCAACGTTATATTTTACTCGTTCTTCATCTTTTTGAGTTGTTTGGACACTTGAGTCCATAACAATCCACAGGCTGCCTACTATAGGAGGCAAGGTTTTCTTTACCACCTCATTATTTCAAACTGGCTGCCAGTTCCAAGAATGGAAAATCTAAGTCCAACTCTGAAAACACTAAATAAACCCTCAGGGAACAACATTGAGACCTTCCACGGATATGAAGAGACTCTTCAAGGGACACCTGCCCGCCTGGGAAGACTTATCAAACCCAAGCCTAACGTTACCTGCAGACGGAAGCGTCAGTTCATTTCCGATGAGAAAAAGGATGCCTCCTACTGGGAGAAAAGGCGCAAGAACAACGAGGCCGCCAAACGTTCACGGGAGAAGCGCCGTCTCAACGACATGGTTTTGGAAAATCGTGTCATCGCACTGAATGATGAAAATGTGAGGCTCAAGACTGAGCTACTCCAGCTAAAGTTACGCTTTGGTCTCATAAGCACAGCCTCATACATTGAAAAGAGCCAACAGATCAGTGTAGGCAATGAAGCAGGAAACGGAGGCTCTTCCTCGTCCTCCTCTTCTACTCAGTACTACTCCAGTGGTTACTCAAGCAGTTCTCAGGTGATGATTAACTCTGATTCCTCTGAAACAGAGCAGTCGGGACGCAGTGACGGCCACAGGCAGCTGGTGAAGTACTCTCCACGCGGCTCCCTCTCTGACATGTCCGATGGCTCTTCAAGGGACAGCCCTGACCCGATCCCATTTGAGATCAAACAAGAGGGCGACAGACTGGAGATGGACATCACCAGTGGCACCACAACCCAGATCATGTTTAACATTCACAGAGGTCCGGCTTCTTCGTCTACACACCACCAGATTAATCAGCACCAGGAGATGGACGCTGCATATGACCACCACCCCCACATCCTTCAGCAGCAATCACAACCCCATCAGGAGACAGTAGCGGCCATCAAAACCACCAGCCAGTCTGCCCCTCACCCACCGGCGGCCCAAAGAAGTGTCATTCTGTACGGCGCCAGCATTGCCTCTTATCCAGTAGACATTGTCACCAGGCCCCAGGATGTTGATCTGCCAGTAGCCTTAAAGCACAGCAGCAGCCAACTGCAGCAGTCTATCACAGAGACTTCCACTGAGACTCTGGCTGAGGTAACAAAGCAGCTGGAGAGAAAGACACTGGACTCGCCTCAGTATGAGCTCTCAGACAGCTTTAGTGAGGCTAAAGAGAGAGAGATTTACAGAGTCTGCCAACTCACACAGCAGCAACTAGAGCAGCAACAGGAGGCGGAATCCCCTGCGGATCTCCTGAGTGAACAGGTAGAGGGGCTCAGCCACACCCAGCTGTACCACCACCTTCAACAACCTCATCATTCCCACCTCAGTGCACAAGATGAGGAGCCACCATTGCTTAGCTATGAGGGTGGATCCAGAGCTGACAGTTATCTTCAAAGCCAGTCAGCGTCATTAAGCGATGGTGACCCCTGCAGCTCTGATAAAGAGGCATCAACAGATGATGACGAATCCCTATCTTTGTCCTGCTCAGACATGAGCAACCTTCACAACCATCATCTTTCTGGGATCCTCCAATCTGGTCTGTCTCTTCCCCAGTACCCAGGCTGCTCCCAGATGCAGGGCTGGGATCCCCAAGGGGAGGTGAGAGGAACCGCACTGCCCCACAAACTCAGACTCAAACACCGGGCTATGAGCACCGGAAGCAGTAGTGGCAACTGCTCTGGACAGGAGTCCCCAACCACTACTTCCGCTGCCACTCCTCCTCCTCTCCCTCAGGACCCCTACCTTTCCCTCTCGCCATTGCAGAACATTAAGCAAGAGCACCCAAGTGGAGCTTGCAAACTGGTAACTTCGGTGACAAAGAAGGACAGTGGCAAAAAGGAAAGCGGTGGGCGACGGAACAAGAGGCGAGATTAGGAGGTCATTGCTTCAGAACCTTGAAGATGCAAGTTCACCTCTAAGACTACTCTGCCAATATGCCTTTGCTCTACTATTAAATGCCCCTGGGAGTTGATTCCAGGCTTTCCTATCCCCCAACCCCAAGATTCTAGAGAAGAATGGACATATTGTAGGGCTCTGTATCATATTTGTATATGTTGTACAGATTTGTCATTTCTTACATCCTCTCCATACTTACTGAACCATGTGTTGTTTATGGGATGAGGAGAAATGGAACTCCCTGTTTTTCTACTTTTCTCATTCAACAGTATCCATCAGGATACGCCGGCAAAAGCACATTTTTGATAGTACACAAAAAGGAATGTAAAAGGAAAAAAAAAAAACTTTCAACAAATTTGATACATGTTCAGCTGTAGGTGAACATACAAATGTATAGGTCACTGCCTTAAATACAATCAAATGCAAATGTACACCTGGGATATCCCCTTGACCAAAGAAGCACCAACACTACAACTATGAGTTTTCAAACCTTTTCCCACACCCTACCTCTGCTCACCTTCCCCCTCTCCCTCCTCACCATCTACATTATTTCACAAGAGATCACATCGCAATTATTTTTGAAGCACTTGTTTTGTACATAAATGTGATATAAATGAATATATGCATCTATTTTAAGCAACTATTTTAGAAAGAAATGAATACACATCCAATAAAAATGCAGCAGAAGGGATGAATCTGAAAGTGAGCGTCCTCTGACAAATCACAAGTATTGCACAGTAGAGGTGTAACGGGATCTTGTGGCACAAGATAATAATACGTGTGGACTCCACTTGATCTTCTCAAGTTCAAAATCCCCCACCCCCAAAAAATGTATTCAGTCATCACTTTTTAAACACATTAGACACATCTTGCTGAAGATTCACCCTGCCTTGGAGGGTCAGCCAACGACCAGACACTGCTAGTGTGGGTTGTTCAATAGAGAACAATAGGGGCATATGTTTTTTGCCATGTATCAGCGACGTGTGCTGCCTTAAACTGCAATTTGATGTCTCTAAATTGAACATTAGCCGCCAGCGAGGCTAAAGTCAGCCGCTGTTTTGTTGCGGCCCATCAGGGAGATAAAAATTAGACTGATGAGAAATGAACTGGAAAATTCCACATTAAAACTATCTAAATCTATACTGATTACAAGCTCATACATTTAAACAAAGGCGATTGTAATTTTTCAAACTTTTACTCAAAAAGGGTGGCACCTACGTTTTTGCCCCAAATTTTCCTAAAATCTTATCTGGTCAAGTTCTTGTGAACCTAATAGTGGACCATCTTTTCTCATGAACTGGATGTATCACTCGTCCCATGAACCGTATCGTTACACCCCCTACTGCAGAGCCATGCTGTTTAGGGTTGCTACAGAACGCATTCTGATGAAGCATCTCTCTTCTGACTGTTACGCTTTGGCATTAATCATTAGTAAACTCTTGTTTACACAGAAATGGCCGTCCAATTCGGAGAGCCAGCAACACTGAAAGAAAAACATGTTGCTCCCTGAGGCAATGGCCACATTAAATTAGAATTAATAAACCTTTAACCAGCCTTTAAATATTTGGTGGAAATCACCGGCTGCAGGCTGTAAGCCTTTTGTTTCTTTGAGCTTTATCAACCGCATCTCGTTAACCTTCACTGGCCCAATGTATTTATTTCCCTGCCCCAACATGCCATTCACTGTAAAAAAAAAAAAAAAACGCAACACAGGAACATAGACGGAGAATGTGTACAGACCTTTTCAGATACATATCACGGCTTAAAAGTAGAACGTTTCATGCTGGCAAAGGAGCAGGAGGAAGAGGGGTTTAGACACATTCATGTAAAAACACTGCAGTGCACTGAGACTTAACTTGAGCACTGAACACCTACTGTTTATTTTTTTCTTTCATGGAACATGGTTCTGTAGTGTGACCAAATGTGACTATCAAGGCCCACGGCACACGTTGAAAAAAAAATAAGGTTGTAGCTGAGTAACTTAAGTCCAAAGCCAAACTCTGCTTATCATCAAACGGGACAAAATGTTTAATCTTGAGCTTTAATTAAAAGTAGCAAAGGCTCTCCCTTGTTTCCTGTCTGCCTCCGTTATGCATTTCTGGGGGTTGTAAATCCTCTTCCTCGTGGTAGTTCTGCATCTGGATTGTGATAAATTGCCTTCACTGGATTCTAGTTTATTGTCTATGTACCACGTTTGGCTTTTTGGTGCTTGTGTATAAATGTAAAGTTTCACAAACACTGTAATGTTTGTTTCATTGGTTTTGTATCCTCTTTTTAGTCCAGGTGACATTTATTTTATTTTTTTTTCCTCTATGCCGTGTCTTTGCTCCTACTGACTGTGATGACATGTATTTGCCTCAGTCCTCCTCGTCCCCCACGTTTTCCGTGTGTATTAAACAGTAATGTTTGTAGATTTGCTGATGGTTTCTATGAGAAAAAAAAGACATGGACAAGGCAACGTTGGTGTGATGTTTAGAGATGGTTGGAGGTTGGTCTGGCTGGTCATTACCATGTAAAGACACTAATGTTCATTGTTGAAAGATGAGAGCATTTCAAGAAAAAAAAATAAAAAATAATGCTGCTCTGTTGACATATCAATGAATTTTCTGTTTCTGAGTCCTTTTTTGGGGGGGGGGGTGTTAGTGTGTTTCAAAGTTGGACCTGTTAATTGAAGTAGTAACCGTGGAAGCATCTGGCTGTCAGGCACCACTGACTGCCAATATAACAATCACAATGTGCAGGCAGCACATGTACAGGCCGGCGGGTTGGTCTTCGTACCATTAGAGATGGTGAGCTATTAACATCTTCCCAGAATTAGCAGTAAGATTGTGTTACTCACTGATTTGCACAAGGAAATGAATCACCATTTCTAAGAAAACAGGAAAGATTTATGCAATACACAGGGCTTCTTGGCACTCTGCAAAAGTATGTAATTTAATCTCAGTATTTTTCCAGGTCTGGATAATAGCTAAATATTTGGATGACCAAAGTTTAGTTATATATTGCTTCGTTTCAAACGCACGCCCTTGTTTCTTTACAAGAGGGTCCAAGACTGCAGCAAACAAACAGTTTTAGACACAATCTCAAACTTTAATGCATACAAAAAAGTCAACAAGTTGTAAAGTCCTCTGAAATGGGACGTACTTTTTTCCAAATCCTATAAAAGCTATTTAAAAGGATTCAGACATTCGGAGAGACCAGCTCCTGCAAACCGGAGACATTCTGCCACTAATTCCAGGTAGATGGAGCCGCATCCTGAGAAGAGCTCTTCTCCTGCTCAATCTGGACCCTTGGGACATTCTAGGATATTATTCTTATATCTAATTTACTTTCATTTCTTGTGTCATTTCTTTGCTTCCTTACATTTTTATTTAAGTCTTTCCTTGTGTCCTGCCTCCATTCCTGCTTTATGTCTGCCTTCATTCCTTTTGTCATACCTCTCTTCCTTCAAACCTTCCTTGCTTGTGTTTGTCCTTCAAACCTTACGTCCTTCTTTCCTTGTGTCCATTTTTTCCTTCCTTTCTACCTTCTTTCTTTCTTTTCTTGTTTTCTACCTCAATGCCTTCTTTCCTCCCTTCTTTCCTTGTGTCCTACCTCTCATTCCTCCAGTTTCTTGTTTTCACTGGTACCATATTGCAAACCGTACCCATGTCCAATATCGTTATTGAAGCTGAGATTCATCATTCAAATGACTAGAGATTGGAATCAGCCAACTTTGCCTTGATTTGCTCTGCTAATTGCCTCAAAGCAAAGGATTCACACAATTCTAAATCTAAAAATAGATTAAACAAAAGCATGTATTTTGATGCACTTTTCTGAGCTCAATAAAATCAGACAAAGGAAAGTGCAAACAGACAAAGTGTGTCTTTGGACAAAAAAATGTCCATTGCTGCAATAACAAGGGATATTCTAGTTCTTTTTTTTATTATTGTTGTAGGAAACAAAATCACCTCTGTCTAAAAACATGAAGCATATATTTTCCTTTTTCTTTGTTTAAGGTCCTTTGGGAAGAAAAATCTAAATCTGTAGATTAAACGTCAAAGAAAGTCAGAAATAACCAAGGAAAAGTGAAATCGCAGCATCTCTTGACGTTTTCTGAAACACAAGCTTCAGAGAAAAAGGCTCAAAGGTTTACTCCTTGAGAAAAGTCAATATTTAATAGACTTTGTATTCAACCATGGGCACCTGTCTCTTTTTGGGATCCGACAGCGATCTGCAATGAGAAAAGTGCTGCAGCGACATACTGACACACTTTGTGTAAATGGGCCAAAAAACACTCAGGAAAGATTGTCTGATGTAACACTGGCCTACTTCTACAAGCTCGCTGCATGAAAATGTCATTCAATTCTACACTCACATAAGCACGGAACATGCAGTAAGGACAAACTCTCCCTGTTACAGACTCAGCACTTTACACTCGTGATTAAGTGTAAGATGGAGATGGAACAAAGACAGACTGGTGTGGTCCGGTGGTGAGAAACTTTCCCACAAAGTCAGGGAAGGGATGTTTTCTGATGTAATGCACATGGGATGATATGGCCTACAAAAAAGCTAATAAATTATTGTATACATACATTACCAATGGAGTATTGACTGAGCAGGTAAATGAGGACAAATATTTTCAAAAAGTACACTGGATCTCATACGTATTGATCCATATTGCTTAAAGTTTGTCATATATGGCTGGTCACAAACAAAACTCTAAATGTGTTTTTTGTGAGATTTTTGGTAAGATATGGTAAGGTGTCAGATGGAAAATCTCGCAAAACCTCTCGACATCCAACTTGAGTTCAGAGTAAATGAACATGGCCGATGAGGAAGAACAATGTCAACAGTCGGTGGGCTAATTTTAACAGAGAAAAACATTACAAAAAGAAGATGCATTGGTCAAAGGAGTGGAGACAATGCAAACAGGAGCTCTACGTTTGCTGCACTATGGTATGAAGGGGAGTTGTGTTTTTTGTTCTCCGCACTTTCTGAATGGCTACAAATAACATTCAACAGGCTCCCTGCTCGTTTGTCCTTTAGGAACACCACACACGCTAGGATGTCGGGCCTAGACAATCCAACATGTTGAATACTGATCCGATATAGATCGGAGCAGTCCCAAAGTGCTTCTGTGTAGATTAGTTCACTCTTAACACATCTCACATGGTAGGAATATCTCATAAGAATATCTTAATAGCCATTCTGATAATCAGAGTGTGTCGCAAGATCGGGGCAAAAAGCTGGCAAATGATCCTGCTGTGTGAAACTGGCACAGAAGGATTTCTTTTGGTCCTGTCCATCCAAATTGAGGCTGCTGAGGTTACGCGGGCAGTGTTAGTTTTTGTAAAATTCAATTTGACATAGGTGTGAGCTTGATTGTGACTTCTAAAGGCCATTCACTAGATTCTAGGTTTATCAGTGAAAAAGGGGCTAAATACATCTGAATGCATGCCACACACACAGAAAACACACATACAACACTGTGTATTATTTCCTCTCGCTCCACAAGTTTGCATAACTTTTTTGTTGTTTTATCACATTAAAATCCTGATAAAACACATCAAAGTTTGTGGATGTAACGTGAGCACATTTACAATATATATATATATATATATATATATATATATATATATATATATATATATATATATATATATATATTTCAGCTATATATCCTATCTGTCCCCACTCCTGTCATTCCACGCATGAACAGGTTATTCGCCACCGTTCAGATTGATAGCTGAAGAGAAGGGCAGGCTTGAAGAGCATAGATCTGAGCTGAGAGAGTCAGCTTTAAGTGTTGTGCAGGTCAAAGCTATGACGAAACCCGTCTGAGTATTTGTCTTCAGCAAGAAGCTCAATGGTCCTGCCAAACTCCAGAACCAGTGCCACAGAACCATTTCTATGAGCGCATAAATAGCTTGCTGAGTAATCCTGGTTAAATCCTGAATTACAGAGCAGCTTTGGACCCATCTCATATCTTGCTGTGTTCTTGCACAAATATTACATTAAGTTTACAAAATCCCTTTTAGTGTCACAATGTTTTAATTAGATGTTTAATACATTTATCACACAATACTGTGGTGCAGTCAACTTGGAGTAATGATTTGTTTTCTTATCATTTCCACCCAAACCAGAAGGAGGTCATTTTCATAACAGCATAAAGGGCAATGGGAGGGGCGGTGATGGAGGGGGGAGGATGCGGGAGGGGTGGGAAGTTAATTCAGCGCAGTAACTTCATCTTAGCCTGCAAACAAAGACCTTCTTTGAGACTGACACATCAGTGCCCTTTACAATGCTCTCACTCATACACATCCACATTCCCTCATGGATGCATGCACAGCAAGAAAAACAAAGCGAACTGTCACTTTGTCTTTAGGGGGAGTTGTTCATTTAACATGGCTTCTTATTTAGTTTTTTGTGTTTTTGGAGTCCCACTAAATGCTTATACCAAGGTGACACCGTATGCAAAACCTCAGCCAAGCTCCGGCCACATTTTGCTGTGCTCCCTGTTTTCCTGATTTGACTTGCTGCGTCGGAGCTTGCATAAACAGGTCACGAGGAAAGTAGGTCACCGTGTGCGAGACCGGAGTGGAGAGGGAAAGGAGAACTAAATTGAGGCGGCGATGCAGCCAGTGGAGTAAGGACGGCCATGGCTTGATTTGGTTTGCCCTTGGCAACAACAGGGCTTTTTACAGAGCAGACGGTCGGTTGTCATGTGACCTGGTTCCTCGTCACGGACAGGGTAAAGGGTTTGTGGGGCAGGACAAAAAGTAGGAGTTATGAAGTGAAGAGCAGAGTGAGGGGGATCCTGGGATTGTGCAAGTCTGGGTGTTTTACAGGATGAAACACAACAGGTGTTTGGTTGTTGTCGTTTCCCGGCCTGGTGAGATTCAAGACAAAATGATTTGAGAATTTCCCATCTGAACTCTGGAGCTCAACTGCAACCACAGACAGACAAACTGCAGATGAATCATGAATCTTGAATGTTTGAACAAGGATTTTTCTGTATGAATTAAAATAGTTGATCCCGCTATCGTTTTGATGAAGTTACCTTCTCTGCCAAGAACACTACCACAAAGCAGTGGCAATTAAAACTCCTGGCCAACTTTCTGTCACCACAAGTCAAACAGAGAAAGTAGTTATCCCCTGTCTGTTCCTGACACACTTTGATTCAGAAAGGATTACTGGTGGGAACTTCCCTGGTAAGCACAAATGTCGTCTGGTGTTGTTGTTGTTGTTTTTTCAATTCAATTCAATTCAATTCAATTGTATTTATATAGCGCCAATTCATGAAACATGTCATCTCAAGGTACTTTACAAAATCAAAATCAATCAGATTATACAGATTGGTCAAAAAAATTTCCTATATAAGGGAACCAGTAGATTGCATCAAGTCTTGACAAGCAGCATTCACTCCTCTTGAAGAAGCGTAGAGCTACAGGGAGAGTCGTCTGCATTGTCCATGGCTTTGCAGCAATCCCTCATACTGAGCAAGCATGAAGCGACAGTGGAAAGAAAAACTCCCCATTAACGGGAAGGAAAACCTCCAGCAGAACCGGGCTCAACCCCGACTAGGGTTTTGTCATGCTTACATGTTTAAGATTAAACAACCCGAGTAAACATGATGTAACACTGGTGTACGTGGCGAAGCCGATAACGCAGAGCTACGTTTAAAAAGTTTATTGATAATATGGTTGGTGACAGAAGAATGAGCAGAGGTTGCAGACTGAGGCTGACTTGTAACCGGCGAGCAGGCAGTGGATGACTTGGACAGATGAATGCGGGGAGAACCAAACTGTCCCGAAGCGGCAGGCAGAACCAGACTTGATTGGAAACTGTAGGCAGAATCTGACTTGAAGCTGGCAACCTGTTTTCCAGCATGAACAGAGCGACTCCTTTATGTGCCTTATTTGGCATTGCACCTCCTCAGCTGGCTCTGTCATCATCACAAAAATCCTCATTAGCGTTTATGACACTTCTTCCATGGAGAGTGATAATAATGAGACGGAAATCCCCTCAACCTCCTTCGTATGTTCCCTGGCTTCGGATTGTTCTATGGGACATCAGGTTGGAAAACAATTCACCTAACATTGAGAGGGTCCTCTGCCTAATTCTTTGAACTGTGGAACCATCTGTCTAGAGTTCTCAGACAGATACATTTTCCTTGTATGCTGGACTAAAGAGGGGTCACACACAGGTTGACCAACTTGGTCCGCGGACAGAGATGAGACAGGAATGACAACATCCTTGGCACCTGCCTTATTTAGTTGCCTATTATTATTTTCTATTATTATTTTATGTATTATGTATTTTTTTCTTATTAGAATGGTTATACGTTGTTGTTGTTTTTTTACTCTCAATCACAACATAGTGATGTAACGTATGTCCCTATAGGTTAACCTGTAATCACTAATGTTGTGTCTGGTTTACAACAGATTCCACAGTTACCATTACTGTCTTTGTTTTTGCTTGTCTTGTTCTCTCTCTCTCTCTCTCTCTCTCTCTCTCTCTCTCTCTCTCTCTCTCTCTCTCTCCTACTATGACTACTACTACTACTATTTAAAACTCATAAATAAAGCTGGAAAAAAACCCTGCTAGGATTGTTTAGAGCTACTGAAAACCAAAAATATCCACATATAGCACTTCACTTGCCATGTACACCTGCAGTGCAGAGGGATCCTCACCACTCGTGCTTCCCCTCAGCAAGGCAGAATGCAAACGCAGCAGTGAGTCTGCTGCTGACTGGCACGCAGCGAGCGACCTGGCCCGAGGGTGTTTTTCTCCGCAACGGCAGACTCCGCCAGTTCATATTAGAAAGAAAAAGACAACCATCCGGGGGGACAGACTGAGAGAGAACAAAGGCAGGTGAATGCACGCAGAGTGCTCACACCAGTTGGGGTGAAACAGTTTGGCGAGGAAACAGAATAAATGATAACAAAAGCCCCGAGGTCACGGAGAGGGAGCAGAAAATCCAAAGAGCTGGCCTGGTAATTTGCCTTACTGGCTTCCTTCCTGTCCGGTCACAAAGCCAGCAGCTAACTGCAGCAAAACAGGGAAGGAAATGTGGAAAAATCTTTAAAGGGTTCCATCTCCCTGAGGCCCAACTCAAAAGCACACACCTGGACCTCTCCACTGAAAAAATGCCGCCCTACTCGCTTAATTTGTGTTTGTGGAATTATGTCCGCTCTTACTACGCCTCCTTTTAAAACTGAACCCAGGTACCTCTTACACAGCGCACATCGAGTCGAGAAGAACTTACTTGGATAGAGATGAAAAATCTCACACAGCAGCGAAACAAACAAAAACTCAACGCTAATCGATTCATCCAGATTCATCCAGAAGCAATGCTGAAGCTGAGTGAATGCAAACAGCTTGCAGCGTAATTAGATCACAACAGAAGCAATTAGGGTTTGTCATTTTGAAAAGGCCAACACAATAAATCAAAGAATGCTGCAAGAAGTGCAGGATATACTGATGGATTTCACAATTGCACAGGGAAACCCTGAAGTTGTGGGCTCCAAACTATCAAGATTGCACATCTACAGCGCCTTGATTACCACGTCACGTTACAACCACAAACTTGACTAAAGCACAACCAGTCAACCACTAAATATATTTTATTGGGATTTAATTTGAGAAACCAACACACAGTAGGGTACAATTGTTGAGGGGAATGGAATAAAAATCTTAAAAGATTGGAGAGCATTTGTATCAAGCCCCGCTGAGTCAGTACTTTGTAGAACCAACTTTTGCTGCATTTGCCACTGCAAGTTCCTCGGGTATAGGTCCATACTTTTTTAAATACTCGACATGGTAAGAACAAGGATAACCCCAGTGGTGGTAAGGACATTTTATATTTTGTATAATAGAAAACTCCTGTGCAGAACTCCTGAGGAGCCTTAACGGAGCCCTCCCACTGCATCATATGTGTTGCATGTTTTCGGACACCGTGCAAGATTAAAAGTCGGGCCCAGATGATGCTTCATGGACAACCTGGACAAACTTTCAAAGAAGGGCTGCAAGAAAAGAAAGATGTAAAGAACACATTTCTCGGTTCCTTCAGAGAATGCACTGGCATTATGTCTGTAACGGCCTTGCAGATCTACAGCTGGACATTTTTGTGCCTTCTTTTTAGGAATAAAGCTGAAGCTTAGTCAAAATGAGGGGATCATGTCTGAACAACACAGATTCTCAATTGGATTCAGGTGTGGACATTGGGTCTTTATCTAAACCTTTCCACTGTAGATCTGACTCTGTTTTAGGTTTTTGTCCTGCTGGAACATAAACCTTTGCCCCAGTCTCTCAGTCAGTCTTTTGCAGTCTCTAACCGGTTTTCAGCAAGAATTACTCCATCAACTCTGGCTAGCTTTCTAGCTGAAGAAAAGTATGTCCACACCATGATGCTGCCACTACCATGTTTTGTAGTGAGGATGTGTCTTTGATGGGGTGTGCAGTGCTTGTTTTCCTCTATGCATAGTTTTGCACATAGGCCCAAAAGTTCCTGTTTTCTTTCATTTGATGAAAGCACCTTGTTCAACATCTTTTCTTTTCATTTTAGTTTATTTTGTGGATTAATTTTTCTATACAGCTCTTAGAACTGTTTTGAATTGTGCTATTCTGCATTTTGTTTTAGTTTATATCTTATTTTATCCTGTTATTTTTCTATACATTTTCATATTTTATTTATTTTGTCTCGACATCTTCTTGTTTTTATATTAACTTGTAAAGCACTTTGTGCACCATATGGATTGTTGAAAAGTGCTATATAAATAAACGTTGATTGATTAATCTTAAATGTGTGCAGCTTGTGTCAAACTGAAAATACGACTTCTCATGGGTTTCTTTCAACTTGATCTTTTTTCTTGCCTCTCTCCCATAGTGTCCAATTTGTAAAGTGCATGAGCATTAGTCGTGCCAACAGATTCTCACACCTAACATGCGGAGGCTCCATGGGATGTTCAATCATGGCATATAGTTTTATAATCTAACCCTGCCTTAATCTTCTCCACACCTCTCACCCTGACCTGTTCTTTCGTCTTAGTGATGCTGTTTGCTCTCGATTGTTCTGTGACAAACATGTGAGGACTTCACAGAACAGTTGGATTGTCACAGATGAAATTACATAAAGGTGGCCTCTGATTACTGACTAGTGGAGTTTGTGGTTCCTAAAACTTTTGAGATTCCATACTTTCACAAACTAAAATTTCAAGATTTTCCCGAGGTTTTTGCAAAATTTCAGACATTTGAGTAGAAAACCTCATGAACTGTATTATCTGCATGTTTCATAATGATATGTTAAAGGTGTTTTCTGATTAGGTAGCATAATACAAGGCTTTTTGTTGCTGTTGTTGTTGCTGCAGCATCAGGACTGGATTTCATCTTTTTCTAAGTTTAGAGCACAAACTCGTCCAAACTGGACTGGATAAAGGATTCTTTAAAGAACAGTTTGTTATGGGGGATGTTAAAGAGCCTTGGGTCTAGCTTGAGTACCTGATCTAAGAGGGTCTACAGACTACAAATAAATAAAAAGATAAGAATGAAATAAAGAGTAAAATTGTTAATTTTTTTAATTATGTTTTGTGAATTGAAAACCAATATCCATCCATGAATTGGAAAAACCTTATTAAGTGATAAATCAAACGTAAACAATGTCATCTGAATATAAAGTGATGTAAAGAAAATGCATTTCCAAGAATTTCAGGTTTAAATCTCTTAGACATTAGAATAAGGAAGAGTTTGGAAACCTAATAATTTTTTCCAAGCTTTCCATACTTCTTTTTTTTTTTGGATAGTTGTGAAATGAAATTCTATACTTTTCCTGTACCTCCTGACAAAGCTGTTGGATGCACCTATTTGAAGGTATCAGAGTAAAGTGGACACCTTTTTATTGTAAATTTAAAAAACACCTAATGTTTTCCTTCCTTTTCACCAGTCTGTGCTGCTCCCTTTTGCTCTATGACATAAAATCTGTAATCCTGAAGTTTCATGTGAAAATTATTCATATTTATTGCATAGTTTATACCACTTTAACGACACAAGGTAGATAAGTCTACCTGAGGCAATAAATCCTGGAAAATGTTTTGTTAAATTATGCGGAAGTCAGCCTCAGATGAGTGTGTTGCTGCTGGAGGAGGCCAGATCTATAAAGCATCCTTCATAAACTGTTACACCAATCTCACCCAACTATTGATACGACTACTGTCAAGGGTTTTACAGCTTGACGAAGCTTTTACAGGCGATGCGCAGCAGCCCTGGAGAAATCCACGGGTCTCAGAGCAAATATCATCTTCATGAGAAATGAAGAAATGAAGAATGCCGTGAAAGAATGTTCTTCAGTCTTTGGCAAATTGGAAATCCGGCAGTGATAGCATCTGTCAGCCTGAGTTGCAGCGTTTGCATTGCTCTGATGTTGTGTCACCTTGCAGATATTTTTTTTTCTTCAATCTGCTCATAAACTCTGGGTTCTTGGAGGTCGGCTCTCAAGCAGGCAGCAGCGAGATGTGGGTCAGAGAGGCTAGGGGGAATGTGTTACACAACCCTGGAGTTTCAAACAGCTGCCAGTTTTACTTTGAGTCCAGGAAGGGGGAGTGTGGAACGCTTGTTTTGATTCCAGACAGCTCAGTCAAGGGTATAGCACGGTGTGTGTGCACGTGCACTGTGGCACCGTATGTGTGGGCTGTGCACGCGCCCTGTGTGTGTGTGTGTGTGTGTGTGTGTGTGTGTGTGTGTGTGTGTGTGTGTGTGTGTGTGTGTGTGTGTGTGTGTGTGTGTGTGTGTGTGTGTGTGTGTGTGTGTGTGTGTGTGCCTGGAAGTCAGTAATGGGAGAGTTCAATCACACCAAATTACCCTCACTTGCCTTTTTTGTTTTCAGCACCCCGTCCGGGGCTGAGAATTAGGTCAACAGTCAGGCGCAGTGGAGCAGCACCGATCTATGAAAAAAAAGAAACATTTTGAGGCTCTTATGGGTTTCTGTAATAACCCAAGCACTCACAACGCATCAGTTAATTTTAGATGTTTTTAACTATGATCTCAAACGGAGGGGAAAAGGGGTCGCCTGTGTTCACCGAGCTCCACAGAAATGGCAGTTGTCCGCTTGTTATTGCTCAGTGTTGACTTTGGAAACTCTCCAGCCACGGTGACCTTCAGGAGGGTCCCAGACGCAGGTGCTGTGGTGTGTGCACACCGGCTCAAAGTCGGATATGAGTGTTTACGGGGAGTGTCAGGAACAAGGAAACTAAGAGCAAAAAAAACTGTCACACAGATATGTTCTCTGGAGTTCAGCTTTGTTTTGATGCTTAGACTGGGACCCGATGCCTTGACATCCAAATGAGCAACGCATATTTGAAATAAATTTGAATCCACGCCTATCTTGAGCAGAACATGAAACAACACTGATGCATGCCATTGCATGTAACTACTGTACAGCCCTGCATACTAACAACACAACCTGTCTGCTGTAAAAGTCAGGCAAAAAATATTTTTTGGGAATACACACTGGAAGCAGCAGGCATAATGTAGGTCAGCCCCTCCTACTTTTTATTATTCAGCCCCACCTTGAAACTACCCTTCTGTGCACTCAGAGCAGCCTGAAATAAACCCGTGGCAAAGTAGAGAAAGATGTGAGGAGAAGTGAGATTTCTGATCTTGGAAGAGGCAGAATTGTTTATGCGTTTGTATTCGGCCCGCTCCCACTTCCCACCCCCACCACTTCCTGCAGCATTTTATGACAAGATTTCAGGAGAATTATCTTTGTAGCTCCAACAATCCACATAAACCAAGGGAATAAACTGAAGTCACTTTGTTTCCTTTTGATCCTGCTTCTCTGGCCAATGGCTGGAACGTCACCTTCCTCTGGAAACCCCTCTTTAGTCCCAACTAAATATCAGCAAGTACAGCTCTCTCAGGTGCTGTGAACGGCTAGTTGCCGGGACAGAAACAAAAACCTTTTAAGGAAGAAATAAAGCCAGTGTTGTGTCTGCGCAGGAGGGGACTGTGTTCAGCAAGAAAAAGGAGAAAAAGTTGAGAAAATGGGGTGGGGTGGGGGGGGGTTATTCTTCAGGAGACAGGAATGCAGCATGGACTCACCATGGGGGCCTTTTGCAGCAGCTGACGGCACGGCTGTGGACTGTTGACCACGACGTTCCCTTATGAGTCTGCTGTTCCTGGCAGTGCGTCATATACCGGGAATAGCGCAATCTTTCCTCTTCTTACCACAGATGTAGAGCTTTGGCACTTTTAGGCTGGCAGACTGAGAGGGATACTCAACATTACAGGGCAGTTAGCTCATAGGCTAAGAATCAACAGTGTAAAAAACTATTACGAGAGAAGGGTATGTTTCTAAAGTTACAAGAACAAGTAAGAATGGTGAAAGAATTTAAGATGTCAGCTACAACGCCGTAGAAATGGATGAATTCCCCTAGAAATCTAACGGACAACTGCAAACCTAGCAAGACACGGCCAATCACCAAACCTGACCAGACGAGGGAGGAGATCTTAAATCATAGAAGCTACCAAGAGGCCCACGGGAAGTCTGGAGGAGCTGCAGAGATCCACAGCGGGGATGGGACAATCAGTTGATAGGATATTTCTCATTTATGCACTCCACAAATCGTCAATGGATATTCTCTATGAATGAGTAGCAGACCATTGTTAAAGAAAAGCCACAGGGCATCACGTTTGAAGTTTGCCGCAAGCCATGTGATCACAGCAAACATGTGGAAGAAGGCGCTCTGGTCACATAAGGCCAGAATCTAACTTTTTGACCAACATGTAGAAAGGTTATGTGTGGAGGAAACCTACCATCCTGAAAATTCCATCAGCACAGTGAATATAACAGGGCTGCACAATACATTGCTCCTTTATCGTTACCGCAATCACTGTATGCGATACGCGTATCGGCAAGAACTGCCCGGACTGTAATCATTTCTGGCTCATTATTTAAATGGCATCTAATTAGGCTCTGTGTGTCTGTGATACATTTTATGACAGTTGTTTAAAGGAAAATCAAAAAGTTTTAGAAGACAAGGTGGTCAGGTCAGAAAGATTCTACAACTTTGCCAATGCAGTGTCTGAAGGTCACATAAATGATGTATGGACACATTTTCATCCCTTATACAGTTCACTCTGAGTTCAGCTCAGTTAGGAGACGGAGAGCTTGGGTCTAGACAAAACCAAGACGTCAGAATGCTCCTGTAAGACCCAATCTTTTGCCATAGTGCTGTAAATTACAAACCTCCCCTCCCACCCTTGCTTCACAAGAGAAGGTATGTCCAAACTAATGAGGAAGATCTGACCATATCATTCTGTGGGAAAATATTAACCTCCTGATTCCCAGGATGACCAGGATGTGTTCCCTTGTCAGAGTTGTTTCTTGAGTAATAACAGGAATCTGTGGTATGTTTTGTCTGAACTCCTTATAAAAGACGGCTGTGCCCAGACTCCTTTGGGAATTCTACATTTAGCTTCAGATTCTTCCAGACCAGTGAACTGTTCATAAAATTGTACTGCAGGCCAGGTTGATATACTCAGTGTCAAACAGAGTCCTCCATGAGGCATTCTTTCAACAGCAGGTGATCAGAACCCCTAGACGCAACAGGAAACCTTCAAGTGTTTGCCAGAAGCAACTTTTCCAAAAAAAGCTTGGTAAGCTTTTTCCAGGAGCTATATAGACCTATCATAGAGACCTGAAGTCTACATATGCTGTAAACCCAAAGCAGAAAGACATTAGCACTTTTTAATCACTTCTTTATTTAGCACGTCATGTCAAATGTCAACGTTTTAGTGAACTTCACCAATATAATTGCATCTTCTCCTAATGCGGTACAGCTTTACATGGTGGTGGCAGCATTATGCTGTGGGAGTCTTCTGGTTTTCCTAGCAGGGGAAGCTTTAAAGCTAATGACGGGACATTCCTGTTAGAAGACACAAAATAATTGAGTCTGGAGCAGACGCTCACCTTCCAGCAGGGCAAGACTTTAAACATCAAAATATTTCCCTGTACCAGAATGGCCCAATCAAAGTCCAGACCTAATCCAACTGTGAATGTAGGCTAGACCTGAAAATTGAAGTTTACAGATGTTCTTTAGCCAACCTCACTGAAACAGAGTTAAGTTCCCAAGACTGCAGGAGACATAGTCCAAAGGACGTGCAGCTGTAAATACAGGTGAGGATACAAAGTATCCTAAATACAGGTGGTCATACAAAGTATTAACTCAAATGGGCTACACACAAATGCACGCCACACTTTTCAGATTTGTATTTGTTAAAACTCATGTATCTGTTAAAACTCATGTATCATTTTCCAGCCAATTCATCTGCTATTTTGTGTTGGTCTTTCAGATAAAATAAAATAAAAATGTATTAAATGTTTGGGTAATTTGTCAAAATGTAAACAACTTCTTGGCGTTTAAATACTTTTGCAAGGCATTTTATCTGAGAGATGACTTATCATCATGAAAATCCAAAATAAAATGAAAAGTGGATTTCGTCATTGTAGTTAATAGAACCTCCTCTGACCCTCAGGCGGTTGAAGGCTTGACTTGCATATTAGTTGCAGTGGCAGCAGAAAGGCAACTAGCGGCTGCGTATCTGTATCGCCACAGTTTACACAGGAAAGGAGATAAGGTGAGATAACCAACATATGATCTGAAAACAGAAAAGCTGAACCCTGCTGTGGCCTGTTACGCAACTCCGCACAAAGGGGGCCTTTCATATTGGACTGACGGCAGCACAGTGACCTTTTGCATAAAAGGTCACAGAAACAAACTGTTGCAGGAACTGAAAGAGGCTTCTTGATTCTTGGATTGTGGTTGAACGGCACAAACAAGCCGAATAAAAAAGCACAATGTTTCCTTTCCAGAGGCTTATTGTGGCTTAGATAACAACAACACCTCCATCCAGTTCCATTACATTCCTATGACTTACATTTCTTGCTCATCTTGCCTGGTTGCGTGTTAGCACTCAAACATGCTTTCAGATATTCTTTCTGCTATAATGTAACTACTGCTTTTTTCACACGCAAAGCTGCCAAACTTACATTCTTATCCACTTGGATCTGGTTTGTCACAGAAGGAGCGGGCCCGTAGGTAAGTGAGACCTGACGGGATTCAAGCACAGACATTCCAGCGAGTCTGGGTGAAGATTTTGTTCTGGGATCAGGTGTCAGAGCAAGAGGGAAACGATACGCTAAACAGGCCAGTGGCCATTTTTGAAATGGGTGAACTGGTTTTGCTTTGCACCGACAAAAGTTAAAGGCGTACAAAGTGAACATTAAGCAGGAAGACATGACACCTCAACGCCGTCTCAGGTCGAGCAGGACAGAGCTGTATTGATAGAAATGTATAAAACTTTGAACGCACTTTGTGGGTTTCATTAAGAACTAATGAAAATTCCTATTATATATGCAGCCAGGTATACAATGAAAAAAATTAGGACAATCGACATATTTTTCCAACACTGAGAAATTCAAGTAACATCAGTGAACAATAAAATTTTGAGAAACAACCTTTTCATTTTCTTTGTAAAATGCGATTAAAAGCACAATTTCTTGTGAAGCATCCATGAGGACAGCCCTACATTTTATCCCTTTTAAAATAGCTAACACTGCACACAGCTGTGTGACATCAGGTTCACATGACTAGAGTACCATTACTCAACAATGTGGAAGGATTTGCTCAGATATTTAATATGGTGCCCCTGACTGTTGAAGTGAGATCAAAAGATCTGCCTGAGGCCTTTGGAAGGAAGACTGTAGCAGCTTATGTGTCTGGTACTCGATATAAAAGGGTCTCCAAAGAATTCGAAGTCAGCCATTCCACTGTATGGAAAACAGTCTATAAGTTGATTGCATTTAATAAACCTCTGGTTAGCATAGATCTGGCCATCCTACAGAAGCAAGTTTTCCATGTAAGCAGATCACAAGACGCTGAAAGAAGGCTCTGAAATGGTAAAACGTCATAATAGGGACCTGCAGCGGGTTCTTGTTTGTGTTGTTATGAAAGTGCATGCCTGTACAGTCAGAGAGAGACTGCACAAGTTTAACTTTGTTGTGCACAAGGATAAAAACCTTCGTTCTTTAAGGTAAACATGAAGGCCAGAATTAAGTTCGCCCAGAAGAAAACAGACAAAAAGCAGGGCTCCTGAATAATGCTCAGCCGGACCGATGAGTCTGAAATGAAATGATACGAAAACCAGAACAGAGGAAATGTTTGGTATAACCCTAATTTTGCATTTCATGAAAACAAAATCATATACCAACTGTTAAGAACAAAGCGGTCAGCATTGTGGTTTAAGGATCTTTTGCTGCAGCAGGACCTGGCCAGCTAATCTTCAAAGAATCCACCATGAATTCTACCATATATCAGAGGGTGTTTGCAGAAAATATGAGACCATATGTTTAAAAAAAACTGAAACAGGAACTAAACTGGATCCTGCTGCATGACAATTACTCAAAACATACCAGTAAACACACCAAGGACTAGCTTAGAATTAAAACACGGAACATCACAAGCAAAGTCAAAGTCCAGATCTTGGTGGCATTGAGATGCTTTGAGGGAACTTGCTTTATGAATAAAAAAAATCTCTTTAAGCATCTCACCCTGAGAGTTGGACAAACTTTGCTCAGACCAATGTCAAAGACTGATGGAGGGCTGTTACTGAAGTTATTTCAACCAAAGCAGGTAAGATTTGCCAGTCGGGATTCGAGTGTACCAACCTTTTCTTCAGAATACACTTCTTTATTTATATCTTTTCCTAAATGAGTAAAACAAGGTTACTTTTTGACTTTACTTGCAATATAATGATAGTGATCATCTTTATTTGTCATTGCAACTTTTTATACATTCCAACCCATCCCTTAGGGAGCAGTGGATTGCCAATGTGTGGAGCACATAGAGCATTGTGGGTCTTGCTCAGTCACCAGGGTGGCGGTCTGTGGGATTCAAACACAGGAACTTGTGGCTAGCGCGCTGCTCTAACAATTATACCAACATTGAGAATATTTAATGGGATGTCCTAAATTTTTCACATTATGCTATGGTTGAGGACTGAGGACGTACTTATTACAACAATGCCAGGAGCTCAAGCAATGTCCTATCTGTAGCAAAGTTACCCTTTGACCTGAAGCCAAGGACTCACTGGAATCGCTACAGTGTGGCATGCCCTGTGGAACAGCAGTTTTAATCTCTAACACGCACAGGAAATGTGGCACTAAATTGCATTTAGATAACGCAGATCACTTGACTTCAGCAATTAATTTATTTTTAAGATATGTTGACGTCAAAACTAGGACAGTGTCAAAAGAATCGCTGGGTGAGTGGCGGTTGTGCACCGACGTGTTCAAATGAGCTCATTCATTGGCAGACGTTCAACTTTCTGTTGAATATTGAACCTAAAAATGTGGGGTTTTGTGCCTAACTTGAACTTTGCACAGTTTTCCATGACAACATCAAAAGGTGCTCTAATCAGCTGAACAAAAGCATGAAACTGAGAGACATTGAAGATAAACTTTAGTTTCCTCAAGCAAAAAGAATTACAATATTTTCTATTAAAATTAAGAGTTTGGTGATGGCTGGGTGCACGGTGGCGGTGTGGGCACACTCAGGCTGTTATGTGAATAAGTCTCTGTGGGGCCGCCTATTTTTAATATACACTTATACTAGGGCTTGTGGCTTTTTTCATTCGAATGTAGTGATGTAGATTGAGTGGAAATCATGAGTGGAGATTAGTTAGCAGTTCACCTCCTGTAAAGTTTGAGTTGAGGTGATGGAATGTTGCTCAAAATAGCTTCCCTTCCCCATAAAAATGTCCCTTATTCTCCTTATTACTCCCAGCACAGTGTTTTGCAGGTTAGATACTGACTGCTCAGAAGGATCTCACATGACCCTCCTTCAAAAAATTAAAACTAATAAAATGAACTTTTCTCTCTAGGAGGCAATTTAGCAGCAGTCAATCAAATAATATAAAAAATGAAGGTTGTTTTTGTAATCATCGTGATATAGGATGTTGAATCAACAGGTCATGGTTTTCTGTTCTATGTTCTATAAGAATGGTTAAACAGAGCTTTAAAAGAAAGTGTTTTTAAAGCCACAGTTTGTGTCCCCTAGAAATATTATAATAAAGCACCTTATTGGCTTATATGAGGAAACATCACAAACCAGAGGAATGCAAGCGCAGCACCGGAGCTATCCTAACCAACATGTCTAAGGATACGTGCCCGTGGCTTCCTGCCTGACACAAAGGAGTTGACCATGAGTCTGGATTCCCCGCAGGCTGGGTTACTACCAACCCGTTGCATGCTCTGAGTCAATGCCAGGCCTCGTATCTCATTTTCCATAGAGCATCCCCCACGTCTTCCCTCACTGACTGCGCAACATGTGAGATGTAGCAGCATGCAAATCGACAAAGCATGAATGAGGGACCCTTTGAGGAAACTTTGCGAGGAAATTAAAAGAGTATTAAGTGAAACCACTGCTTAGGAAGATGAATAACGCATCTCAGAGTAATCAGTTTCCTCAGCGGAGCTTTCACTTCAATCATGGGGTCATGGAAGGGAAAATTAGTTGTGCTTCATCATTTCACTGAGACACTTGGATTACAGCTCTGAGGAATGGAGGCCAAGTAAATTTAGATTCAATAGAGATTTACACCTAAAGGTAAAATTTCTTTGACTTAATTAAGCAATTAATTTGATTGTCTTGAATACATTGCTTTGCTTCTGTCTAATGTAAATAAATGTAGTTTAGAAGAGATGAGAACACAGTCATTTAGAAATCATTACATTAGGATGCACCGATCAGGATTCCCCTACCCGTTCATCAGCTCTAGTTTCCTTTGAGAGAAAAAAAACTATGTGCTGCAGGTTCAATGAGGGAAATTCCTACAGATTATCTACACTACAAGATTATCCCCATTTATGCAAATAATCGTTCACTAAGTTTTATTATTGAAAAGTGTTTCAAAGCGAACGCTATTGGATTCTTGGTGATAGACCAGGAATGTTGGGAGTTCCTAATTTGATGCAATTAATTTGAATTTTTCAAGTAGCTGAGCTGCCGATCGCCGATCAGAGCTGAAACTGTGAAAATTAGTCAACTTCGATATCTGGTTAACTAAATAGCGCTTCCTGGACTGGACATTAACCAAATTCTTCTGTTTTTCTTCTGTTTGAATGAATTTCTTGGATACAGAGAGAGAAAAAAAGTTGATTTTCGAATTTTATTTAATTGAGCTCTCTGTAATCATTCTACCCCTTAGCTAACCCCTTGAGCACATCAAACCAGGACTGGCATTAAGGCTTTAAAATTTAAGGTAACAAAGATTTAGACTAAGTGGACATTGTCTAAAAACCTTGAAGTTGATATGTAAATATCTTATCAAGCTGTTGTTGTTTGCACATGTCAAAGAGACTTGTTTTAATCTGGGTTGTTTGGGCAGGGCACCAAAAATGAGCTTCAACCCAAGAGCCAACATCCTTCTAAACCCAGCCCTGGGGTCATCTCTACATTACAGTCCTGAATTTTAATAAATGTAGAACAAAGAAAAACAAATACCAAAGGAAAGTAGAAATGTTCTTATTTTTAATTTGATATCTACTTAAACACATTTGAAGACACAACCTAGAGCATTAAAATGGTGCATATAGGCTACAAAGCGATGATCTGTACCGTCAAAGCTTTAACACATTGTTGAACCAAGTTTTGCAATCTTGCTGGCAGAATGACAAGAGTTAGAGAAACAGTTCCCTGGATTACTGAGGCTGCACGTGATCCGGTGGCACGTGGTGACAACATCTTACAAAGTCTATTTATATTGGCTTCATCTGCCTGTTTCTACGGTCAAGTGTTTAGACAATAGTCCAGCCAGATGGACCTGGTGCTATGAAAAGCCTTGGCCACCGTCTGGGTGTTTTCTACCCCACATAAGTACCATTTAGAAGATCATTCCTATTATTTCTCTGCCGTGTGGGTCGAGATGAAAGTGATACATCGTTATCTAATTTCAAACCAGCTTTGAGAATAAACAAATGAGATTTAGTCTGTAACTTTAGAAACCGATCAAATCAGAGAAAAGAGCTCCCAGTGCTTACCACACAGCGTGACTCACTTACCACTCTGTCTATGTGGGATCTGAATCACTGTCTCACTTTACACCAAGGTCTTTAAGACATCTGTGCAAGTCGTGCGCACGTCTCAGCTTTGTAATAGCACAAAGACCTTGATGTACTGACGCAGTGAGTCATTGTTTTAAATATAACACTAATTATGGACTAAAGAAGTTGATAAATGTTAGAGCGAACTTGGATGACGAATATGATGACATTCTCAAAGGGGGGCGTAAATCTGCCTGTTGAATTCAGTTCACAGAAATAGTTTTAGGGGGAGCTATTGTTATGATCGTGAATCAGGCAAACCCAGTATTCAAACCCAACAAGTGAGGTTAAGGCAAAAAACAGGATTTTAATAATGAAAACAGGAACAGGCGGGCTCAATAGTCAAAAGGGCAGTCCAAAATCCGGTACACAAAAAGCAGTCCAAAATAGGCAGAGGTACAGACAGGGCAAAGCAAGCTCGGATAACCATAGGACAGAAACTAGTCGGTAAACCGGTAAATCAGTCAGACAGGGCAGGAAAAACAGATCAGGGAACAGGCTGGCTCAGAATCAAAAAAGGCTCTCGGGTTATCGTCAACAGGTCAATCAGAATAAAGAATGCTGGAACTAAACTCACCGTGGCTCGTTAAATGATCTGGCAGATAGCAGAGGTTTGTGGCAGGACTATATAGGGGAGTGAGCAGGTGAACAGGAGTGAAGGCTAATTATAAGTGAGCAGGTGGATCTAATCAAGGCAAAAAAGCTGACAGATTGCTGAGGGGAGACCGAACAGAGCTGATAAAGTGACAGGTGGAAAACAGGTAACCTAAACAGAAAAACATGTCTAAATCAAAACCAAACAAGACCCCAAAATCAGAAACTTAACTAATAAATCTGATAACATAAACCAAGACAAAACCCAAATCGTGACAGAACCCCCTCCTCAAGGCCGGATTCCAGACGGCCTCAGAAACAAAACAGACTAGCTCGGGTGGGTGGAGGGAGGTACAGGATGGAGGGCTAGAATCAAATAAATGTCCAAATAAAAACTCAAACAAAACAAGACGAGTCAAGTTCTCAGGCGGGCGTCCAGGAGGACGGCCCCGACGAGTCAGGGTCTCAGGCGGTCGTCCAGGAGGACGGCCCCGACGAGTCAGGTTCTCAGGCGGTCGTCCAGGAGGACGGCCCCGACGAGTCAGGTTCTCAGGCGGTCGTCCAGGAGGACGGCCCCGACGAGTCAGGTTCTCAGGCGGTCGTCCAGGAGGACGGCCCCGACGAGTCAGGTTGTCCGGCGGACGTCCCGAAGGACGGCCTCGGTGTGTCAGGTTGTTCGGCGGACGTCCCGAAGGACGGCCTCGGCGTGTCAGGTTGTCCGGCGGATGTCCCGAAGGACGGTCTCGGCGTGTCAGGTTCTCCGGCGGACGTCCCGAAGGACGGTCTCGGCGTGTCAGGTTCTCCGGCGGACGTCCTCGGCGTGTCAGGTTCTCCGGCGGACGTCCTCGGCGTGTCAGGTTCTCCGGCGGACGTCCTAGGCGTGTCAGGTTCTCCGGCGGACGTCCTAGGCGTGTCAGGTTCTCCGGCGGACGTCCTAGGCGTGTCAGGTTCTCCGGCGGACGTCCTAGGCGTGTCAGGTTCTCCGGCGGACGACCTCTGTGAGACAGGTAATCCGGCGGGTGTCCTGAAGGACGGCCCCGGTTAGCAACGATGTCCGGCGGCCGGTGGCGGAGCAGGTCTCTCATAGACCGGCGGCGGAGCAGGTCTCTCATAGGCCGGCGGCCGAGCAGCAACCTCGGGGACCGTCGGTAGAACCGGACCCTCAGGAACCGACGTCTGGAGAGAGAAAGAACAGAACCTGCCGCCGGACTAAAGGCTGGAGACAACGCCGGACTAAGAGCTAGAAGAGAGGCCTGGTTAAAGAGTTCAGGAGGCGCCTGGCTACAGAGTTCAGGAGGCGCTTGGCTACAGAGTTCAGGAGGAGCCTGGCTACAGAGTTCAGGAGGAGCCTGGCTACAGAGTTCAGGTTCAGTCGGCCCCTGGCTACTGGCTTCAGGTTCAGTCGGCCCCTGGCTACTGGCTTCAGGTTCAGTCGGCCCCTGGCTACTGGCTTCAGGTTCAGACGGCCCCTGGCTACAGGCTACAGGTTCAGACGGGGCCTGGCTACAGGCTACAGGTTCAGACGGGACCTGGCTACAGGCTACAGGTTCAGACAGGGCCTGGCTACAGGCTACAGGTTCAGACGGGGCCTGGCTACAGGCTACAGGTTCAGACGGGGCCTGGCTACAGGCTACAGGTTCAGACGGGGCCTGGCTACAGGCTACAGGTTCAGACGGGACCTGGCTACAGGCTACAGGTTCAGACGGGGCCTGGCTACAGGCTACAGGTTCAGACGGGGCCTGGCTACAGGCTACAGGTTCAGACGGGGCCTGGCTACAGGCTACAGGTTCAGACGGGGCCTGGCTACAGGCTTCCGGTTCAGGAGACCCCGGGCTACAGGCTTCAGGTTCAGGAGACCCCGGGCTACAGACTTCAGATGCTCCCAGACCCTTTAACACCCAGAACCTCATCAATAACCCTTCCAGAACCTCCGACAAAGACAGTTTGGTCAGCCACTTGGGAAATTGGCTGTCAAGCCAAAAATGAGGGGGTAAGAGCTTCCGAAGAGGTCCAGGGGCCTCTAAGTCTCCATGGGGCTCTGGGTGCTTGTCTTCTCGGCGAGGCCCCCGACGGAGCTTGTCGTTCGGGCGAGGGCCACGACGCCGCTTGTCGTCTGGGCGAGGGCCACGGCGCCGCTTGTCGTCTGGGCGAGGGCCACGGCGCCGCTTGTCGTCTGGGCGAGGGCCACGGCGCCCAGTGTCCCGATGAGCCCCCGAGTTGCGGCCTGAAAGAGGGCTCGTCTGAACCCCCTCATCGTGGGCCTGTGGTAGACCCTCCTGGGTTCCCACGTCGCATACTGGCGGCGGACCCTCCTGGGTTCCCACGTCGCAGACTGGCGGCGGACCCTCCTGGGTTCCCACGTTGCAGACTGGCGGCGGACCCTCCTGGGTTCCCACGTCGCAGACTGGCGGCGGACCCTCCTGGGTTCCCACGTCGCAGACTGGCGGCGGACCCTCCTGGGTTCCCACGTCGCAGACCGGCGGCGGACCCCCCTGGGTTGCAGCGTCTCGGGCCGGCTGCGGACCCTCCGGGGTTGCAGCGTCTCGGGCCGGCTGCGGAGCCTCCGGGGTTGCAGCGTCTCGGGCCGGCTGCGGACCCTCCGGGGTTGCAGCGTCTTGGGCCGGCTGCGCAGACAGTGCTGCCTTATAGCTGCCGGAGGCCGGCACTGGAGCTGAGGTAGGAGGCGGGTCCTCTGGGACAGGTGCAGGTGCCGGGGCGTCGGCTGGACCCTTGGGGACAGGATTGAGTCCACTATAGAAACCTTGGAGAGCCGCTCTATAGTGCCCCTCGACCTCCTTTAATTTTGCCTCCAGCTCCTCTGAATACTGGCAGAAAAGAGCCTCCCTAAGGTCTTTAATAATAGGGGCAAAAGCTCTTAACTGGTCCTCCAGAGCCAGATCCTCAGCATCACGGGCGCCAACAGGAGGCGCTGTGGGCTGCTCAGCTCTGGGAAGCACCGGACTCCGATCCACTGGGCAGGAAGTGGCAACGGACGGGCGCGGTACTGACTCGCCTGTCGGCCGAACAGAACGGGTGAAGGAGCGACCCACAGGTTTCCGTCCCCTCCTCCGACGGCGGGACGGCAGGACTTGCTGGAGGTTTGATCCTGTCGGTAGAGCCGGGATCGGTGGAGCCCACAGCGTTCCCTGCATCTCCTCCTCTGGAGGGAGAGAGAAAAAAAGATCCGGGCGAAGATCCCGCACCACCTCCGCTTCGACCTCCATAAACAAAGTTGGTTCTGGATAAAACCCATGGGCAGAGCCGACAGCGGTGTCGCTGGGTGAGTGATCCCTTCTATTCTGAGTTGAATCTGAATTTGTGACAAAGAGCCCTCCCAATCGTAAACTCGGAGCAGGCAGCGGGTTACTGCTGCTGCGGCTGCTGGAGAGATGGCGTCTGGGACCGATACCAGGGGGACAGAACGCCAATCTGGAACCCTCCCAAGCCATAGCGTGTGGAGGGGAAAAAAAAAAAACCTCTAAAAACTTGTTGGGCGATAGGTTTTAGTGGGCCAGATCATTCTGTTCTGATCGTGAATCAGGCAAACCCAGTATTCAAACCCAACAAGTGAGGTTAAGGCAAAAAACAGGATTTTAATAATGAAAACAGGAACAGGCGGGCTCAATAGTCAAAAGGGCAGTCCAAAATCCGGTACACAAAAAGCAGTCCAAAATAGGCAGAGGTACAGACAGGGCAAAGCAAGCTCGGATAACCATAGGACAGAAACTAGTCGGTAAACCGGTAAATCAGTCAGACAGGGCAGGAAAAACAGATCAGGGAACAGGCTGGCTCAGAATCAAAAAAGGCTCTCGGGTTATCGTCAACAGGTCAATCAGAATAAAGAATGCTGGAACTAAACTCACCGTGGCTCGTTAAATGATCTGGCAGATAGCAGAGGTTTGTGGCAGGACTATATAGGGGAGTGAGCAGGTGAACAGGAGTGAAGGCTAATTATAAGTGAGCAGGTGGATCTAATCAAGGCAAAAAAGCTGACAGATTGCTGAGGGGAGACCGAACAGAGCTGATAAAGTGACAGGTGGAAAACAGGTAACCTAAACAGAAAAACATGTCTAAATCAAAACCAAACAAGACCCCAAAATCAGAAACTTAACTAATAAATCTGATAACATAAACCAAGACAAAACCCAAATCGTGACAGCTATATTTGGGGTCAACGTTGTGATAGGCGTATGCATAATATCAAGATTGCTAAAGCCCACTCAGACTGCAATATTAGCACTATGCACACGATAACACGGTAGAAGAATGTAGAGAACGTTAGCTTATATGGCCACACTCTATCTTTTATTTGAATTATTTAACCTTTTTTTAATCAGGTAGGTCAGTTAAGAACAAATTCTCATTTTCAATGAGGCCCTGACCAAAAGGCAGCACACAGGGCAAATATAAATTAAGGCCAAAAGAAGATGAATCACAGAAATAACAAAATGAGGGATATGTAAAATATATATAGAAGGTGACATATGTTGAAAGTGACAAACAGGTATAAGCAAGTTCAATGGTGTTGTGCTACTGATTGTTGGGACTCTTTGAAGGAGGAGAGTGGGATGAATGGTCTGAGTTTTGGGCTCTGTTGTAGATGATTCCAGTTAACTGCAGCAGAAAACAGGAAGTGCAACCATGAGAGTGGCAGGGCTACTAGAGCGCCGACTATAGCATAAGCTGCGAAAGTTAGGAAGTGACTGTGGATATGAGGGGGTGTTTGTGATGAGGGTTTTAGAAATGAACAGATACCAGGGGATTTGCTTGTGAGAATAAAGAGAAGGCCATCTCAACCAGGAGTAAAGGAAGCAAAACGGAACTCCAGTAACAGGAGAAGGAGAAATTTGGAGCCCGACCTGTAGATAGCTTCAACGCTTCAATGATCGGGAGGATTGTGATTTGACAACAAGATGTTTTGCAGAATCAACTGGTTCCCTTATATAGGAAATTTTTGAACAATCTGTATAATATGATTGATTTGACTTTGTAAAGTGCCTCGAGATGACATGTTTCATGAATTGGCGCTATATAAATAAAATTGAATTGAATTGAATTGTCTGTCCGATTAAAAGTACTTTTTGAAAGTACCAACGTTTAAGGAGGTATTAAACATACTTTTCATTAAGCCAACATTTCTGCATTAAAACTTATTTTTATATTGTTCTGATAAATTATAATATTAACATTGTGTCTTCATCAGCTTTAAGTGGAAAATGGTCATAATTAACAGAAATAAAGGCTTGAAAGCACCAGTCTGGGTGTAATTAATCCATGTAATGTGTTTCACTAAAAGTGCACTGAGTTACTGAACTAAATAATTTTTTTAATAATATTCTAATTTATTAAATATGGTCTTGTAATGTATTCCACTTACAAGAAAGAGTTTTATGAGAGCAGCCGGAACCCACACCCACACATGCAACAAAAAAATTGAAAATGTAGGCTACACATTGAAACATGGAAGTAATTAATGATCAATTTAGGCTCTTATCTCAGCATAAATCTTTAGCATCAGTATCCCCGTGCCCCACATAAACACGCTGTTTTACTGTTAAGTCCCCTGAGCTTCTGGGAAGAGAAAAAAAAATGTTTGCCCTGGTGCCACGTGAATTGCTGGTTAAGTAGGTCACTCAGAAAGTCAGGAGTGGCAGGGAAGGAGTGCACAAACACCAGCTAACTCCATTACCTCATCCGGGGGATTAATGTCAACAAGCCCATCCATCTGGGTTCAGCTATCCTGGTTCAAGTGGCTCCCGACAGCAGCAGCAGAGATTTGTGTTCCTGCTCTCCTGGTGAGGTCAATAAAGCTACACAAACACGTAAACGACCTGGAAGCACTGCATGGACATGTACCTGTAGATCTACACACAACACACCCACGCGCCGCCATGGACATGAAGAAGGAGTACACAATAGTGGAACTTCCTGTCTCTGGATCTGTTTGTCAAAGGATGAAATTAACTTACAAAAACAGATTAAACACAGTGGGCTTCCCAGTGTAATAACCTTTTAAGCAAATATAAAAGAGAAAGTGTCCCAGTGCAAATTCTCTGTTCAGGAAGGGCTATAGTAGCCTGGGTGCCATTCCGAACTTAGTCCCGCCCACAACATTTTAGGTCGGGAAGTTCGGTCTGGCATTGCTCAATACTAGCGCAAGTATGCTCGCCCAATATCTGGCGGGCCAATCAAATTGTCAGGGCGGGCTTTATACGATGATGGACAGATGATCAACAGTAACGTAATCAACCACGTCACCAAAGTGCGCTTGGGTTTAATTCGTTTACAACAACGATGGCTGCCGCTGGAGAGTTGAGGTGTGTAGAATGACTCCTTGGATCCTTACATTCTTTTTCGCAACACCGGCAAAAATCGTTCACGCTCATCTTCTTATTCTAGGCTAACAGTTGAGTTCTGTTGACAACAACTATGCGTCGCTTAACATACGTCACACACCCCGTTGCTCTTATTGGTTGTAGGTCTATCCAATTGAGTGCAGAGGATTTTTTTTTCCTGGTTCGTTCGAAACACGCCCCATAATCACAGCTCTATGGAGCAGTATCAGACTCAAATTCTGACTGGAATTGAGTATGACAATGTCCTGCAAGTCAGGGTCAGGCTGATCTCGAGCATTCATGAATGGAAAATCGCCGGACAATTTTAGTTCTTAATCAGTGAGCAACTACTTCCTCCCATAAATAACACACCAAGCAATCCATAGAATTAAACCCTTACATTTATTTGAAGCATCCACTGTTCCTATTTGGCAATTTACAAAGAATTTAGGTTGCAAAACAGGGAGTCACCAGCACAGAACCGGCTGAGTGACAACATTACACCACCCACCTACACATACCTGTTGATAATGCCTCAGAGGCATGCCAGAGGCCGATCATTTCAACGTCTCTTTTCACACTCATACTTCCAAGCAAGATGCCAGTGAACAGTAGAAAGGCTTTAGCCCACTTTGAACAGGCAGTGGGGAAAGGGCTAATAAGTACCTGTGTTTTCAGATCAGAGACAAACAGGTACCTGTTAATGAGATGGCCCTTTACCTGGAGGTAATCAGCAAAAACAAGTATCTGCAGTCTCTGCAGTTTGTTATTGCGCAGGTTAAATGCAATTTTAACATTCTGTCACTGAAACAGCTGCCTACCGGGCCAAAAGGAAATGCTCAAAGGGGTCACATAAAAAAACTATAAACTCTGCTAAAAAAACAATGCAAGCAACAGAAAACATCCTACTCAGCTATTACTTCCAAAATACTGGCCTTTTCCTCTTCCAAAAATAGCTTTGAAAGAACACTGACTGTAACGCACATTTGGCTAATGCAAGATAATCATCGCTTTCTGGTGATACAGTAATCGTTTTAAAATCTACCACTGAAAAAAGCTATAAGACATACTAGTAAACTAAATCAGCTTTTCCTCCTCTGTGCTACATTTACGAGTCCTTTTTTATGACACCCGTTTTACTATGACACCAGCGGTAAATGGTTCAGCGTAAATAGCTGTGGGTGAGCACTGATAAGACACTACACAAGGAAACCTTTGCATAATCGGCTACGGTAAACTAGTTGATAACCCAACCAATCAGATTACGAGCTGGCAAATGTTTATCACTTAGGTGTTTCATTACTTTATGGCTAAATGTGGTGATGTTCATAAATATTTGAACCAATACAGCGATTCAGCAGTGCTCTGGAAATGTCTTTGGTAAAGTAGATCAAAACAGAGTAGTGGGTACTAATGAAGAGGAAGACAAGTTACCTTTTTTTTTTGTAAAAAATAAAAATCTGAAACGGGAACTTTATTAACCTGCCAGAATTCATCATGAAGGCCAGGGTGTTGGTCCTTGAGATGTTTGGCCAAGTTTGTTGTGCTTCTTCACTTCATTCCCACCACTTTGAAGCACCGTTTGCACACAGGCTGATCTTTAGGTTTCCCTTCTTCGTTTGCCTTGCATGCTAAATATTTAGCATCGATACCATGGCAAATTAGTATTGTATCCGTATACAGCGTTTGAGTACTGATACTTTTTAGAGCATCAATATTTTTGACAACCCTTCTCCTGACACATATGGAATGACAATGTTTTTGCATCTCTCTCTGTCTTCTCTCTGTTAGATGCAGGGCTGCTTTTCCTGCTAATTTTGTTGGCTCACTTGACAGACGCCCAGTCAGGATAACCACATGTCTTAAGTGATTTCCTGACTTGCTTGTTTTCTTTTTGTTCCAGTGGGTGATGGGAATAAAAATGCAGATATTGATCTGTGTGTGTAGGCTTCCAGTTACCCTCAGTTTTGAGACTCCCATAATCCAGAATGTGTACCACACAGTCCAGGAAAGGCAGCATGTTGTTCTTGGCGTCCTCTCTGGTAGACTTGATGTTGCTGTCCACTGAGTTGATATGGTTGGTGAATACCTCAACTTCTTGGATTTGGAATTTGACCCAAGTGTCATCCGTGTATCTAAACCAGTGAGTTGATAGTGTTCCCTTGTAAGCATGACCAAGAGTGTTCTGCTCTCCACCTCCTCCATGTACAAATGAGGCTGAGTCAGATTAGACAGAGAGGATCAGTTTTTTTTGTTTTTTTTTTTTTTTTTTCAGTTTTGTAGCAGGATCAGTTTTGTAACATGAAGCACAGGCCTGTGCTTTGATATAAAATCTTTCTTTAGGTTTGTTGTCGTTGGAAGGTGAGCCATCAGTCTGAAGTGTTTTGCTGCTAATAGCAGGTTTTCCTCCAGGATGACCCTCTATTCACCTCCGTCTACTCTGACCAGCTTCTCTGTGCCTGCTGAAGAAAAGAATCGACACAGCATGATGCTGCCAGCACCACGTTTCCCATACACACAGTAGTTTGAAGGGAGGTCAAAAGGGTTTAATTTTGATCTTACATCACCAGAGTACTGTCTTACACATGTTAGCTGCATCCCTTACATGGCTGGTGGCAAACGGAAAACCAGTGGTGGGAGTAATGCCATTAGAAAAAGTAATATTTTGGGAATTGCGTTACAATATAACAGTTACAATATAGCGTATTGCATTACTTCAACTCGATCGATTAAAGCAACTTTTCTCAGGAGATAACTCTCTGCTGCAGGAGAGGGTTTTTACTGGTCCAGGGGGAAAGCAGAGGGTCGGAAGGTTAAGGTTAATTGGTTAAGGCGGCTTAAGGTGGGCGGGGGTTCACCATACATCACACAAACAGACTGAGAGGACCAACACTGCAAGGGGGTCGAGCCTTGTAAATTGAAAGATAGTGTTTGGAAGCTGAATTTGGAAGCACTATTTTATGTTCGCTCAAGAAAAGAGTCAAAGACAAGAGTGTGCATGTGCAAGATGAATCGATAGATAAATAAGTAAATAATGAGCTAGTAGTTAGCATTGTAATGCTTGTCCTCTGTAATCATGCGCTCTGTTTGTTTTGTCCCGGCTAGATGTGTTCTGCTGTCTGCTCCGCTAATTAGTGGGAGCAGCGACACCTGCGCTGATCTTAATTAGCTGCATGAGTTTCACCTGAGAATGCCTATATATACCTGCTTCTCACAGCCACTCACTGCCAGGTTCTTGAAAGCCATTGTGGTTCTTGAGGTCAAGAACCAAGATGAGGGTAGACAAAGAGTTTACAATGGCTGGGGAGAAGGACGTCAGTAACATACTGAAACTAAGCTTGTAAGTTTTTCTTTGTCTCTTTGGAATTCCAAATAAAATAAATATGCATATTTTAAATGTTTGCCTCTGATAATTGTTTCTCCTTTACTACCAAATCTTGAACCGGGGTGAGACGGGCCATGGCAAATGGACAGGGGCGGGCCCATATTAATTTTAACACTATATTTGTGGTTCTGATGCTCGCCTGGATTCTGGATTCCTCTCTGCCAAGCCCTGGATTTGCTCGTTTGGAGCTCATCACTTGTGCTGCCTGCTACACCCACCCAAGCACAGAGTTGGAGCCCTCGGACCCACGGATCAGTTAGAGTGCAACTTCCCGGACCCTGAGACGGTTGGTGGGTTTTTTTTTGTTTTGTTTTTTTTCCCCAGTGTCCTGTCTAGCAATGTGGCAATAAGAATTGATATCTTAATAACAAATAGAGCTCGACAGATTTTACTTTCACAAGTGGAGCAAACAGCTTTCGCCATTATGCTCCACTTGATTTGTGCGTGTAAATAGCTTTATTGTGATTCCTGCAGGGAGAATTTCAAATTATATGGACACTACAATGGGAAAGTAGGAGAGTAAAAGAAAAACAAGAAGAGAAGAAAAAAAAAGAAAGAAGAGGTGAAAGAAAGAAGACATAAAAGGAAGAGAATGATAAAACGTCCTCTGTCTGCTCCATCACCTGGAAAGAGACACAAAAAGAACAGCACAACCAACAGACATAAAGCAACAGATACAATCGTGTAACACCTTGATACCATTGCTAAATCATATGTATTATTATTTAAGCTGACATGTGTAATGTGATACCTAAAAAAGAAGGTAAATAAATGAATTATAGCCTTTCTGTGTATAAGTGAACATTTAATACCTGGGACCCAGCACCTGTGGGAGTTTGTGAGAGTGCACTAGTTTAGGTGAAAATTTATCCAGAAGGAAACAGTTCGATAGTGATTGTGGAGAACCGAAGACCCACCTTCCCCGAGCACAGAGGCAGGAGTGAGGGGACCCATAACCCCGGACACCCAAAGGGGCCCCCAAAGCAGTGTGCCCGAGAGGGGCCCTCACAGGAAATCTGCAACCCCCCCCCGAGGAAAGAGGAGAGACGACCCCGAGGAAAACCCCCAGCCACCGCAATGCCGACGCCCCCAAGAGCCGCGGGGACGAGCCCGTGGGCTCCGCCGGCAGCCGGCCGTGCTGAAGTGGTCCCGGCCATGGGCCCTGGGGGCCAGAGGCCCCAGGGGCGCCCCGCCCCCGTGGCAGGGGCCCCGGCCGCCCCCCGGGGGGCCAGGCCCCGCGAAGCCACCGCCGGGAATGGGCCGGCGCCCACCCGGGAACCCGCCCCAAACCCGAAGACCGTCAACGTACCAGAGGGCCAAGGCGCCTGCCAACGCAGCGGAGGAGGGCAGGACGTGGGGGGATGGGCTCCGTACCTATCGGAGACTTGAGATGTTCTTGGGAGAGGGAGCAGACCAGACCCGAACCTGGAAAAAAAAAAAAAACTCATTCACACCATCCCTCCCTTGTGCCCCACTCGCCACACACAGACACACACACACAAAAAAAAAGGACGCTGTACACACATTCCCACATAGCATTCACATCCAAAAATCCCAAGTGGGGGGGGGGGGTCACCACAATTCAACAATACGACTGCCTGTGCCCGACCCCCGGCCCCGCCCCCGGACCAGACGCCCCCCGGACCAGGCCCCCCAAAGAGGGGGGGCCGACACGGCCCGTACGGGCCACCCGACCAGAGCCCCCCCTCACCCACTATATACCTAATAAACCCCCTCCCACCCCGACCTTACCCTAGCCACCCCTGCCCCCCATCCTTTCCTGGGGAGAGCAGAGGCGTCAGCCCCAGATCCGGTAAGCCGCTGGCTAGCCGCAGCAGCCCCCCGCCAAGACCCCGGACCGAGTGGCCCGCACCTCCTCCAGGCCCCAGACTCCGTGCCGCGATCGGAGATCGGGGGTGTGCAAAAGACCCCCGATCCTCCCTACGCCCGCTCAGATGTTGTGTTGTTGCATGTTGATCTCAGGTGTGTTTAAAACTGGGAGCACCGAAGGGGGTGCACGGTTGGTGGGTTTTAGTGTCCTGTCATCTCCACTGAATTTATTCCAGCCACTAACCTCTCTGTGTGTGTGTGTGTGTGTGTGTGTGTGTGTGTGTGTGTGTGTGTGTGTGTGTGTGTGTGTGTGTGTGTGTGTGTGTGTGTGTGTGTGTGTGTGTGCGCGCGCGCTTCTGGCAGTTTCCTCGCTTTTCTTATTTTAAATCATCAACCACTCCTGTGGTCTGGCTGAATTATTGGGCCCCCAGTTGGAGCATTACAAGCATGGAGTGTGTGGATTTTAATGACTGGTCAGAAGTAGGCAAAGTGTTTTTTGCGGGGGGGGGGGGGTTTGGGGGGGTTTTAACACTTCAGTGGTATGCTGTCATTGCATTTACAAGTAAAATCCTTGAACTGAATTTTACCTGGATGTCATCTGGAATAGTGTGACTCCTAATTAACTTGACTGCAAAATGTAGTATTCTGTCTTCTCAAACCCCCAGTCGGTCGTGGCAGATGGCTGTTCACATTGAGCTAGTTTCTGCTGGAGGTTTCTTCCTGTTAAAGGGGATTTTTTTTCCATGGCTGCTACATGACTGATACATTCTCAGAATGAGGGATTGCTGCAAAGCCATGGAAAATCCAACGTCAACTGTGGCTCTACACTTTCAGGAGGAGTGAAGGCTGCTGTCAAGACTCAACACAATCTGCTGGGTTTCCTTAAACTCTTAGACGAGTCTGATTTGATTGAATTTGACTCTGTAAAGTGCCTTGAGATGACATGTTGTGGATTGGCACTTTATAACTTGTTATATTGCTTAAAGGAATTTTATTGCTACAGGCATGCCTGTAGCAATAAAGTTTTAAAACATCTAGTTTTATTCTTTTATAAACATTGTACATGACTATATAAATTGATAGGTGTTTCAACTCACCTGTCCCACTACACAATAACATATTCAAAGCTTTAGTCAATTTAAAAGATTATGTATTTTATATTTAATAATTGAACTTGATAGTTAAAGTTCCAGTAACAGTCATCCATATTCATTGACATTTTAGATCATGTAAAAAAATTGCCTAGTAACTTTTATTTTTTTACTTTGATAGTGTAGTAACAGTTGCTAACTCAGTTTTTGTAACTATAGTTTTAAATTAACGGGCCGAGTACTGCAGCAAACAGCACATTTAATTGCTTTCATTTAACATCCTTGTTCTTCCTGAACTGGCAAGCCAGACTGTGTGGACCTCTCCGTTCTGCACATTATCAATCTGGATCTGCTTCCATCGAATCAGTTTGGGGAAAGGAGGGACATTTAGCAGAACTTTACAAAGTGATTGGATGAAGCGACACTAAGTGCCCGCCTACCAAAGGTTGGTTTTAGCCAATCACTGTATCAAATGAAAACTCAAGGAGCAGGCGCCATGAGAAATCAGTTACGCTGGTCAGCCCACGTCTTGCTGTTCTAAGAAATTGTGGATTCCAACAAAACAGATGTGATGGCGTGTGTCCTCCTGTGCTGCCAAGTTTATTTTGGTTGTGAACTCGGCAGCTTTTGCTTTCCTTACAGCTGGTATGTTCCGCCACTGAAACATGATTCGCCCAAACTGTTTTTGGTTCGGGCCCAAATGATTGAGATGGGAGCAGATCAAGATGGATTCCTGTGTGTTTGTGAACGCACAAATACTGGGAGAATCTAGCTTGCAGGCCGTTGTTTGTTGGTCTTTGTGATGCTGATCCTTCACTAATGTTCTCTAGCAAACCTCTGAGGTCTTCCCAGAACATTTGAATTTATTCTGAGATTAAATTACAAACAGGTGAACTGTCGGCTAAATTCTGAAGGCAATTGGTTGCACTAGAGTTTATTTAGGTCATCACAGTAAAGGGGGCTAAATAAAAAATGCACGTCACACTTTTGAGGTTTTCTATTTTTTTTGAAAGGCAAAACCCTGTATCAATGGGATCTGTGGTTGTAATGTAAAAATGAGAAAAAGAGGGTACTGACTACTTCTGTAAAGCACTGTGAAAGAGTCTCTTGAGAGAGACCTAGAGGCAGTGAAGTAGCAGAAGTGTACATGGTGAACGAAGAGGAGTCAGTTTACAGTAAGGGCCTCCCTGTTCCTCCTCGCCACTCAATCCTTCCTCCACTAATCCAAACACCTGGAGGGAAAGGAGGGCGGGAGGGATGGGCCCCATGTGAGTGCCTGTTCACATGCAGCCAGGACTCAACGTGTTACAGTAACACCTTTTCTCAGAGCACGGCGAGCTGTTACGTAAAGGAGCTCCACGGAAACACCGACGCGCACGCGGGCCCACTGTGTCAGGGCGTGGGGAATAAACGGGGTTCCAGGGCTGAAAACGGGTCCGAACATCAGCTGTTGTTTGCGTTTGCCGTTTCACTGCTTATATGACATGTTCCAGTGTGCCAGCGTAAGCTGCAGAACAGCTTCCACGCTCGGTTGCCACCCAAGGAAACAGGAGAGTTGTTTACATTCAGCAGGTTTGCTAGAGAAAGCCGCAGATCTCAGAACTCGAAACGTCAAAGTGTGATGACCCAATTAAGAGTCTGAGCATGTTTTATTAGACAGACTCTAACTTGTAGTCCAAACTTACATTTTGTCTGGCCATGACAGACGTGTCTGGAGCTGTGGAGTTCATGGAGTCAGACAAACAGGAAAGACAGCATGCCAAGTTTGAGCACACACACACACACACACACACACACACACACATAATGCATTTCCATGAAGCTTCAGCGAGAAAGACGGGCGGGTTAAGCTGGGATTTCTGTCTCAGTATGTGGGTCACTGAACCTGTGGCATCAGGTTTTATTGACCGGATTGCGACGCTGGAAATAACTGTTAAAAGTACAGCTGTGTTGGTTTAAACACTTTCAGAGCAAGCTGACCTTCTGCTTCAGCTATGTGCAAATAAATGCCAGAAACGCAAATCCAGACAGGGCTTTGTTTGAGCCGCAGAGCTCTGTTTGGAGCACAAGGAGATCCTTGTGTGTGTGTGTGTGTGTGTGTGTGTGTGTGTGTGTGTGTGTGTGTGTGTGTGTGTGTGTGTGTGTGTGTGTGTGTGTGTGTGTGTGTGTGTCACACCAGGAAAGGAGCTACCGATGTCTCGCTGGGACAGAGGCTTCTCAGATTTTATTTTTGAACCGCTGTCATGTCCTCGCTCAACCCCTCTTCTAAGAAACAAAGCGAGATTTATGGCAACTGCTTTTCCAGCTCTTGAGCATCTCCTGCGTACGTGGATTCAGAACAGAAACGTGTTGAGCTCGAAAAAGGATGTGAAAGAGAAAGCTTGTTCACTATGTTGTTTTTCCAGATAAACTGGGTTAGGAGCATGTACTTGGGTCTTGGACCAATAATGCTCGCCATTGTCTGCAAAGCAACAGGCAAAGCTGAGGAGGAAATTGATGGATTCCAGAGGCAAAAAAAAAAAGAAATGATGGAAGAAAAGAAGATGAATGGGAGGGGAGGGGTGGCAGCACGTGAAGGCAGAGAATGTGTTGTCTGAGAGCCATGTGCTTGAGCCAGGCATGTGAGTGACTGAAGCTGTTCACGTCAATGCGTGACTCACTCCGAAGGAGGTTACATGTACACGCCGCCGCGCCCGTAGACACACACGGATCCATCCATGAAGCTAATGTGCAGAAGCGTGCTTAATCTCTCAAAATAACACAGCAACACAAGAAGCAACACTTGCAAAAGCACTTGACACCATAAACTAGAAAAGCACAGAGAAGACAAAGTCCTTCTGCTCGATGTTATTGAGTAAATAACGCTAGGAAGCTGGAGTCAGGGCCACCTTGGAGAGAATGGGTCTCAAAAGTGGTTAAGCTTTACTGTATAGATAATTCATACAGTTTCTTGCAGAAACTATTCATCCCCTCTTGGACTTTTTTATTTTTTGTCATGTCACAACAAGCAAAACTGGCATACGTGACGTGTTACGTCACAATGATCACACCATCCGCATGGTGAAACGGGATGGCAGCGTCATGCTGAGGGGAGTTTTCTATACTTCAGATCAAAGCATGTTCATAGACGAGAACAGCCCTGTCCAAGACCAGGCCCAGATCCATCGGAGCTCATTTGCACAGACAAATAAATGGAAAAATCTCATTCATTCATTAGAACTGGTCATTAAGAGAGGCTGTTTGCAAATGCACACCACACTTTTCAGATTTTCTTTCTTGTAAAAACAAACAAAATATGCCAGTTTAATAAACCTGTTGTTTTGTCTGTCACATAAAATCCTCATTAAGATCCAATAAGGGGGTTAAAACGTGACCTAGGCAAAAAGGAATTATTTAAAACACAACTAATTTTCATTTTAAGAGTTTAAACAACTTGAATGTTTTTTTTGTAGCCATGTGAACTCCCACACGGTTACTCTCCTGACTTATACCAGAGGGAAACATGATCGCAAACCAAAATACACACTCCCTGTGAGGAAACATGTAGGCTAAAACAATGGATTAGACATTTCTAGGTATTATCAAAGACATCCAGCAAAACTGTCCTGTTCCTACGTTCTAAATGGGCATTAAGATCAACAGAGATGACTGAAAACCTTTGTCTTGAAATATTTTCTGCAGCATGAAGCTGCAGAAAACACAAAGTCTGAACACAGAGCAGGCGCCGGGGCTTTAAACAGCAGCAGCTTGCAGGTCTCTAATGCCTTTTGGAAAAACTAGAAGATCATCTATGCTGAAACCACCATGCCCATAACTGTGAGAGTATGAGATTACAAAAAAAAAAAAAAGAGAGCCCGACACGGCATACCGCTGCCAAGAAGGATTAGAAAAGTTCCATCAATGGTCAGTCACTTCTAATTTAAGCCGTCTCCACATTTTGGTGAAATGTCAACACAACTCCAGTGGATCTAGACAAACTCTCAGAATGACATGACCTCTTTGGTGAACCGTGCAACAACTTACTTTACAGCTTAAGACATATTTAAGTAGGGGGGGGGGGGGTATTCTTCATCTGTAGCTGCCATTTACAGGGCCAACAATGTGTTTAAGATTTCGGGAGACTGTGACTCATCACAAAAAAGTTTAGATTTGAATTTTGCTCCAGCTACAACTGCAAGACTTTCGCCTTATACTACAAATATATTTACACTCTTTGAACTTTTTCCCATTTTGTCGCATTGTGACCTCACACTTCAAGCTGTTTTATTTGGATTTCTACTTTTTTATAAAGTAGTGCATGATCGTGAAGTGGAATATTTAGTTTAAAACTGAAAAGTGTGGCATACATTCCCAATCAGGCCCCCTTAATCACTATTCTGTATGAATGAATGAGAGAAAAAAACAAAGTAGCTCTAATGGATTTTGGTCTGGTCATTGCCTGAGCCATAAATAAATATGCTTTGATCTAAAGTATGAAAACTGCAGCATCCCCTATGCATGATGCTGCCCCCGCATTTCACTGTGGGGATGGTGGGCTCACTGCTAGTTTTCTTGCTACACAAAACATTTTTCCTTTTTGTGACCTTACAAACTGTGAAAAGTTTGAAGGGCATGAAAACTTTTGCAAGACACTGAATCCCTTTCACTTTTAGGTTTGTGCTCCTGCTGTTGTCTCTCAGCCTTAAGTCATTTCAGTCTCTGAGTGGTTTTTTTTCTTCCAGAATGGCCCTATATTGTGCCCTCAGTCTGATGTTCAGAGTGACGTGCAATGCTACTTTTCCACCACAAATAGTTCCGTTTTGATCTCATCAGGCCCGAGCACCTTCTTCTGCACATTTGCCTGGTCCACTAAACGGCTTGTGGCAAACAGAACTTTGTAAATATTTCTTCCTGACTCTCTTCCATAAAGTGCAGATTTGTGGAGGGCACAGATAGTTGTTTAGTCGACAGATTCTTCCACCTGAGGTTTGGGTTTATGCAGCTCCTCCAGAATTCCTACGGGTCCCTTGGCTCCTCCTGATTAATTATGCTCTCCTTGTCCTGGTAGCTTTGCTGTTGTTCCATCCTCTTTCTATTTTCGGATTATGGATTGAACAGACCTGAGACATTCAAAGCTTGCGATATTCTATTTTGCTGCCTAACGCTGTTTTAAAGTTCTCCACATCATCATAACTGATCTGTCGTTTGTCCATGAAGTTCCTGCGATAATATAAGATAGAAAATTCCTTTATTGTCCCAAAATAGGAAAATACATGATGCTGCCTTCCAGGAACAGCCCCAGTATTTATACTCATATTAAATAGTTGCAGTGGATTTTATTTAGGGGTATTAGAGTAAGGGGAGCTGAAACATTTTGTTAAAAAAAAAGCATGTATTGTTTTCCTTCCTCCCCCCAACGCCTTATGTTGGTCTTCCACCTGCAGTCTCAAAAAATATACTTTAAACTTTTGAACTCGTAACATCACAAAATGCAGAAAAGTTAAAGGGGTATGAATACTTTTCCAGACCCTGTGTGCCTAGAGGGGCCCAAAGCACACTGCATTGACGCAGCATCAAGAAATAGGATTATATTTGTCCAAAATAGAGCAGCGTAACTATACCAACTAAATCGCTGAGCCCCAGGGAGTCCGGTGGTGACAACCGCAGCCTCGGTGCAGAAAATGTTAAAGATACTGAGCAATGTGCTGCATTGATCTGAGAGTAAAGGTATACATGCTGTGGGTGGAAATAACATCAGGAGAAAATGATACGCATCCATCTGCACGAGGATTCATATTCAGCCTTTTCTATAAATAAAGAACTAGAAATGTATGCGCTACGCAATACCACAAATATCTCACTGCATGCGTGGGTTGTCAACACCTTCGACTTGCGCTTCCCCTACAGAAGAAATGGAACAAGACGTTGCAAGCTATATGGAGCACTACCACTTGCAAGCAGCATTTCCAGATGGCAGTGCTTATGCTAAAACACATACAGCCACTTGCACTTCTGTAGCATCTATGTAAAAAGGCAAAGGCATTCTAGACCAAAACAATATTCAGCATCAAATGAAACGATGTTCCCAACTTCCAAAAACTCTTTTGTCTCTTTTGGTTCCGGGAATAAGAACAGATGAGGATTTCTCTGCAACAAAAGAACAATCAACCGGGCAAGACAAGGAGCAGTTGTCCACTGAAGGAATATTTAGAAAATATCGAAACTGCTTCCGGTGAGCGTCATGACACAACCAAAGAGAGCAACAGCCTGCCCTCAAAAGGTGAAGTAATCGGCTTTTACATGCTGAACCTGAACAAAAATAAACTAATAATGAAACTAAACCATCCTCTTACAGTTTTAGTCCACCATTTCAACGGCATACTTCAGTCTTACCAAGTAAACGGGACATGAGGTCATCACTCTTGGCGGTGAAAACAATGCAGACGTTTTGCTGGATGTTGGTTCTAAACAGGAAACACGGTAAACCACTAGAAATGTGTGGCAAGGGACAACAGGTTCTGCATCATGATTGCATGCAGAGCCAAATCATGTTTGGTTCACAAACTTACTACAATCCAGAAGTGCAAAAATGGCGCCTGATGTTACTCATAAGTAAACCCCGTGCGAAGAATCCCACTTCCTCAAACAGTCCCAGGTCAAGAGGTGAAGATCCTCAATTGGGATGTACAACTAGAGTTCAGACCTCATTAACCCTCATGGTCGACATATGACCTTCACTTCATGCTTTTCTAGAAAATCAACCAAACTTCACATAAAGTTTGACACACATTTCACCGTCTGTTCTGCGCGTTTTGCCGTTAAGTTCAAAGATCGTCCTTCCAAGCACAAGCTTCTCTCTGCCGACATCAATAAAGGCAAAAGGCAAATGAAGAGAGCTCTAAATGTGTCCTTGTTTATTTTTTCTTTTTTAGCATGTTTTAATTCTAATTTATCCTTAAAAAGGTATGGATTCAAGGAAAATTTGACAGCAGCGCAATGCATGTAAGAGGACCAGGACAGGAATGCTTCAGTCTGCCTGAACTCTTGTTGCATTCGCATTTGCTGTCGGAATACCGAAATCCCGACTTCTGATGGGAAAAATCAACGGTACCAGCCGCTATAGTCGGACTTTCCCCTCGGAAAGTTGGAAAAATGTTTTTAGGCCGATTGTTGGATCCAACATGGCAGCTCCTCGCATCAACAACAGTAAGCTGTGATAAAACATTTACTTTACAAGACAAAAAGAGTGCATCTAAAATCAATGTTAAATGTAGTGGCTGCAACTCTGAACCTAACAAATTAAAAGTGGTGTTTGCATGTGGAAACTACAGCTTTAAAGGACGTTTATAAGAGGCACTATGAACAAAACAACAGCTTTCCTGGCCATCGCCATATTTGACTCCTGACCTTGGTGATGAAATGGTCATGAAATATTTCCAAATCTTACCAATATTGTGTAAAAACATATGCAATTTAGCTGCGTATTTTCAAATTCGTAACACACCCTATTCCCGTCTAGTTTGGTTCAGATCCCTGATTTGGGCCTGCTGACTTTAATAAAGTGTGACGGATCACGTCCCCTGATCTAACCTAAAATATCTGAGCAACCTCCTTCTGGCGGTTTATTGGACCCATAACAAGACTTAGTTACAGTAGACAAGCAGAATATAGAAACTTCTTGAAGTCGCTGGCGGGTACAAATTAGTGCTTGGTTAGTACAAAATGAGCCTGTTGTAGTCAGCACCATTTTATAAGAGAAAAGTACTGATACAAATTGATAAAAATGCAAAGGCATGAAAAGGTCCAGGGCCCGCTCAATCTTTGTGCCCCTTGTGATGTCATTGCCCCAGATAGACACAAAGAATGATTAGCAGAATTGTTTTCCTTCCTTAGTGTCTGTTTTAAAAACTTTGTACTCAGGGAAGTCCTCCAGTCCTCCCCTGGAAATCTATACTTGATTATTTTTGTCTGGATACATTTCTTTGTGAGCACACCCACACATAAATAGTGCATGATTGTATCTTTATTAGGATAATAAATACTATTTGGAAGTCTCAGGTTCCAGTTTTCTTTTCTTTTTTTAAAGCTACTCAGCTCGAACACACCTACTAAGAGCGAGAGAGAGAGAGAGAGGCAGAGCTTGCAGGCATGCATAATAAATGAGATAGTAAGAGATGACGGCCAATGTCCTGGTTCTCCTCTACAACTGCTGACCTATGCAACAAACCTGCAACACACAATGTGAGGCAAATCCTCTTCTAATGCATCCAAACCCATATCCCCTCTGCTGACTGTGCACAGGCTGCAGCCAAGGGCCCAGCTGGGCCAGCAGGGCCTATCAGCCTCTTCGGTTCAGTCACAAAAATCCCCACCAGCGCTCAGCCTGTGAGCAACATTAATTTCTATTTGAAGTGCAACAAAGTTTACTTGATTTTTCAGGTTTAAGGCAACACCTCCTCAAATATGTCCACAGCAGCAACACACCTCTATAGCGGTGAAGGTGACAGCTGCATTTGTTATATAGATGAAGAAACGGAAATGAGCCAAAGAGGCGGGCATTACTGACCCCATGCGGTGGATCCGTGTCAGTACAGCTTAGGAGTGAACCCGGGCTCCATTAGCTGGTCTTTAGCGCCGTAAAGTGGAATTGTAGAGAATGATGTACACTGATACAAAGCAGAGTTTAATGAATAAAACTGATTTAAGAGCGTCTAAACATTTTTATTTTACTTACTAAACAGAATACACTGCAACTAATTCTAGGTTAATTGTGCTCGTATGATTTATCTTCCGATAATCAAAAGAAGAATAAAGGAAATCAAATCTGGTATGTTGTTGAGACATGAGACATTTGTCCAGAATGCTGATGCCAGGCTTCTAACTGGAACTGGAAAGAGAGAACACATCACCCCCATCCCTGCTTCCCTCCATTGGCTTCCTGCATTTTAGAGTTCATAAAATTAATTATTTTTAAAAGTTTACATGGTCTTGCCCCATCTTACCTCTCCGAGCTGCTTCATCTATATTCTCCTGATCGGTGCTTCAGGTCAGCTGACCAGCTGTACCTAGAGGTGCCGAGGTCTAAAAGGAAGCTCGGAGGGGACAGAGGTTTTAGTGTTGCTGCTCCCAGACTATGGAATGATCTTACTTTAGATATCAGACATACCCCTTTACTGTCCACTTTTAAAACCCTTCTAAAAATGCATTTTTATTACCCTGGTTTTTACTGTTTTTATTGATTCTATTTTTTAGCTGTTTGTTCTTGTTGTTCATTGCATGCTTTATATTTTAAATGTTTCTTGTTTTAGTTTTACATGTGCAGTACTTTATTGCAGCTGTGGTCATTTTAAAGTGCTCCATGAATTCATAAAGTAAGTTATGGGGTGGATGGTTGACATTAAAAGGAGTACTGACCCAAATGTGCGCTGGCCCACCATGTAAATTCCCAGTATGCCCTATTACCAGTCCAGCCCTAAACACAACCCACATACACATGTCAGCCTTATTGTTCTCTGCTGGACACCGCACGTGCTCAATGAGCAAAGCAAACAGATGACAGAACCAGCATCTTCAGTTCAATTCTATGCAAATGCCTTGGATGGATTTGTAGCCAAAATAAAATAAGGATTGTGTTGTTGTTGTTTTGTTGTCATATTGGAATTTTTGTAGGCTCCAAATGCAGGTGGAATCGGAAGTGAAGGGAATTATACTTTAATGAAGCTAACCACAAACTTACAACAGGACTAAGAACTGGCATGGAGAACAGGCAGAGTAACTGCAAGGAAATAACGGGCACATAGTAACAGGACGATCCAATGGAGAGCAAAAGAAACACACACTGAAAGATGGGAGAGAAATGACAGGCAAACCAGAAGAGCTAATAGGGATGCAGTTGAAGGAGAGAGAATGCAGAGCAGCTGGCAGTGGCAGGGTGACAGAGCAGAGGAAAGCAAAAACAGAAAGAAGCTCATTGAGGCATCTAACAGAAATAACAAACTGATTAGGCCACACCAGACTAACAATAATGAACAGAGAAGAAATAATTAAGGCAAGGCCTAACAAGATAACGATCAAAATGAAAACATATCAAAACAAAACACCACCTGATTGTGACATTTTTGGAATCTAACCAATTTTTGAACACATCCGAACTATTTCAATAAATGTACTGGTTAAAGACCTGCTGCATCCATAATTCCTTTTTGTAGCCTAGACCTGTAGTAAGTTGTGTCCGCCACTGCTTCTCTGCTTAGTGTTTAGTTTAGGTGAGCGTATTACATCTCAATCAAAGATGCCTCCAAAGCTTCGATGTTCATGACACAATATTTAGTTAATAAATAACAAACCTGTTGAGGCAAACTAACTTTCCAAAATTAATTCACTTTTTGTGTGATTTTTAACAATTCCAAGTTCTATCAGCGCGTGATGTGGCCATGATGGGCCATGATGTGATGACAGGTGCGCACCGGTAGGGGGCAGTGAAGTGTCGCTAACGCAGGAACGCAGCACTTTCCGTCTAAGGCCAGGTACAATGATGGGGAAAATACACATTTGCATAATCTAACACACACATTATATAATTAAGAAAACTAATGGTAATAGTATTGATAAATACATTTACCAATTCATAATTTTATGTAGTGTCATTAGAAAATGACGCAATTCCAATAACAGGAGTAAAAACGTTTTTTACATATAAGGATATATTAAAAATGCTCCTGTCCTTCCCGGGTCTTGAAATGAATGAACATCTAATAAAATGTCTTAAATTTTAAAAAACCACAGCAGATTCTACTCCGTCTTTAAAAAAATGAAGTCAAAATGTCCAACAAGCACACATTTACACTGCAAGAACTTGAAGACGCTGATTTGTGTAAAGTTTTATTGCAGTTAAAAAGAAATTTTGGAACTTCCAAATATTTTTCATAACCATTATTAAAAAAATGTTACGCATATTATTTTGGAACTGCCATTTAACTCTAGAATACCTTGTATACTGAGGAGTTCATGGTAGACATATGGGCAACAGAATACCCAGGAACTGGGGCTCTATATATGTATATGCAGATTTTATGCTTACTGGGTTATGTTTGTGAAGATTCTCAGTCATCCAGATCATGATCAAACCAACAAAGGTTAAAAGATTAAACAACTGGACCTCTACTCTGAAGCTGAAGACGTTTCGCTTTCCATCCAGGAAGCTTTCTGAATTCAAAAAGTCTGGAGTAGTGCGGAGTTCCAAGCTTTAAAGACCTGCAGGCCTCATTGGAGCTTACATTCATGTGAATTTGGATGAGAATCTACCCACTGAGGAAAATGGAGATTATGGTGAACTTCAGGAGAAAATCTCCAATACTACCTCCCCTCACTATCCTCAACAACCCTGTGTCTACTATGGATTGCTTCCGGTTTCCAAGAACAACCCCTTTCTCAGACCTGGTTCTCACACATAGACACTGTTCAGAAGAAGGCCCAGCAGAGACTGTGCTTGCTGCGGCAAGTACAGTCCCGCCTCCCACAGGAGCTGCTGCTCAGCTTTTACACTGCCATCAGTCAGTCTGTTTTGTGCACATCCATCACACTGTGGTTTGGCTAATCAACAAAATAAGACTGGTCCAAACGGCAATGAAGAATCAGGTCTGCTGAGACGATCATCAGGGCTGACCTTCCCTCCATCCAGAACTTGTACAGGTTTAGCGGGACAAAAGGGTAGCTAACTTCTCTGCAGACCCCACACACCTTGGACACAAACTGTTTAGACTTTTTCTCGCAGGTTGGCACTACAGAGCGGTATTTGCAAAAACCTGCAGGCACAGAGAAACCCCAGGCCCTCACTCTGATGATAAACATATCACACCACTACAAGCTGCCTTTCTATTTTGCTTTTCCTCTTTAAAGGTCTTTCTCTCAAACCACTGACATGTCTGCATAAAAATAATGTAATTTCTGTAGAGTATAAATTGAACTTTTTTAATGATGTTTTAATCCATATTTTAAATCAAGAAATCTCGCCAGTGGTATGTTAACCACTATTGATTAGAGAGAACCAAAGAAAAATTGTGTGGTGACCTGAATTTTCCTTTTGATCGGCCTGAACCTTAAAATGCATTATTCTAAGAGTTGGCAGGCTGTGCTGACAATTTATTAGTGTGGATGCTGTTACTGAGTGAAGAAAGCTATTTTTAATATCAGTAAGAAGTTTAAATAAAGTTTAAAGAAGCACAAAGAAATTTAAAAGGAAATTATTATTTACATGTCCACACGTCTGTGGTTCATTGTTCCTTTGAAAGAATAAGAACAAGACTTTGGCTCAAAAGTATTCACACCCGGTGGCAAATTAAAATTGGAAACAATTTTCATTCAACAAAGAAGTTTGAAAAGGAAGAGGAAATGAGACAGGCATATCTAAAGAGATAATAAAACAATGCGTATCAATGTGTCAAAATGAGTATCAATTTTGAAAAACAAAGTTTATATATTTTACTTTAAAATGTTATCTTTGCTGATGTGCTTCAAGTCTTTAAGGTTGGAAGGCCTCCTTGCCATCACCCTAATCTTTCACGCTCACCCGGGATTCAACATCAGATTCAAGTAAAAGACTTTGGCTGGACCGTTCCAAAATGTTAATACTTCCTGTCGGAAGAAACACTAAAATGTAAAAATTTATTTAAAATAAATTGGCTAGGACTATGAGTAATTTTCGGTTTAACTGCATACAAATTGGCAAATTAAAAGATAACCAGAGGTAAATATTGTAAAGACAAGACAACATTTCTCTGTAATTACCAATACAGTCAAACCCAGCTGGAATTTTTTTTTTATTATTATAATTATTAGAGGTTTTAATACATCCTGGTAATGAAGATCAAATGAATCTAAAAACAGTTTGTTTCTGCTGTCATTTTACATCTGAAACATCTTCAGTAATGAAAAGCACAACAAGACGACCAGTTTTACAGGAGAGAAAAAAAAGCTGCATGGCTTCAGGTGTCATGTGGAGAATCACGTTACAGAGAAGACTGTTTTCTAGAAGCAGCTTCTGTGGGAAGAGGATGTCAGAGAAAAAACAAGTTCATTCTCATCCCATAAAGGCCGTTTCTTCCCTCGGGTAAACCTCTCCACTTCCAGAATTCCTAAGAAAAGAAACTCGTGATTTAACAAAGTGGGTTTACAGTCTGTAGTGCTTCCTTGCTGCTTCTTTCTAAAACTAAAAGTTCACAACAACTGGGGCGACTTTCTGAAAGATATCAAGATAATCAGGTGGCTAAACGTTTTCGCACAATTTCCATCCAGGTTTCGTGGGTCAATTTTGTTCAGCACATTTTTTTAAAACACAGCGTCAACTTTTTAAACATTCTTAGCGTTTATCAGAAAAAAAACAAGACATTTCTAAAGTAACAACAGCATTAACGGGAACATTTTAAACAGTGCATCACGATTTTTCCCAAGCATTTTTCTTCCATTTGAGAGATAAGTTAAGTGGTGAGTCATCGAGATGTGTTCATTGAACAAAAGTGCAGTTAAAGTGAATCAGAACAAAATAAATACAATTATAAAAATCTCGAGTCGTAAAAATCTAAAGACAAACGGACACAAAAAAACAAAACAAAACACGGATAAGGAACCTTTTTGTTTTCCATTTTGGTGCACAGATCTAGCACATCAGCTCCGGAACGTCAACGTGTTGCTGCCGCCGTCACGACCCACGCACAGGAATGCCATCCTTCCAGTCGGGGCTGCCAAACGCTCACGGCAACCATCACATCAGTGCCAAGAGAGCGTCTCCGGAAGATCCTGGGTGCTCGTTGGTCCCTGTGGGAACATCCTCCTCACCCGCCTCTCAGATGGCTCTTACCCAGCGACACTGCACCACTTCTCAACCCATCCTTGGTTTAAGTCCTGATGCCTTCAGATCGCACTCAGCTGATGAACAGCGCCCGGCGCGTTTGGGAAATGCTCGATCCCTTCTTTACGTTGGTGCGTAAATATGAAACGTGCTGCTCGAAAAAGGGTGTGTTCCTAAAGGCTTTCGTGAGAAGTGGCAGTGACACTAAATCAGTGTTCACAACAAACCTCCGTGAGCGAAGCCTGCACCCTTCAGCCGCGTGTTCCAACAGGAAGCAATTTGACGAGAGAGTTTAAGGTTCCATCATTAAAGTGCTTTTGTCTAAATCTCTTTTTTTGCTTCCTTCAGCGCGTCCTGTTTTCATCCCTTTTGGTACAAATAGAAGAACCGTAAGGCACGGTGCACCTTTATGAGTCAAAGCCCATTTTCCAGGAATATGCCAACAGCTCTGCTCCTCTTGCAAGACAGAGTCCTCACTTTGTGAACCGACCAAGGCTAGTGGTTGGCCTCAGTGGTTTCTTCTGGTGCTTGTGGTACTTGCGCAGGACAAAGTCAAAATTCGCTGTTGTGGACATAGCATAGAAGACGTTGGCTTTGTCCGGTACAAGCAGCTCTGAAGGCAGAAAACACAGGAAGGAGGGTTATTGTTGTGTTATTTCTTTATTATTTACTGAAGCACTATCATCGACTGACCTTTCTGCTGCGAGATGATCTGCGACAGGGTGAAGTCTTGCGGGTTCATGTGCTCCAGGTGATGCTTCTCCAAAGCCCTCTGAATCACCTGAGCAGTTTTGTCCTGGCTGGTCAGCTACGTGACACAAAGGATCACAAACACACCTTAATGAGTCCAGGAAACTGAGCTTTGAAATTTTGACATTCCGTCTTGTCATTGTGCGCGACACGTTTTAGCATGCCGCCACACCGGTGGCAGCCTGCTGCGGTAATTCCAGTCCCACCGCATCTTCCCACCATGATCTGTGCAGCTGCTTTTCTTCTCAAGCGGCCAACCGTTGGTAGAATTTCCCTACTTGTCGGAAAGTGATGCATCCCAACTGATCTCAGTTCTGGTGTTTGCAACTACTGTTAAGATGAGTAACCATGCAAGCAGTAGGGCTGGGCAATATATCGAGATTTTTAAAAACATCTGGGGGGGGGTTCTAAAAAAAGATTTAAGAAGAGAGTATGTCGTTTTTATCAAGGTCTATGTTGCATTAGAATTATATTTTTATGTATTCCAGTAGGTTACTTTTCAGCTGTTTCTCATATTTGTCTACAGCTGTTTGTTGAAAATTGTGCCCGTGAGACATTTGGGACAAAGCTTTGTTTCAGAGACGCCTTTTTATAATTACTTTATGAAATGAAAAGAATATTGAGATAAATATCGTATATCAGCATTCATCCTAAAAATATTGAGATATTATTTTCGGTCCATAATCGCCCAGCCCAAGCAAGAAGTTAGTCACAAATGAAAAACACCTAATTGAAGTTTGTAAAACCAAACCAAAGCTGAGTAAAATGTTTCTACATCCTCAAGAACTAAAGAGAAGATGTTGCCCAGAGCAAGACTGGTAGTATTTACATCCACTTTCAAATCATAACAGAAATATCTTTAGCAATTTAGATAGATAAGGTTAGACTCATCCCACAGACAGCAGGATTATCAGGAAAACAGCCTTCTCTGTTTTAATGTAGCATCAGAAACGTCAAATAGACTCTACACAGTCTTCCTACCATGAGGGTGAGGAGACTGCAGGCAGGACGGTAGCAGTGTTGAAGTGCTTGGCGCTATTCTGGATCTTTTCCAGTGGACGTGAGTTTCTCTACCTCATACAATGAACTTCAGCTTTTTATGTTTTCAACCAGATTTTCAAAAAGAAGTCTCACCAGTGCTATGTTAACAACTATTGATTAGAAAGCACCAAGAGATTGGCTGACCGGCATTTCCAGAGTGATCAGCCCTAACCTTTGACCGCCTGGTTGGACACTAAAAGTTGATATTTTTCAAACCTGGGATAGTAGTGTTCTAAGAGCTAGCAGGTGGTGCTGACAATAATCTACAGTGGGGATCCTGTCACTGACTAAGGACCTCAAAAAAGTTATTTTTGATGTCAGTAAGGAGTTTCATTAAAGTCTTAGGAAGCACAAAGCGATTTAAAAAGTAAACTATTATTTACATGTGAAGACATGTCTGTGGTCTGTTGCTCATTTGAAAATGGGGAGAAAGAGCAAGACGTTAGAAAGATTACAGCAGGAAGGCTGTACAGCAAAGGTGATCTGTTGTATCTTTTTGAGCTTTAAGCCTCTGACAGGGAACATGCTGGAGTTTGAAATGTTGGCAGCCTTTTAGAAATCTCAGAGTGAAGGTAAAGATCTACACCTCTTTTGTGTTCAGAACATCTTTCCTTCAAAACCCTCCTCTCGGCAGAATAATTTTTTTTTTTTTACAACCTGAACAAAACTCACCAGGATGCTTTTGTACATGTTGCCGTTGTCGTGGCCCAGGTCCACGCTGACCCTGATGATGCAAGAGTCGGAGCCCTGGCGGTTATACATGGGCAGGGACGTCATGGAAATGGAGCGCTTGTGATGGGAGGCCAGGTGAACGCTGGCGCCGGCCAACTCTGTGGAGCCGAGGTCCGCGCTGCAGTCGGAGGAGGAACCAGAGGGAGAGGGAGACTCTGAAGAGGAAGCGGCCAAGGGGCAGGGGGAGGATGACGAGGAACAGAAGGCCTCGGATACATTGTTGTAGGAGCTGTGAAAGGACTATAGAGGAGGCAGAGAGATGAATACTCCTGTGAGAATATTGATCAGTGAAGGAAGAATGCTCTTAGCTCATCAGAGATGAATACTGATAATATTAAACTCTTCTTTTGCTCTACTGCACATTTTAAAAAGTCTTATGTATGCTTCCCGGTATAACAAATTTCACCAAGTAGAAACAGACAAGTGGTGTGTTTGCTTGAGGACAAGTGATCGTTATTGTGAGCACAGAGAGCGTTTTGTTGAAGGCACAGCAAGACAAAGACCATCACTGTTAGCACGAGTGACAAAAGGATGGATAGAAGTCAGAGACAATGGGGTTTCATACAGGGACAAAGACACGCCCGCGCACAAAGCCGGTTACCTGTAGTTGGATGGAACAAGATGAGTTCGGGGAAGAAAGATCTTCCATCTCAGATCCACTGGATCCAGAAGACAAAAGGCTGATCTGGTCAGCAGGGAGTTTCTTAGAGTTATCGCTGGCTGACCGGAATCTGAGGATGAGATCTTCAGTAAGAATGCTACACCAAACTAATTTAACTATAAGATTATCTCAGATTTATACCATATTATTTCAGATTGTACTCAGAATGTTAATTGGGATTCAGACGGTAATAATAAAATGCTAACCAATCTATCTTACTGTGAAGTCAGCGTTGAGCTGTGTGAACAGTGTATCCACTGGAGGTTTGAATATGCAAACAGAGCCATGGCACATTGCTAAACTAGTCACACCTCTTGAACCGTTTTGCATTTGATTACATAACAACCACAAAGCCTCAATGTATTTTATCGAGCTTTTAGGGGATAGACGAAGACAAAGCAGAGCATCATGGTGAAGCGGAAGGAATTTAATGCATGGTTTTTACAAATGAAATGCAAAAACTTTGGTGCGCATTTGAATTCAACCCCTTCCTCTCTCATACCCCTAAAAAAAAAAAAAAAGCACTCAAACCCATCCCATCCACCCTAAGGAGTCTCCTATTCAGTAAATACGTTCAACCTGGGTGAAATGTACACCTGTAATGTTTGTTTATGAGAACTTTAGTGAGAAACAGTGATATGAAGACCAAGGACAACAACGGGAAAACTGTTGGTTGTGCAGCGCACAAATCTGGAATTTGTGTGGTGGTCATTTTGAAAGAACGGCAAAAGAAGTCCCGTTTAACGTTTAGGAAAAACTTATGGAACCTTTTGGCCTATATGCAAAGCACATGCGCGGCGTAAACATAACTCTGCCAATCACCCTGAACACATCACCCCCACAGCAAAACATGGCGGTGGCAGTATCACGATGTGGGCATGCTTTACAGCAGCAGGGACAAGGAAGATGGTGAGAGTTGATGAGAAGATGGAAGAGGCAAAAGAGAGGAAAATTGATAGAAGCTGCAACAGACTTGAGACTGAGGCGGCGCTTCCCCTTCCTGCAGGACAACAAGCAGAGCTACAATCTGAACAGGAAGAAATGTCATCCTGTAGGTGTGTAGAACGAGTAAAGACAAATTGTAGAAGAGTTTTAAAACTTCCATCAACTTTGCATTCGTCTACTCCTTTCTGGTGGTACATAGGATCTCATAAATGTGCATAATGGCACATTGATGGCACATGCATTGTAGGCTGTGGTTGTAATGTGCCAAAGCTTCAAAAAAAGTCGAGGGGTATGAGTGCTTTGCTAGGCAGTGTGATACTCACAAGGAGAGTTTCTTGAGAGAGCGGTTGCTCCAGAACGGCGGGGAGCAAGCGTCGACCAGAGGCTCGAGCTCCCTGGACATTTCGTAGCTGTAACAACAAAACAAGAAATGACTTCAGTTCTTATGGTGAACTACAGGTGCACCGAGGAAAACTCCAGCTCTCGGTTTTGATTTTGTCATGAGGCATGTTTAGTTTCCTGGGGGGGGGGGATCTTTGATTTGAAACTCCAAATTGAGCATCCTGCCCTCATTTATGCTTTTGGAGAGAGAGAAAAAAGGTCTCTGTGATGCAGATGCATGTGATTTTGTCGCAGGCAGTTTCGGCTCACCTCTCCTGATCCGTGAGCAGCTTGTCTCCGTGCAGCCAAGCAGCGATGTTGGGATGATCGGGGAGGTTGTACTGGGAACAGGACGCCTGCAGCAAACGGATCTGGGACAGGACGTCAAACTCCTACATGGGAAAGAGAAATGTTGACGGGTAAACAACGAAACCAGGGCGAAACGGGCTGCTGGATGGCCTGACTTAACGTTGCATAATCTTCCTGGAGTAACAAGGTTGCAGTTGCACCACTCGAGTTCGAGAAAGTCACACGAGAACCCAGGCTTGGAATATGAAGGCGGGTTTATGTTTAACTTTCTGTTTACACTGACAACACATATCTACTCTATACCCTCATCCAGCATGTAAAGCATAGGAATATATCACACCAACAGACTTTTTTTTTTTTGCTTGTTAAAAAAAAAAGGTCAAATAAAGAAGATTCCATACAAGTTTATTATATAATAGGAACCACTTACCCTCCTCCTCTTCTCAAAGTTTATAAGTCCACCCTGTTGAAAGAGTTGATTATTAGTACTTTCATTTATTACATGAATCAATGATTAATTAGGCAGAGGAAAGTCATACTAAGCTGTATTTTCCCCATTTTAACATTGGTAGCTTTCTTGAACAAGTCTGCTGTGTTTTCACACGTATTTAGGGTCATTTGTTTAAATATGGAATATTTTAACTACTTGTGTTACTTGTTTGTAAAAAATAAATTCTTTCTAAAATGGTTTTATGGGGGAAAAAAGGAGTTCTCCCTCTTCTGATTGTAAATGAAAAACAGGCGCTTCCTCAGCAACATAACTGCAGCTTGTTCATGGACTAGATGCGGCTGAAAGTCCTTTAAATCAGATAGTGTAGAGCAATTTTCAACTCTAATTGGCTTTGGTATTTAATTTTCTTCTAAAAAGCAGCACTAAAAGTACAGTTATTGTTGGTCTAGGAACATCAGCTTTATTAATACAGATGCACCAAGACATTGACGCTGGTCACCCAGTAAGAAACTCAAAAATCTATTTTTTTTCCCAATGTGTAAATACTATTTATAACCCCGTGCAAATAAAAACCCTCCTCAGTTTCTACAACAGAGAGCGAGACGTCAGCCGATAACAGGAAGGCTGAGTGCCTTCTAGATGTCGGGGGTATTCTTTTGCGGTTCCTTCTGGTTCTTGTGGGACATGCTGGGATTGGAAATGCCTTTGCAGTTAGTGTAAGATTTTGTTCTCGAGGGCATACATGAAGATAACGGATGTGTACATTCATTAATGCCAACCATAAAAACTGGGAATAAAAAGATGCTTAAAACAGCCTAAAATATAAACTCCCAAATTAGTTTTGCCAAAAAAAACGTGAATCCCGGAATTTTCTGCTCCTGCTTCCTCACATACTTCATTGTTGCCTCTGCTCCAGGAAAGTAATCGGAATCGGCTAAAACTGGCTAAGGGAGGAGATCGGATCTTGGCCAAAGGACTCTGATAGGAGCAGCTCTTGTTTGATCTGTCCGTTGAACCCTTTAAATATTCCAGCATAAATGTTAACAAATGATTTTTACCTCTGTGGTGTCCGGCAGAGCCGTGTCCAACATGGTGAGGACGGTCAGGTAGGTGCCCAGGTAAGGAACAACTCCACTGGAGATACTCTGCAAACGAACCCATTAAAAGTTACAACGGCAGGTAGTTTCTTTTCCACTTATCTAAAGTCAGTTTGGCTCTTTTTTTCTGTTTGTTTTTTTGCGCTCACAGATCTAAACATGACAATGTTCACACGGCGCTGAAGCCAGTCAGCAGAACTGCAGGCTCATATTACAGTCCAGGAGAATGTGCATACGACTCATAAAAAGACCCCCGTCTGGTCTATTATTACTGACCTATAATCCTATTGACCTGGCGCCATTTGAAGCCTGCTCAGCGCCGAGCGGAGCTAAAAATAGGTTCAATTCCCAGCCATGCCAGAGAGGGTAATCTACACTCGTGGGGCTTTTGGAGGTGTATATTATGAGAGGGATTTGCATGAGTCTTCTGCCACATATGAAAATGACTCCAAGATAAAAGGCCAAACTCTGTGATATGGGGCACCGGCTTAACCATGCTCTTTTTTTTTATCATATTGAGACATAGCTTACCATCTGCCTGGGGAGATGACACTTCTTGTTTAACTTTGGAGAAACATTATCCCCATTTGCTTGACCTCCATCCTGTTGATGACAATCAAAGCTGTGGTCAGTTTAAGGTTAGACGCTGTTACGCCGGCAACGGAAGAGCTTTTATTACACATTAGCTAGAATATCCTGCTTAACAGTTGTTGCTGTTTCTCAAAAGGCTTAATGTTCAATCCTCTTCAGCCTTCTTGTCCATAAAGGTTTCGGTACGGTATATAGTATAAGTGATGGCGTTTACATAGCTGATAAGTCCGACAGATGAAATTAATGCGTGTTTGTTGCCCCAACAATACCATCTCTTGATTGGGGGAAATGAACACTAGCTGTTTAGCTGTTGGGTACAGACAGTGCAAGGGATCTGATGACTTTAGGGTTCTTTATTGGAGCGGGACAAAAGACGTCTGTGACGCAGTTCCCCAAAGACAGCTACAGAGAGAGGAAGGAGCAGGGAACACGATGTTCTCAAGGCCCCTTGTTTGCTGTTAATAACCAGTAAAACATTTCTGCAAACATTAACTCAAGACGGAACATTTTAAGATTAAAAGAGTGACACGCGTGTTCAAGGAGGGACAACCTTTGCCTCCATCCTGATTGCTTTGTACCACTTTTGGTTGTTCAAGACCCAAACCTGTAGCTCTGGCTTCGGTTCTTTATATTTGACCAGGTCAGATTTGAGCAAAGACTTAATTTACATCCCTTTGAAGGATTTTCACTTTACCCAGCACTCTGACTTCTACGAGGGAAATATACAGTTTGCTCAATGCTTTGCAAAATGATTCATATCTCTCTAACTTTCCCACATTTCATGTTACAACTAAAAATCTTTCACAAATAGAAAAACGATGAGAGAAATTATTTTTATTCAACTCTATCAGAGGAAAGGGAGCTGAAAACAATTGTAGGTTTCGTGCTATGCTGTGAATACTGATTGCTAGTTATTGCATATTGGACAGATCAGTTAATGGTAATCCATAAATTGAAAGTACAGGAACGTTTTATCGAACACTGTGTTACTGACAGAACCTTCAGTTAAAATCTGACATCATACAATTCATTTTTTTTTTATCTAACTTTGCTCTTTTGTCCAGCCCAGACCTATGCTGGTTGTTTCATATGTCAATGTGGCTTGTAGATTGAAATGGAAGATAGGATGAGACAAGAACTGATACCACTCTTTACTAAAGGAAATTGAGAAAATAGGCATTTCTAATCAAAAATTAAAAGAAAAAGGCTTCAAGGTGGTTCTATACAGATGCTCCAGCCCTATCTAGCCATTGTCTGTCGTTAAAGCTAGGATTAGCTTCTGGTTGCCACATGAAGGAACCCTCCAATGACTGTCGGCCAATAACACAGATCGTAAAGCTTTGCAAGCGCTTAATGTTAGTATTCTGTGTTAGTATTCTGTTGATTTTCTGTTGTTATCATTCATGACATCAGCCAATAACAACAACAACAGAATCAATGATGTCAAACATTTAAGACTTTTCTTTATTGATACGATAAAAAATAAAATTTTAAATCTCAGGTTAAATCAATATTGAAAAAGCTCCCATTTCCCCCTTCATGGCTGACGAGCCTGTGTTTTCCTTCCAGAACCTGACTGATTTCCAGTGCTTTTTTTTTCTGGGACAGCATGTGCTGCTCACTGGTATTACCGTCCAGACTGTTTAACGTCTGGACTGGAGTTTTCTCTGCTGGACTGGGCAGATAGTGGCACATTGCTGCCCATCCCCTGCTCCTGTACACTGATGATCAGGTGCCTGAAAAAAGGCAACTACACTTTTCTCAGAGACAAATTCAGCAGTTTTGAAATAGTTTCCTCTGGGAAAAACAAAAACTCGCACCATCCATCGCTATAACTTACTCTAATCGAAGCAGCGCTGTTTTAAGATGCAATAATTGTGATTCTTTTGTTTTAATTAAACCAATTCAGACTTTTTAATAAACTAAATCATATTATACAGTTTTCATTTTAAAAATAAATCTTTGCGTAAAAACCATAAAATGTAAAAGGTCTTTGTCTTTCAATCATGGCTATCAAAATGTGACACCCGTTACTAAATCAACCATTTCTGTCCATATAAAAAAAGGTGCAGCTCAGTGTGTGTGTGTGTGTGTGTGTGTGTGTGTGTGTGTGTGTGTGTGTGTGTGTGTGTGTGTGTGTGTGTGTGTGTGTGTGTGTGTGTGTGTGTGTGTGTGTGTGTAGTGTTTTTTCCTCACCTCCACTCTGTAGGCTAGAACACAGTTCTCATCAGGGAAGGTCTCACAGAGATTATCTAACGTGGCCATGCTGTCTCTACAAACAGGGACAAAGACAACATGAAGAGGGCGGCTTCAGGTGTTTTAACATTACCCGCAGTAAGTGTTCCTAAAAGTTTACATATTTTAACTTGCATGCATGGTAAGCAGTTTGGAAGAAGTTATGCATCAGCTGCTTTCAACTCAGTTCATGGCCTGAACTACAATACGAGTTATCAACCTGGAGGCTTTTGCTGACTCGTTCAATCAAGAGTCAAGGAACTGCACTTGTTGGTAGGTAGGTGTCCTCACTAAATGAAAATTATTTGCGACCCTAGAGTCAGAACGACTCTGGCCTTAGAAAAAAAACAAAAAACAAAACAAAACAAAAAAAGAGCGAGTCAACCCCACCTGCTAACAGCTGCCCAGGTCTTCCTCAGTCTGTAAACGGCATTCGAGTGCAGAGCGGAAAGGATCGCCTTGAGGGAGGAGAAGTTCTTCAAGCGACGACATTCCTGCAAAAACAAATAGTTTGCGTTCAGTGGCTTCCCTTCGTTTCAATGTGCTCCAACTCTGACGAGGTTGGTATGACATCTTTACGGCACAACACGGCACGGGAGGAAAAAATGCAAAATGTTAATAGAGCACGCACGAATATTTCAAATACAAATTTTTAGAACAGGATGTGATTTGCCTTTTTTTAAACAAAAAAGGAATAATTATTCATTCTGCTGCATGTGAACCATGTCAATATAGCTTTAAGTACCTCATCTGCAACATTCGTTTTTGATTTTGATGCCACGATTTCATTAAAGCTCCAGAATAAACTCCCCTAAATTTTGTAGCAGTTTTAAAGTACTTTTTGTGCAGAATATTAGACCTTTTTGTCCTTCTGATCTTTCTGGCGTAACAAGTAGAGCAGGCTTATATTAGCTGGTTAATTGGGCGGCCAGTCGACCCCAGTGGCTAGCCTGCAGTCTGCAGCTTAACAGACAAACCGCAGTCAGATATATTTCCAAAGAGTGGGATTTGTCGTTGTACGCAGGGGCACCATGTAATTCCTGTCTTTCAGCCACCTGCCTGGCAGTGCCCAGGAACAGGTAGGGGAGGGGCGGTGCTGCGCTACGCTGTGTTCCAAACAGCTGAGAAAACTCCAGTCACTCTGAAACTTTCGCTGATGTCTCAGAAGGATGCGTTGTGTTTAAGTGTTAAAGCAGACATGCTCATTTCCAACACCTGCCCATAGAAATTATGAGTTTTTTTTCAAGCTTTAGTATACCTTGACGCCAGAAACCAGCCCAGGTCTGAATCAGGCGCAATGATTAAGTAAAGCTCCTCTATCACCTGGCGACTGAAACCCACCTTGGCCACTTTGATCCACTTCTCAATGATGCGGGCCCTCTGGGCCGGATTCCCAGGAGGGGTCCAGGAGGAGCCGGTAACGGGTTCTGCGGGAGGCTGGGAGAGCAGCGACATGATCACCCTGTTGGTCACAGCGTTGAACTGCGTGATGGTGGCTCGGATGGTGGGGGACATGTTTTCCTTCTTGTCTCTCTGGGACCACACGCAGCCCAGACACTGGTAGGGCACCACTTTGACAAACAGGGCCTGAAAACGTTACGGATGCCCACAGTCAGCCTTCAAGCATCAGACAGGAAACATTTAGAAATGAACCGTGAAGAACAGCCAGTGACGCACAGAGTCCATTTGAGTGAGCTGCTCCGCAATGGCCGTGGCAGAGAAATCCATAATGCTGCCCTGGTCCAGAGGGCTTTCGCATCCTGAATCCTCACTAGCTGACTCCTCCTCACCTTGCTCAGGACCAGCAGCAACAGAACAAGCACTGGCTAACGCTCCTGAAACAAAGAGCACTGACATTAATGGGGATTTCAGCCGTTTCCAACCACAATGTCGCGTTACTGTCAGCAGTGCTGACTGTACGACTATAATCAAAGGCCGTGTGGTGGCGTAAAGGGGTCACCTTCTTCTTTCTGGAACTTTCTGAGCAGCTCGTCGGCTTGTCCCGCCAGGGAGCAGAAGTTTGGCTGGCTGTGCATGCTGTCATGCATGGCGGAGCTGATCCTCAGGTGATCCAGCAGCAGGCGGAGAGCAGGGTGCAGCGGAGGGTCCCTGAGGTCCTCGTTGTACTCATCCAACCATGTCTGCACAAAGGTCAACAGAGGGCTGGGAAGGGAGAGGGGCACAGTGGAAAAAACGTTACCTCTTAAGCATAAAAATAACAACTTGAACGTGTATCCTGTAATGGCAGACTCTTACCTTTTGCAGTAATCAGCGCTGTCCAGGTCTGAAGAGGCGCTGTCTCTGTAAGCAAATTAAAAAAATAAATTATCAAAAGTTCGTCTCCTCTTTTCGTCTTCAAATCTTTTAATTATTATTTGTGGCTGACTCGCCGCAGAGCTGCTCCTTAACATTGAATCCAGCCAACCATGCTGACTATGCTGACTGTGCATAATTGCTGTTGCTGGGAGCTTCCAGCTAATGAGCACCTGCTTGGCTTTTATTACATCAAAGCCAGGGTGAGATGCTCTATCAGTGGGAACATCAAATACAAGACTCCTTCCAAAACGTGACTGCTGTGCATGAATAAACAAAAGATGTTTTCCATCATTAATTCCAATAAAAATGTATTTATGCCTCCTTCATCATGGAAGATAACTGAAAGGGTTGGCTTATAGGAGTATCCATACCCTTTGAATGTTTTATTTCTCGGTATGTCTCTAGCAGCTTTGCACATTTGAAGACTTAAATTGTCGCCTTTTTTGTAGGCCAAGCTCAGCCAGGCTGGATCCGTGAACTGCAAGTCTGAGCTCCCGGCTGGACTTAGGCCTAGACTTGGCCCTTTCAACACACGATCATCTTTCTAAATCCTTCTACTCTATCGCTGACTGTTTAAATGTAAACCTCTGCCAAAGCTGAAGGAAAACATCACAGCATGACGCTGCCGCCACCGTGTTTAACTGCTGGAATGGCGAACATGTTACATCTGTGTGACGTAAGCTTTCGCTAAAGTTCAGATTTGGTCTCATGTGACCCGAGCAACATCTTCCGTGTTTGCAGCATCCCCTACATGGTTTGTGGCAAACCGCAAACAGGACTTCTTACTTTTTCCCCTGATAATGGCTTTCCTCTTGCCACCTTTCCATTAGGGCCAGGTTTGTGGAGTAAACGGCTAACAGCCTTCCTGTGGACAGACTCCCAACTGAACCGTGAGGGAGTGTGATCTCTTCTTTATCAGGGGTATCATAGTAAAGGGAATTGAACATATTTTCAGGCCACTCTTTTTGGATTTTTATTTGTTAACAAGAAAGAAAGAAAGAAAGAAAGAAAGAAAGAAAGAAAGAAAGAAAGAAAGAAAGAAAGAAAGAAAGAAAGAAATCTTCAAAGACCACGCGTCATTGTCCATGCATACAATTAACTATGTGCTCCAGCGCCAGCACAAAGAAATGGAAACTAAATGATTTAATGTTTCATCATCAATCCGAATAATTGAATGGAAACCATTGCAGGGCAGGCAGCAGCCAGTTTAGAGCTGCACAAGGTAAGCGGCTGTACCTCTGGAAGAGCAGCTCTATCAGCGTTGTGGTGCTGGCGAAGGTCCGGTACGTGGAGAGGAAGATCCTGCTGTAGTCTGGCTCCTGGCTGCCGCTGTCCAGGAGATGCCTTATGAGCAGGTCCAGGGTGGCAGCCTTCAGACGGCGCACCTTGCACGTGCGGTACTGAACGAAACCGGAGCAGGGGGTCGCGTCGCTAGGCGTGGATGAGCAGGGGACCGGTTCCCGCCGCAACGTGACCCCATACACGGCGCCATCCTCTTTCTCCTCACCCCACTCCTGCACTGGATTCTGGGGAGAGAAAAAAAACATCCAAGTCAGGTAAAAAAAAAACATTTCATTGTAATCTAGTGTGGCTGTCAGCCTCTAAAAGCTAAAAGATAAAGAGTCACAGGTACAAATATAGATCACGATATGTTTGCAGTTGCAACAGAAGGGTCAGAGGATGAGCCAAACAAACGGAAACAGCCACAAGCGACCGAGGCCAAACAAATGAGTGACACAGCTGCCCACTGAGACTTAGCACTGATCCCTCATAAACCTACAGTGACTATGTAATATTTACGCCTGCTAACAGCCACCATCTACAGCGACAGCACAAACAGGTTACTGTGTGATGATCACAGTAATTATCTCTGGTCCAGCTGACGCAGACAGAAGGAACAGATATGAATCTGGACTTCCAAAAGGAAAATATTACCGTGTGTCTGGGTTTTCTTTTCTTAGGTTTTGGTCTGTCTTTACAATTTCCTTGCAGCCCCGATCTTTCCAAGAATCCCAGCTCTACTCATCAGTGTTTATGGAGAAATAAAGGAAAATAAAAAGGCAGGCAAATCAAAGAAAAAAAACTGGTTTCCAGTGTATTCAGTCTTCCCACTGTGAGGCCTTACTAAGAAAAGAAGAACGCACATTGGATGCCTGCGGGTGTTGGTACAACAGCAGCGGCCGTTTCTCTCCGAATTAAATCCTCTTTTCATAACATCAAACAATGGGTTAGGGTTTGTTTGTTTTCTGCGAGAGCTTTCCGATCATTTTCACAGCCAAAGCCCCTGCAGAGTTCTTAAAAGCGCTCGAAGAGACACTGGGGAACCGGTTTTATCAGATGCAAAAACAAAGCGCCTGATTCAGGCTCTGAGCCTATCACGCTTTAACATGAAGACAGTTGTGCAACGCCAATCTTTCAATGAGTTGCTTTTCCCTATACACTGTAAAAACTAATTCTAGAAAGGAGGAAATTTCAGCCATTTAACTTATTCAAATTCAAAACCAACCATATTAGTTTGCAAATGGAATGTTTAATAATGGTCACACTCTAAGAATCCAGGTTGAGGGAGTTTCTCTTGAGTTTAAAACTTATACAGAAAACCTGTTGAGCTGCAGCATCTGCCTTCCAGCGTCGCAGAAAACGTTGTTGCCTGCGTATCGCTGTAGAAATGAGCACATATGACTCAGCAGAGTTACAAGTCTGATGGTCAGGTGTTTAAAAAAACACACTTCAACAGTTTCAATGAAGAGAAATCAATCAGAGATGGATGCAAAGGGGTTATATGGCCTAGTTTCACGAAGTTCAGCCTGAGTTGGTGCCATTTATATGTTGATAATATATTCATCTCAAACATGTTTTACAGACCGGTATTAGGGTGCACCTTTTTCCCGCCTTTTGTTTCTCCCAAAACAACCGAAGATTGGAGCAAAGATATATTTTACTAAAGGATGCAGAAAAGGGGGGCCTTAATATTTCCTACAAAAACTGCTTGTCAGCAGTTTGGCAAGACACAACGTTAAACATGCTAATCAGAGCGAGCCCAACGCTCAAGCAAACTGAACCCCTGCTCAGTGTTTTCAGCAGAGGGCAGGAATTTTTACACAGAATAGTCAGATTGAAACTATACATCTGTTTATCGAGAATAAAACATGTTTAAAATTCCCTCTTAGGCTTTCAATAGAGTGAATTTGAGTCATATTAAAAATATTGTATTTGTTGCAAATTTAAACACACAGACAAATGTGTTAGTCATACTAATTGTTATAGTTCAAAATGTATGGTAACAGAACCCAATGCTACGAGATTGATCGTTTCTGCTGCTGTTGTCTGTGCTGGGATCACATTTCATGCATAATGTTTGTAAACTGATTTTAATGAATAACTTCCGGTTTAACCGCCAACTTATCAGAACCATTAACGTCTAACACTTTTGGATCTATTCTTATGAAACCATTGGAAATGCTGGGTTCGCAAGAATAAGGCACGATCAGCTTTGAGTCAATTCAGATGAAATACTAGGCGATCCCATTTAAGAACTGTAAAAACTCAACTCAGCTCTGCCTTTAGGGTAAAGGTTTCAAGAAACTTGCAGCACTTGTGCCGCCCTCTTACAAGATTTCACCCTGAGTGGTGAGCCATAATCCCCATGTTAAAACCAGTCCCCATTGATTGTGGACACAGCTCTTTTTTCCTAGTTCTACCAAATCTGTGTACAATTTATTATTTTATAATTTATATATTCATCAATTATTAATAAATGCCACCTTTTAAAACATTTTATCCCATGTGGTATAAAAGGAAAAAAAGTCATCTGACATGAATGCTAATCAATAAAAAAAAACGTCTTATTGTATAGTTAATTTAAGAAAATCATTGTTAAACTGTTAAATGTTCAAAAGATTCAACGGGAACAATTTTAAGAAAAGACGCATTAGTGGTGCTGTTGGATGTTGCTGGGTGTGAGCTTAACCAAATGTGGCCCCCGATATCCAGTTCTACTGAGGGGCCATTAAAAGTAACATTGTTGAAATTAAAGGTGAAATCTTCGCCGTACCACCTGACAAGCGGCGCATCAAGCCCTACTCACCATGGTCAGCTCCCATTTCCCCATCTCGTCTGCTCGGCTCAAGGAGCGCAGCTCTCCATCTTGGCAGCAACTTCAGGTAAAGTTCACTTCCAACTTGCGAAACTGAAAAGCCCGTTAAAAGTTGCCTTTTTCTCCCCCCGAAAAATGTCCAAAAACATGGGCATCAAATTTCTCCGGTCTGATCGCAGTGTTGAAATGTCCAGTGTTTTCCTACATGTTGCTGCCTCATATAAACGGGTCGGGCTGGTTGTCCTGACGGCGGTTTGCGCCAGATCCTTTGGACTGTCTCTGCCTGTCTGAGCTGAGTGTGGCGGTCTGACAGCACCGGTTCCCGGCCGCTGGGAGCTCTCCTCTGTGACGGGAGACTGCAGAGAAACCCGTCCGCCCGTCCTTATGTGGGAGGTGACCCTCCTGGGCCTGAGGGGAGGCGTGTCTCTGCCTTTCTGCGTCTCGACGTGCGTCGAAATGCTTTCATTTCCATTTAGCCACAATTTTTTTTCATCTATTCACTACATGAGTGTTAAATATTTCACAATAATACTCATAGTTAATTCGTTTGTATTTTTTTTATAGCTTTACAAATCTTCAGCTTGTCCAGAATTCTGCAGCAAGAATCCTTTGGCTCCCTATTAAATCCAGAGTAGAATTTAAAATGTACCTTCTCACATATAAAGCTCTATCAGCCATCAGAGGTCTGATTACGCCGTATGTTCCTAACAGAGCACTTCGCTCTCAGACTGCAGGTCTGCTGGTGGTTCTTAGAGTCTCTAAAAGTAGAATGGGAGGCAGATCCTTTAGCTCTCAGGCTCCTCTCCTGTGGAACCAACTCCCAGAGGTAGACAGTTTTCCTCTCCAATGTCATCGCATGTATTGCTGAGTAAGGGTGATTGACCGCATGCAGTCTGCTGGATGTCCTTACGTAGCTTTTACTAATTTGAAAATTAAAATGAACTTTCTTGTTTGATAATTAGGGTCAAATTGGAATGTAACTGACTTTGAATCAGTCCATATGATTGGATTGAATTGACTGTATATTTCCGTATATGAACTGGATGGCTTTTTTTGTTAGTTTGCGTGTTTGTTTGTTTGTTTTGTTTTCTTGAATTGATTTATATTTTATTCACGTAAAAATGGCTATAGGCAAAATAAATAAGTGAAATAAGATGATTAAATTTCACATCCTAAAATACTAGCAATGTTAAAAACATTAATCTTGCCATAATTTATAGCATTAAAATATTATGTTTTACACAGACAATTAGAACTCCATCAGGACTGACCCTCCCTCCATTCATCACCTGTCCAGTTCCAGGGCCAGTAAAAGGCCAGCTAACATAGCTGTAGACCCAACTCATCCTGGTCACAGGTTGTTCAGACTTTTACCTTCAGGTCGGCACTACAGAGCGCTCATGGCAAGGTGACACTTTCTACAGAGTGTCTCTGAAGAACACCTTCCAGCCAAGGGTGGCAGCTACTATTCTTTAAACAATTAAGCATGTTTGCACTATCACAGTAGGCCTTACCTCTTGTGTGTACATATATAAATTTTGATGTGTGTGTGTGTGTGTGTGTGTGTGTGTGTGTGTGTGTGTGTGTGTGTGTGTGTGTGTGTGTGCGTGCATGCGTGCGTGCATGTGTGTGTGTGTGTGTGTGTGTGTGTGTGTGTGTGTGTGTGTGTGTGTGTGTGTGTGTGTAAATGGCTGCGCACACACTTTCTCTCATACTGCTCTTGTCCTTACTTCTCCCTGTAAAGTGCTTTGTTACACACTATAATCTGCTGTTTGTGACTAAAGTTTAATCACGATGCGAGCGTTGGAAACCAAAGCCCAATTCCATGTTTGTATCCACAAAATTGTGAAATAAAGTTGATTCTGATGACTAAACACAAGCCCACAAGAGAATACGTATTTCTGAGCGCCTCCATATCTCTTCTAAAAAAAGAGGAAATGCATGTGACAGTCTGATGAAGTGATGTTTAACACTGATTTAAAGACAACAGCTCATGTGTGAGATCACGGGAACAGCAGGTTCCAGCCATTTCATAAATTCCACGGACTTACTGTGGATCAATGTGTACATTTTTAAACAGTAATGGCAAAACATTTGATTGGGCTGAGAACAGGAAGGGGAGAGGGCAAAGAGCCAATCACAGCCGATCTTCCCGTCAGCCCATTCTGTCCTATAATAGAAAGGAAACCCAGGTTTTTGTTGATCTTCCATTAATTTTGAGGCTAAAGTGTTGAACTAGGTCTCCTCATTTATGATCAGATGAGTGTGGGTTTATTGTCTCATACTAGAACCCCCCTGTATGACCACAATCATGTCCACCTTACCTAGAAAGTGGGAAACAAACTAGACTGTCATGTGAAAGATGCTTCTTCTTTTGCGCTTTTGAATATTTTCTGGGCTTCTCGTTCTAATAGAACATGCAACAAAAGCATTGCAATTAGTGCAGTGAGTTACCCTGAATGAGTGAATTTGAGCCGGTCTAGTCCTCGTGCATATTGTGTGACGCATACTTCTTTTGGAGTGACAAGTGCGAAAGATATGTCACAATTATGTCACAGTTAACATACCATCTCAGCTCGTTTTCTGTCTAAAATCTCAATGTGGTTCGTGTTACTGCCTTCCACCTCACAGTAGCGTCACTGCTGTGTAGATTCTGATGCTGCTGCTGGGTGTGGTCCACTAAAGTTTTTTTTTTTTTCTAGTATTGTTGTCGTGTTTCCCAGGTCCTGAGTCTATGTGACACAGTGAACTGAAAGTTGCACCTAAATTCAACATGTCATCTCTTTGATTCCAGTGCAGTGACTTTAAGCCATTTAGATTTTTCACACGTTGTCACGTTCCACCCTTAGCAAAAAGTACTTGAAGTGAATTCTACTAAGTATACTTAAGCATAAGCTTAAATCTTAGTATTGATGTACTTTTAGAGTTCTGTTTATACTTTTCAGTATAAGTCAAGTACTCCACTATACTTTTAAGTATATGAAATATAGTTTACAAAAAGTAAACTTCAAGTCCACTGCCTTATTTTAAAGCATGAAATAAGTATGCTCTTAGTACACTTGAATAAAGTACTTTTTTGCTAACGGCAGCCATGAACGTCAATGTATTTTAACGGGATTTCATACAAAGGACACAGAGAAAAAGTGGCGCAATATTGTTGAAGCTGGAGGAAAAGAAGACATAGTCTTCAAATACGTTACAAATAAAACCAAGATTAGTGTGGCAGGGATTTGCGTTCAGCCCCCTTCACTCTGATAACCATAAATAAAATGCAGTGCGCCCAATTGCCTTTAGAGGTCACCTAATTAATAAATAGCTTTGGAACGTCAGAGAACAAACAGCATCAGGAAGACCAGTGTAGGTCAACTCTACAGCTGTTCAGGAAAACTCATTGCTCAGGTATTGCAACCTTCCGATCTTCAAGTGCGATCTCTAAATGCCATCTCTAAAGAAAACTTTCAACTGTGCAAGGCTTTTGAGAAACAATTTACCATCCAGCCTTGAAAATGGCAATGCTAGGTCAGAGGTCTCTCATCAGAACATCCTTCAAAAAGAACAACCCCTGTACATCCTTTCAGCTGTCATCAGGCCGATTGCTCTAAAAAATGGCCCACTGGTGCCATGGCGTTCTCATGAATAATTAATTGTACATAAAATTCATGGATATCCAGCATTCGGACTTCGGACTGAGGAATTCAAAGACTTTGAAGGAGGGCTGACAAACAATAGGGTCCATCAGTGAGGAATGCAGACAGGTAGTCCCTTATCACTGGAGCACAAGATCTGAATACCTGTTGAAAGTTTTAACATTTGTTGGCCTCTTGACAAGCACCTCTTGCAAGGAGGAATCAGTCGCTCTCTTAAAAGACTACTTCACAAAATGTCAGCAGCAGCTTCACTGGGTTTGGTCTGAAGCTGCAGGCAGCTTTTGGCTCAGTACACCAAACTGTTTCAAAGACCTCTTCACTTGTTTTAGCAAGAAAGCAAGACAATTATTTAAAGCTCATTCATATAGTTAATATATATATATATCAATTCTTGCCACATATTCTTAGATTTGGACTATTAAGTGGGCCCTTCTAACGCATTAATGTGCCTTGATCTAAACTATCCATTGCAGCTCTGGCTGAATGTTTAGGGTTGCCCTGTTGGAAGGTGAACCTCCACCCTGGTCTCAAGTCTTTTGGAGCCGCTAACACATTTCTTGCAAGATTGTCCTGGTTTTGGTTTATCCATCAACCATCCCACACCCCAAATCTGACCCGTCCCTGCAGAAGACGAGCATCTCCAAAGGATGGTGCTGCCACCACAAGGTGTTACTGTGTGTTCAGTGTGAGCATCATCTTTCATGCATTTCTAACAGGACTCTTCATGGCTCTCTTCTAGCCATTCTCTTATAAAGGCCAGAAATGTGGACCGCCTGTCTTTTAGTTGTAGAGTCATCAGACTCCCCCCTCATGACTAGTAGATCCCTGCAGCTGCTCCAGAGTTACCACAGACCTGTTGATTTCTCAGATTAATGTTCTTTTTGCCCGTCAGTTTAGTCAGTAAACTATCAAATTTTATAACCTAACTGTCAGGGTTCTCTGTGTTGGCTGCTCTAACTCTACTCCTCAGGTGTGTCTAGTTGGCTGAGGAGGCGTGGTCCACACCTGCAGCTCGTTGCAGGCGGCTTCCTCTGGCTTCTTAAGCAGAGCACTGGCAGATGGAAGACGCCGGAGCCTTAACCAGTCGTGGTACGACGTGGCCTCTGTCCCAACTCTCGGAAACCAGCTTGTGAGTTTTTTGTTACTCTTCCTTTTTGAGTAATTTTTTGTACCTCTCTGTTGCTCCAGATTTTGGTGCTTGGATGCACTCACCTGTCTTGACGTCCCGTCCGAAGAAACAGACCAGCAGACCCGTCTGCTCAGATTTTGCTCTGGCGCTCCCCTCATACTTCCTGGAAGTTACCCAGCGAGGCCTGAGATCCCCTTTCCCGGGTTCTGTGGGTTCTGTGCTCACTCTGGTCAATCCATCTGTCAACCGCTGCCGATGAGGTCGCCTCGGATTCCTCGCCAGCTACATCTGCCGCCCTCAGCCACTAGCCACCTATCTCCATCTGAGTAGTCACATAGAGTTCTCATGACGCTACTTCTTCCCGGTTAGGTCCGCCCAGCCTAATGGTAAGCAGCGCAACTCCTAGCAAGTTTCTTGGCTCTTATTTCAGAAGAACTCACTTGCTCTTTCTTACAGACTCTCCAGCCGTGACGTTCTGACCCAGCCGAGTCACCTGTAGTTCCGTCCATAGACCTGCCTGTTTTCCTTTAATAAAAGTCTTAAAACTGTGCATTGCCTCCCGTTCGTATCTGCATGTGGGCTCGTCATCTGAAAACCATGACAGAAGAAGGCTCCGGCCACCTGAGTCCAGCGGATACGTTCGGGCGGCAGATAGCCGCACAGCAGGAACAAATGCAGTCGCTAGGTTTTGCTGTCAATTCTACTCAGGAACAGCTTCAGAGATTAGCCGCTCAGGTTAGCCTACTTGTGGACACAGTCACTTCTGCGAAGACGTCACCTGTCACTCAGGATCACGTTACCCCGCCTTCCGACGCTCCGAGCATGGAGAATCAGGTTTGGACTCCACCACTTGAGGGCGCGTCACCTTGTCCGGAGTAATTCTCCGGTGACGGTGGAAGTTGCGGTGGTTTTCTTTTCCAGTGCAAACTGGTGTTTAACTGTTCTCCCCAGACTTTCGCCTCTGATGAGGTAAGGATATCTTATGTCTTACGTCTACTAACGGGTAGGGCTCTTAGGTGGGCCGAGGCTCGATTCCCTGATTGTCAGTCGTTTGGGATTACTTTTCAGGACTTCATTGCTGAATTTAAGACAATTTTTTCACCTGAGTTGGATTCGGCACAACAGTCTCGTCATCTCCTCACTTTGAAACAGCGCGGTCGACGCGTATCTGATTTTTCCGTGGAGTTTCGTACGTTTGCTGCTGCTGCGGGTTGGCAGCCGAGACCGTTAAAGGCAGCTTTCTTTCAGGCTCTAGACGAGTCGTTAAAGGATGAGTTAGCTCGGGTTGAGGAACCTGAGGATTTTGAGGAGTTTGTAGCACTTGCTATCCGTTTGGATACTCGATTACGCAGCCGAACCCGTTTTAGATCCAACCTTGCCTTGCAATCATCCACCTCCACCTCTTCTACATTTACCAAGAAGGAACCCCGTTCTTTTACACCTCCTCCTGAACCCATGCAGTTGGGGCAGGTTGGTCTTTCCAATAAGGAACGTCAGCAGCGTGTCTCGGAAAACTTATGTCTTTATTGTGGAGGTGAGGGTCATTACCTCAGAGATTGTCCTGTTCGGCCAAAAGACCGAGTCCGCCGCTCTTAACGGGGGGATCGGTGGACAGGTTGGGATCTATTCCCCGGGAGGCTGTTAAGGCGTCATTTGGTTCTCGTTGTTGTTTACCAGTTACTTTAATATTCGACCAGGAAAGTTTTGATGTTTCAGCTCTAGTAGATTCAGGTTCTGATTTTAATCTCATAGATCAGGCGGTTGTGGACCAGCTTCGAGTACCTGTCGATCTTTTACCCGAGCCACTCCAGGTCTCGTCATTAGATGGGCAGAGATTGACTCTTATTACCCATCGCACCCGACCATTGGTAGTGATAGTTTCCGGTAACCATCGGGAATAGCTTTCCTTCTTTGTCTTCCCGGTAAAGCGTTCACCTGTGGTTTTTGGAATAGCCTGGTTAAGGGTCCACAATCCGCAGTTTAATTGGGCTGAGTCCCGACTGGAGTCATGGTCATCTACTTGTCATTCCCGCTGCTTGCAGTCCGCTCGGCCCGTAGCCGTCTCCTCTACTTCCTTGACAGATTCCGGAGACATGATTGACCTCTCTCGCGTTCCAGAGGATTACCACGACTTACGGCAGGTATTTAGTAAAACTCAGGCTTGTTCTTTGCCCCCACATCGCCCATACGACTGTGCGATTGACTTGTTACCTGGGGCCCCTCTACCGGTGAGTCGGCTCTATAACATCTCCAGGTCAGAACGTCAATCGCTTGAGAGATACATCAGTGAGTCTTTGGCTACGGGGTTAATTCGTCCTTCTTCCTCCCCATTAGGGGCTGGTTTCTTTTTTGTGGGCAAGAAGGACGGGACCCTTCGACCCTGTATAGATTATCGAGGGCTTAACCAGATAACCGTCAAGAATAAGTACCCGCTTCCTCTATTATCATCAGCCCTCGAGCCAGTCCAGAATGCCAAGATTTTTACTAAGCTTGATCTGCGCAACGCTTATCATTTGGTTCGGGTGAGACAGGGGGATGAGTGGAAGACGGCTTTTAAGACTCCATTAGGTCACTTTGAGTACCTAGTCATGCCCTTCGGCTTGTGTAATGCCCCGGCAGTTTTTCAGGCATTGGTTAACGACGTCCTGCGGGATTTTTTGAATGTTTTTGTTTTTGTCTATTTAGATGACATCCTGATTTACTCTCGTGACCTAGAACAACACACGCAACATGTGCGACTTGTTCTCCAGCGATTACTAGAAAATCGCCTGTTTGTAAAAGCCGAGAAGTGTGAGTTCCACCAGACTTCAGTTTCGTTCCTCGGTCTTGTTTTGGAGGGCGGTCAAGTGAGGTCAGACCCAGAAAAGATAAAAGCAGTAACGGAGTGGCCAGTTCCTGAGTCACGTAAACAGCTTCAACGTTTCCTTGGGTTCGCTAATTTCTATAGGCGTTTTATCAGGAACTACAGCCAGATAGCTTCCCCGTTACATGCTCTTACCTCCACCAAGGTCCCTTTTAGCTGGAGTCCTGAAGCCGATGAGGCATTTAATCGACTTAAGTCCCGTTTTTCCCAGGCTCCCATACTCGTTCACCCTGATCCTGCGAAACAATTCACCCTTGAAATAGACGCTTCTAACACAGGTGTGGGAGCGGTCCTATCCCAACAGTCTGAGATAGATAAGAAGTTACACCCTTGTGCATTCTTCTCCCGTCGCTTGTCCCCTGCCGAGCAGAACTATGATGTAGGCGATCGTGAACTGTTAGCCATTAAGTTAGCCTTGGAGGAGTGGCGGCACTGGCTAGAGGGATCCGAGCAGCCCATCATAATATGGACAGATCACAAGAACCTCTCCTATCTGCAGACAGCCCGTAGACTCAACTCAAGGCAAGCCCGTTGGTCATTATTTTTTTCTCGTTTCAACCTCACCATAACCTACAGACCAGGCTCCAGAAACATTAAACCAGATGCTCTGTCTCGTCAGTTTGCCCCATTTGAACAAGAGAAGGAGCCGGAACTTATTCTTCCCCCCACATGCACTGTTGGAGGTCTGCATTGGGATCTGGAGGACAGGATTAACCAGGCCCAACTATTAGATCCGGATCCTGGTACGGGTCCACCGGGACTAAAGTATGTTCCCCAATCTGTTCGTCCGGAGGTTTTACGCTGGTGTCACGATGCTAAGTTTTCCGCCCATCCGGGCATTTATAGAACCCAGTCTCAGGTGTCCCGGCGATTCTGGTGGCCATCGTGGACCAAGGACATCAGAGACTATGTTTTAGCTTGTCCTGTCTGCGCCCAGAATAAGTCTTCTAACCAGCCACCTTCTGGGTTGTTGAATCCTCTTCCTATCCCCAAACGGCCATGGTCCCACATTGCCATTGATTTCGTTACTGGACTCCCTGTTTCCCAAGGCATGTCAACGATTTTGACTGTTGTTGACCGTTTTTCGAAGTCTTGTCATCTCATTCCCATCCGTAAGCTACCTAACGCCCTCCAGACTGCCCAACTCCTCATTAAACATGTTTTCAAGCTCCATGGTATCCCTGTTGACATTCTCTCTGACCGGGGTCCCCAGTTTATTTCTCAGGTCTGGCGGCACTTTTGCTCCGCTCTGGGTGCCCGTTACACGCTCACCTCCGGATACCATCCTCAAACCAACGGCCAAACAGAACGAATGAATCAACAATTAGAGACCACTCTCCGTTGCCTCACGTCATCTTCACCTACCGACTGGAACAAGTTTTTGCCTTGGGTAGAGTATGCCCTGAACTCTCACATCACCTCAGCCACGGGACGTTCACCTTTTGAAGTTGCCTTAGGATATCAACCTCCACTCCTACCCACAGACGAACTCAGGATTCCCTTCACCTCCGTCAACGACTTTATTGCTCGCTGCCAGAATATATGGAAAGAGACGGTTACGGCACTCACTCGCACCGCAGAGCGGAGTAAGAGGTTTGCTGACCAGCACCGCAGACCAGCTCCCCATTATCGCCCCGGTCAGAGGGTTTGGTTATCATCCAGAGATGTATTGACTAACCCATCCGCCAAGAAGCTTGCTCCCCGGTTTACTGGTCCCTATGAAATAGAGACAGTTATCAACCCGACCACCGTCCGCTTACGTCTTCCCCCTCACTCTCGTGTTCATCCCACTTTTCATGTATCCCAGATTAAGCCCGTTTTGGACAATGATTCATACCCTCCTTCCGGACCCCCTCCACCCTCCCAGGACAGTCAGAATCCTCGCGTCATCAGGGTTGTGGATGCCCGTCGACGAGGTAGGGGTCACCAATACCTCGTCGATTGGGAGGGTCGCAGCTCTGGGGATCGCTCATGGGTGTCTGCAGCTACCATCGCCAATCAGGATTTGATTCGGGATTTCTGGTCTACTCAGCCCAGCACTTCTTCGTCTGGGCCGCCAGGAGGCGGCCGTTGAGGGGGGGGTAGTGTCAGGGTTCTCTGTGTTGGCTGCTCTAACTCTACTCCTCAGGTGTGTCTAGTTGGCTGAGGAGGCGTGGTCCACACCTGCAGCTCGTTGCAGGCGGCTTCCTCTGGCTTCTTAAGCAGAGCACTGGCAGATGGAAGACGCCGGAGCCTTAACCAGTCGTGGTACGACGTGGCCTCTGTCCCAACTCTCGGAAACCAGCTTGTGAGTTTTTTGTTACTCTTCCTTTTTGAGTAATTTTTTGTACCTCTCTGTTGCTCCAGATTTTGGTGCTTGGATGCACTCACCTGTCTTGACGTCCCGTCCGAAGAAACAGACCAGCAGACCCGTCTGCTCAGATTTTGCTCTGGCGCTCCCCTCATACTTCCTGGAAGTTACCCAGCGAGGCCTGAGATCCCCTTTCCCGGGTTCTGTGGGTTCTGTGCTCACTCTGGTCAATCCATCTGTCAACCGCTGCCGATGAGGTCGCCTCGGATTCCTCGCCAGCTACATCTGCCGCCCTCAGCCACTAGCCACCTATCTCCATCTGAGTAGTCACATAGAGTTCTCATGACGCTACTTCTTCCCGGTTAGGTCCGCCCAGCCTAATGGTAAGCAGCGCAACTCCTAGCAAGTTTCTTGGCTCTTATTTCAGAAGAACTCACTTGCTCTTTCTTACAGACTCTCCAGCCGTGACGTTCTGACCCAGCCGAGTCACCTGTAGTTCCGTCCATAGATCTGCCTGTTTTCCTTTAATAAAAGTCTTAAAACTGTGCATTGCCTCCCGTTCGTATCTGCATGTGGGCTCGTCATCTGAAAACCATGACACTAACAAAAGGGAAAAAGAGTAAAGACATAGGACAACTTTGGCTAAGCAGTGTATGTGGCTTAAAAAGCCTTTAATAATGTGTGGACATCTCTTCCCTCAGTCTGTACCTTCCAGTCAGTTTTGAGGACTCCATCCCTCCTAAGGGGTAAGTCCTAAACTCTCAAAACCAAAATCAGTTGATGGTCATCAAGCCTTGTGCAACACTCAGGAGCTGTGATGTAAATCTGTCTTATTTTCACAACTATATCTGAATATACTTCATTCTAGCTTATTGTATTGTTTTTAGGAGCTCCTTTCCTGCAGGATAAACTCTTGGAAATTACAGCGTTGGGTCACATTCAAACTATTACTTTGTGAAACAGCCACATCTTTGTTAATGCAAAGTAACATGAAACATTATAACCAACACTTATGTTAGGTCTGAACCTTCAACAGTGCAAAAAAAACAAAAAAAAAAAAAAAAAAAAAAAACAAGGCTTAGTCAGACGTGAGCATTTTCTCAAGTCCTTTTCAGGTTTTTTTTCCCCCTCACTGTCCTATAAGTTATAATTTAGCTCTTTCCATTTTCCCCATCAACTTCCCTGTCCCTGCTTAAGAAAAGCATCCCCACAGCATGATGCTGCCTCCATGTTTCAGTGTGGGGACGGTTTGTTCAGAGGGATGCACAATGTTTTTTTTTTTTAAACCACTAAGTTCAATTTCTGATCTGAGCACCTGCTTCCAGGTTTACCTCGTCCCCTACACGACGTGTAACAGACTAAACAGGATTATCTTTATGGAGTTCTCCTAACCATGCTTCCATAAAAGCCAGATTTGTGCAGTGCCCAATAAATCTTATTAGCAAAACTTTGGATATGATAAAATAGGCGATAGTCCTGAGAAGTGTTAATGTCTTCCTGCTTTGGGTTCATAGCAAAACCAGACCCAGATAATAGTCTATACAGCTAGCAAAGAAAGAAAAAAAATACAGAATTTTAATCTCAAACCAGGTTTTATTGAAAAAGTGGTGTTTTGGCCAAACAGTTATAATTTCCTAATAACCTAATCACGAATGAGGGGGAGATCGACAGGCGGATTGGTGCAGCGTCTGCTGTGAAGCGGGCGCTGTACTGATCCGTTGTGGTGAAGAGAGAGCTGAGCCAAAAGGCGAAGCTCTCGATTTACCGGTCGATCTACGTTCCTACCCTCATCTATGGTCATGAGCTTTGGGTCGTGACCGAAATAACGAGATCCGGGATACAAGCGGCTGAAATGAGTTTTCCCCGTAGTGTGTCTGGGCTCTCCCTTAGAGATAGGGTGAGGAGCTCAGTCATCCGGGGAGGACTCAGAGTAGAGCCGCTGCTCCTCCACGTCGAGAGGAGCCAGTTGAGGTGGCTCGGGCATCTGGTCAGGATGCCTCCTGGACGCCTCCCTGGTGAGGTGTTCCGGGCACGTCCCACCGGGAGGAGGCCCAGGGGGAGACCCAGGACACGCTGGAGGGACTATGTCTCCCGGCTGGCCTGGGAACGCCTTGGGATTCCTCCGGAGGAGCTGGCCCAAGTGGCTGGGGAGAGGGACGTCTGGGCCTCCCTACTGAAGCTGCTACCCCCGCGACCCGACCCCGGATAAGAGGAAGAAGACGGACGGACGGACGGACGGACGGACCTAACCATCCTACAACCCCTTTACCTTCTCAAACCCTGTGCTGCATTAAACCCGTTACCAAACTTAGTACCAGCACACAGAGCCTGAATGCACGTTGTTTAAAAGATCGCAGTACAGGCAGTTCTTTGTCACAAGCATATTGACGTGAGAAGGTTGAAGGCATGTGAATACTTTTGCAGGGCCTGTACCATTAAGCCACCCACACTGAAGCACATGGATACTTCAGGAGACGTCTCAAAGACAATCACTAAAGTTCAGGGAATGGTTGTTGTTTTTTTTATTTAAAAAAAAAAAAAAGTTTATTTCAAAACATCTCAGTTCCACAAATACAGCATAAGTCTCAAATAAAAGCCTGTACACTTCTAGAAACTGCACTGTTTCTTAAAAAAAAAAAAAAAAAAAAAAAAAGCCCTCCATGCTTATAAGAGACAAAACAGCATCAGATATGTTGTCATGCATAATGTAGGTGTAAAGGAGGCCTCTGACAGGCCGTGTATTTGCTTTGGTAATATCTTCCAGTACAATAAGTTTAGACATAAAATGATAAAAGTACTTGAAATATCAAGAAGTTACTGTAACGGATAACAGAATATAAAAACATGCTCAAGACAATGTACATGATTTAAAAAAAAAAAAACATTTAAAAATCATGCAATACAGCAAAAACAAATAACTTCAAAGTCTGCAAACTGACCAAACTGAAAAACATAAGCATCTAATAAAAAGAGGTCATAATGGTATGAGGACTTGTTGGCATCCAGACATGTTGGACAGAAGCTCTGAACCATTAGTTCAATGTAAATACCTCAGACACAACCAGGAAGTCGTGAGGATTCAGGCCCTTCGGTTCTTATCCTTGGCTCGGTTTTCCTCAAAGCCACAGTCACTTAGTCGATTGCCTCGCCCAAGCTGTGCACAGTTGGATCCGATGTCCTACTCAGCCGGCTTGGTTTTGTTTTTCTTATTCAGGATTTTGAGGAACAAATTGGGAGAAAAAAAGGCATCCAACTTTATTAGTTCAGGCAGATTCATGCCATCTTCGTGGGATTCCATTCCTTCATCACAGTAAACCGTTAATACCGATAATGAAACTTTACCGCCAGCGCTTTATGTTTTAAAGAGCTACAAAATATCTACAGTACAGAAAATGAAGAAAAAACTCATCGAGGTGCTGGTAATGTTCATCGATCTGGCTTAGTGTGAAAATAAAGTGCTTTATCGAAGATAACAGGATTGTTGACAGAGTGGTTTGGACGTCAGTTTTAAAGCTACCAAACATTTTACAGTTAGAGGTTAAATAAGAAACACGGTTAAAGAGGCACAACGAGGCCGTCAACTTTCCGCCGGCTTGCTGGCAGTAGGAGAAACCACTGAAAAAGGCAACAGGGTCAAAATGGCAGCCAGTCGCCTTTAGAATTAAGCAACAGGTCAGCCTCTGCAGGTTTACCTGAACAGACTTCCCCACACGCCCCTAAACCAGAAGAAAACGGTGAAAACAAACGATTCAGATTAGGATCCCACCAGGTAACTAATCATTCACGTCACAGACATTTTAAAGTGCTCGCCCCAAAATGCTGCGGCCCCAAACTATCAACAGGGATTAAGAATCTAATCCCAAATGCTGACTCTTGAGGGTCAAGCACCACTGATGAGGTTTGATCTTCAGCTGGCTTGTAAAACGATGCCGTCGTTCCTAAGTTACAGTTAAGACAAAAATGAGTCACACCCCTGGCAAATTTTGAAATTATTTTCATCCCGCAAAGACAATTTTATCCATCAATGGAAGGAAAAATACTTTTTTTTTTTTTTACTTGCAATTTATTTAAAAAATAAAAAAGGCTTGTTGAAACTTCAGTCATCAGTGGAACAATAGATTAGAGCAGTCAAACGATCCTTATAACTGCTGAGCAGCTTTCTTTCATGTCTACTGGTATTTTGAGGATTTATCTTTAGTGATGAGCACCAAGTCATGGAGGCTGGAAGGCCTCATTGCCATCACCCTAATCTTCACCTTCCTCCTCGAACATCAGAATCAGGTCGGGATTGTGGCTGGGCTGCTTCAAAACGCCAGTAGTACCACCAGTCAGAAGAAACAACGCTGAAAAGCTAAATGTGCCAGGGTTATGAATCATTTCGGGCTAAACTGTAAAATAAAGTGTGTAGGGGGGTGGAAATAAAGCCACTTTTTGACAAAATATGATGGCATCACCATTGTTCTGGATTAAATATTTCCTTGTACTAGTGTAGTGGGCTGATAAATCCTGGTCAGTTTAAGAAAATCAAATGATTTATTCCAATGTATGTCATACTGCCTTACTACAAAACACATCTTTTATTCCAGCAGTCATCTAATCTAGTCCCTACACCCCAGTTTCCCCCTTTTGTCTCCCAGATGTGACGATGTGTCCCTACTGTGGTTGGCACCATGTGGGGCAGAAACAAGCAGCCGGCACCTCAGGTTGGACAATTATCTTTATCCGTCAGCACTTTTCTTTTAGGTGTTTTACTTCTGTGGCGTATGGAGGAGCGTACAGTTTAATGTGTCTGTAGTGGTAAAGTAGGCGTTGTTGAAGCCGTCTGTGCTTCCCCGGGTTCGTTAATTCGTGTGCAGGACTTAAATCAAAAACTCAGCCATGGACGCATAATTCAGTTTCACCTTTGCAAAGGGAGAGATGCACCTTTCAGCCCCTCCGGGCAGCAACTCTGTCTCTCCCCCCGTTTAGGCTTGTTTTTATTAAAGTTAGAACATAGATTATACAGAGTCACACAATGAATGATGCCCAAATCTTATCGCTATCTTACTCCCTAATAACTATCTTCATGTGAACCGGAGTTTCTGTTCTTTCCCACTGCCTAGGAACTGGTCTTGAAACTTTCTCCTGATACTTTTGCTCGTACAAAGAATCTATTCACATTCTCTTCTTCTGATCAACAGATGCGGCCTTAAAGCAAATAAATTGCATATTAAAAGCATGTTAAACCTTCATAAATGTGTAATAGAAAACGGATCATAGTTAATACATTCCACAGCGTCTGGACGGTTAAGGCAACCATCGCTTCAAGCTTTCCAACGTCGACAATGAAAAGGCAGCATGTACATTTGGATGGCTATGCAAAAGGGTTGCATATAAGGCAAGGCGTGTCCTACTGTGCATCAGTTTCAGCTCCTCACAGATGAGGATTAAAACACAGTATCTGGATTTTGTTGTGCTTCTAACTCAGCAAAAAGCCATCGTCTCTAAGCTTCGTCCTTCTTGTCAGCCGGGGGCTTTTTCAACTTGTCCTGCTGCTGCGGTGCAGGCGACACGGACGGATCCTCCGTCTTGTCCTTCCACAGAATCTCGCGGAGAGTTGACGACATGTAATAAGGCCTCTCAGCTGAACCGTCGTTGTGTTTCCGGTCTTCACCTTGATGCATGTGTATGTGTGCCAGTGTGTGTGTTTGTGTTAATTGGTGGAGCAGAAGTTTAGTTGATGAAGGAATAGTGACATTAAGGGAAATGGAAGTGAGAGAGGGGAAAAGGAGAGAAAAAAAAAAGAGAAAAGTTAAATAGCAAGCAAGCAAAAGCACCCAAAGACATTACAGATTTTGAAAGTTCAAGTTCATTCCCAAGCAGCCACAACTTTCAGAGAATACAGAACAAATTAGCCAGGTTATGTTGCAATCGTGCAGAAATGGAGATGTGGTGCGCCATTTTAAGGGATTAAGAATTAGTGAAAGCACCAAGCCCAGGAGCAAAGCCAGGAAAAGTTTGGCTCTCTTCGCACCGCTCTGTAACACAACTTCAATGACTTTGCTTTTCATTTAACACTGACAAATCAAACACGGTCATGACTTACAGAAACAGAGGAACAGCGTGTCCACACACATGGCGTATACGCTGAAGAACCCGTGGGCAATGAGATACGAGCCGATCGCCACGGTCTGCAGGGGGAAACATGAGCCATGGATGTCATTCATAATACAAACACACAGGCAGCCTCAGGGCCACAAACAAGCCAGTCCAACAGCAATGTTGACTGGAACAGGTGAATGTGTGATTCCTTGGAAAAAAAAAATCAAAGAGATTCAGTGAAAAGTCGCTCACCAGGATCGGCACCCAGTAATAGTGCAGGTTGGGAGCTGTAATCTCAAAGGCTTTCACTCTTCCAGAGAAGAAAAAGAAGGCAAAGACCCCTGAGCAGAAAAAGAAACACCATATTTAACAGCACTGGTTACTGTTTAACAAAACAAGTTCATACTGCAACACCTAGAGTTCATGCCCAAGTACACAGACATGTTTGTAGCCATTTTAAACCTGCTATGCAGGGAATTGCATTGTAAAGATGAACCAAAACAAATGGCCGGGGACTAAAATTGGCTGATTTTCAGCCTGAGCAGTACTTCTCGGGTACGGGCCAATAAATAACACCAACACTACTTGTCATGGTGCAGCCTTGCCTGCTGCACCATGGACATTTCATGGCACTCTCCACCTTCCATACAGCTCCTGATTCCATGCTCAGTAATCATCTACACCTGTCAGTCACTAATCAGCCAGTACTCAGCACACCTGTCAGCCTCCCTATTTAAGCCCCCTGCATTCAGTCCTCCCCTGTCGGTTCGTTCTGTTGGTTTCTGATTACTCTTGTGGATTTTGCTCTTTGCTGCTCACCTCATCTTGTTCGTATCCAGCCTGAGTTCTCCGCCTGTCTGCTGTGACTCTGGTCCTGCTCTCACTCCAGTCGTGCAAGTATTCATCCAGTCATGCTGCTGATCAAACCTGGTTCCCAAGTCTCCATTCTGCTGTGCTGTTGATCAAGTTCCGGTTCTCAAGTCTCCATGCTGCTGTGCTGCTGGTCCAGCTGTCTTCATGCTCCGGCTCCGTCCTGCTCGCCAGCTCCAGCCATTTACAGCTCCAGCCTGATCTGAACTCTGGTCATCTTCCTCCACAATTCATCATCTTCAATAAACTTTCTTTTTAACTGTACTCTGTGTGTGGTTACGTTCGGGTTCATCTACAAACATGACAGAACGAACCGACCATTTGAACCCAAAACCCACACAGAGTTTCACTGCAGGAACCGGCAAAATGGATCCTTCCTCATGGAACAGGTTCGAGGTTGTCTGGATATGATCGCCACGCTCAGTCCACCTTCGAGGCGGATGAGTGCAGTGGCTCAGGTGCAGAACATGCTGAAGAGTAAAACAGAGCTCGTACCATATTTTGAATTCTCGGGGGTGTACGAAGAGCTCGACTGGAATCAACGGGCTGCAGTTGCCCAGCTCTTCAGCAGGCCACTTCCACCCAGACCTCCGCCCTCCACCCTGTCAATCTCGGCAGCTGTTTTTGGCGCTGCTGATTCGGCCTCCTCCACCTCAGCGGCCCCTGCTGCACCTGTTGCTGAAGCTGCTGCTAAGTCTGCCGCTGTTCCAGCCACGGATCCAGCCTCTGTCCCTCTCGCTGTTGAGGCTCCTACTGCTGCTGTCTCTGCCGCAGCTCCTGCTGCCTCATCACCACCCCGTCCCTCCCGGCGCAGACGCCGGGTCCGCCGGCACATGACCTCTCCCGAAGCCCAGCCAGATGCTGCTGTTGCAGCCGCACCAGCTGAAGTTGACGTCACCTCTCTTCCCCTGCTCGGTCACCACCTCCATGACACTCAGCTTGCTCCCCGGGTGAAGTCTTCAGCCGCTGCTCGGAGGTCCACGCCTCGTCCAGCCAAAGCGCCCCAGATCCATGAGACCCAGCTGTGGGACTTCTTTTACGGGCATAGGGATGACCTGCTTCCCTATCGGGCCGCACCAACATCAGAGGCTGAGGTCTCCGTAACCCCGCCACCGGCTTCATCAGAAAGCCCTGCACCTGCTCAGCCCGCAGCCAAAGCCTCTGCACCTGCTCAGCCCGCAGCCAAAGCCTCTGCACCTGCTCAGCCCGTAGCCAAAGACTTAGTTGTTGCCCAGACAGCCACAGAAAGCCCTGGTCCTGCTTCGCTGGCTGCATCAGAGAGGCCTGGTACAGAGAATCTGCTTGATGCCAGTATGGCGTCCGACGCGGGCTCAGAGCAAGCCTTTCTGGCATCCGAGGTGGCTCTCGAGCACGGCAGTCTGCCGTCCAACGTGGGGACCCAGGAGGGTCCGTCGCCTGTCTGCGACGTGGAGACCCAGGAGGGTCCGTCGCCTGTCTGCGACGTGGAGACCCAGGAGGGTCCGTCGCCTGTCTGCGACGCGGAGACCCAGGAGGGTCCACCGCCTACATGTGACGCAGTAACCCAGGAGGGTTCACCGCTTACCATCAACACAGAGACCCAGGAGGGTCCGCCGCCCGCCATCGACGCGGGGACCCAGGAGGGTCCGCCGCCCGCCATCGACGCGGGGACCCAGGAGGGTCCGCCGCCCACCATTGACGCGGGGACTCAGGCTGGTCCGCCGCCTACCATTGACATGGAGACTCAGGAGGGTTCGCAGCTTCCTGAAGTCTGTAGCCAGGCGTTTCCTGAAGTCTGTAGCCAGGCGTTTCCTGAAGCCTGTAGCCAGGCGTTTCCTGAAGCCTGTAGCCAGGCGTTTCCTGAAGCCTGTAGCCAGGCGTTTCCTGAAGCCTGTAGCCAGGCGTTTCCTGAAGCCTGTAGCCAGGCGTTTCCTGAAGCCTGTAGCCCGGTGCCTCTTGTATCTTGTAGCCCGGTGCCTCTTGTATCTTGTAGCCCGGTGCCTCTTGTATCTTGTAGCCCGGTGCCTCTTGTATCTTGTAGCCCGGTGCCTCTTGTATCTTGTAGCCCGGTGCCTCTTGTATCTTGTAGCCAGGCGCCTCTTGTATCTTGTAGCCAGGCGCCTCTTGTATCCTGTAGCCCGGCGCCTCTTGTATCCTGTAGCCAGGCGCCTCTTGTATCCTGTAGCCCGGCGCCTCTTGTATCCTGTAGCCCGGCGCCTCTTGTATCCTGTAGCCCGGCGCCTCTTGTATCCTGTAGCCCGGCGCCTCTTGTATCCTGTAGCCCGGCGCCTCTTGTATCCTGTAGCCCGGCGCCTCTTGTATCCTGTAGCCCGGCGCCTTCGGTAGCCTGTAGCCCAGGGCCTCCGGTAGCCTGTAGCCCAGGGTCTCCGGTAGCCGGTAGCCAGGATTCTCCTGAACCCTGTAGTCTGAGACCTTCTCCAGTGTCCTGTAGCCCGGCGTCGCCTGTCTCCTGTAGGCCGGTGTTTTCTGAAAGCCGCAGCCAGGCATTTCCCGAAACCCGTAGCCCAGGGTCTCCTGAACAGTGCAGCCCGGGGTCTCCTGAACCGTGCAGCCCGGGGTCTCCTGAACCGTGTAGCCCTGTGGCCTCCGTAGCCTGTAGCCCTGTGGCCTCCGTAGCCTGTAGCCCTGTGGCCTCCGTAGCCTGTAGCCCTGTGACCTCCGTAGCCTGTAGCCCTGTGACCTCCGTAGCCTGTAGCCCTGTGACCTCCGTAGCCTGTAGCCCTGTGACCTCCGTAGCCTGTAGCCCTGTGACCTCCGTAGCCTGTAGCCCTGTGACCTCCGTAGCCTGTAGCCCTGTGACCTCCGTAGCCTGTAGCACTGTGACCTCCGTAGCCTGTAGCACTGTGACCTCCGTAGCCTGTAGCACTGTGACCTCCGTAGCCTGTAGCCCTGTGACCTCCGTAGCCTCTAGTCCTGCGACCTCCGTAGCCTCTAGTCCTGCGACCTCCGTAGCCTCTAGTCCTGCGACCTCCGTAGCCTCTAGTCCTGCGACCTCCGTAGCCTCTAGTCCTGCGACCTCCGTAGCCTCTAGTCCTGCAACCTCCGTAGCATGTAGTCCTGTGACCTCTGAAGCCGGTAGTCCTGTGTCCTGTGGCTTGACGCCACCCTTAGTCTGTAACCCAGTGTTTTCCAGGGTCCTCTTCCGCCGCTGGCCACAACAGACCATGTCACTACGTCAGGGTCGCCCTCCGCCACGCCTGCATTCAGCCCTGCCACGTCGGGGTCGTCCTCCGCGACACCCCTTTCGGGCTTGCCGGCTCCGCCGTCGGGGTCGCCCACCTCGACGCTCACGTCTGACTCTGCGTTGTTGGGGTCGCCCACCGCGACGCTCACGTCTGACTCTGCGTCGTCGGGGTCGCCCACCGCGACGCCCACGTCTGGCTCTGCCACGTCGAGGCCGCCCTCCTCGAGGTTTCGATCGGGTGATGTTGCTCCACCGCCTGCCACGTCCTGGCCGTCCTCCACGACCACTCTATGTGGCCTAGCTGCTGCCGGTCTCCTAGCAGCCGTCACTGCCTGTGCCCATAAGGCCCCAGTGCTCTCTAGTTACATTTGTTCTAGTTCTGCCTTAGTTCTCTTTACTTAGCACGCCTTTATTTTTGAGTTATTTTTCACTCCTTAGTTTTTGAGTTACGTGGCATCCCTTAGTTTCAGAGTTATTCAGCGGTTCTTAGTTTTCCTAGCGTTCTTTAGTTTTTGAGTTCTTAGTGTTCGTTTATGTTGGGTGTTACCATAGTGCTTGCTAGTGCTCCTATGTTATGTTATGTTAGATTACCTTTGTTTCTCTGGCGTGTTTGGACGCCCTCTGTTCCCTGGTGTTTTGGATTTTCTGTTTCTTGGTATTTGATAAATCTGTTTCCCTGGTGTCATAAAGATTCCTGGTTCCTTACGTGCTGGCGTTTTTCTTACGCTCCAGCTTTTCCCCTGGCGTTGTTGTACGCCTGTTTTCCCCCTGGCATTTTCCTTTGCCCTCTAGTTGCCCCCGCCGTTTCCTGGGGTTTTTACTGCCAGTGTAGTTTAAACGCTTTCTTGTTTGCCTACGTTTTCTTCTTTATCTTGGTTTGCCCTGGTTGGGAAGCTTTGGTTTAGACTCTAGCCCTCCATCCAGTACCTCCCTCCGCCCACCCTGGGTAGGTCGTTTTTTTTTTTTTTTTTTTATTGGATCCTTTTTGGGCCGTCTGAAAGCCGGCCTTAAGGGGGGGGTGATGTCATGGTGCAGCCTTGCCTGCTGCACCATGGACATTTCATGGCACTCTCCACCTTCCATACAGCTCCTGATTCCATGCTCAGTAATCATCTACACCTGTCAGTCACTAATCAGTCAGTACTCAGCACACCTGTCAGCCTCCCTATTTAAGCTCCCTGCATTCAGTCCTCCCCTGTCGGTTCGTTCTGTTGGTTTCTGATTACTCTTGTGGATTTTGCTCTTTGCTGCTCACCTCATCTTGTTCTTATCCAGCCTGAGTTCTCCGCCTGTCTGCTGTGACTCTGGTCCTGCTCTCACTCCAGTCGTGCAAGTATTCATCCAGTCATGCTGCTGATCAAACCTGGTTCCCAAGTCTCCATTCTGCTGTGCTGTTGATCAAGTTCCGGTTCTCAAGTCTCCATGCTGCTGTGCTGCTGGTCCAGCTGTCTTCATGCTCCGGCTCCGTCCTGCTCGCCAGCTCCAGCCATTTACAGCTCCAGCCTGATCTGAACTCTGGTCATCTTCCTCCACAATTCATCATCTTCAATAAACTTTCTTTTTAACTGTACTCTGTGTGTGGTTACGTTCGGGTTCATCTACAAACATGACACTACTCAAATAAAAATGTTTTTCTTTCTATTAGTGAACACCCCCCATGTAAAGTTTAGTTTCTCCAAACATGTGGAGGAATGCCAGCTGTTCAGCCAGGCTGCTACAACAGACAGTGGGTGCTGGTCTTTTCACTCTTTGGGCATCTCTGACCTTTGACTTTTTGGGGAACAAAAAAGGAGCCATCTGCCACAGGAGGTCAGTAAACCCCCATCTAGGGGTTGTTTAGCCAAACTTGTGAAACAGAACTGATTTGTAGCCAACTTCAGTGGATAACGGGAAGACGGAATAAATAAATAATAAATAATAACATTCTTCAATTCATTAGAGCTTTCCACTTCTGACATTAAACATGCTGGATTTGGAAATGTTGTCCACCACTTGGAAATCTTGGACCCCTTCTTTAGCATTTTGAGTTAAAGAAGGGATATATATTCCACAGGGAACACAAATACTGCTGTTCACAGGTCTTAATGCCGACCATGCAAATTTCTATTACTAAATAACATCAATACTAAAGGAGGCTTAAAATGTCAACTCAAATCTTGGCCTTGTTTCAGAGTAGTAAAACTATTTTACAGGTACTGCTTTCTCTGAGCAACACCACCTCATCCCCTTCTAGTATAGCTAACTGATCTGGGCTGACAAAAAAAAAAAATAATTAAACTTGTTAATGTCTAATCGGACAAAACTGGTATTGGCAGGTCAGAGATATTTCCAAAAACCCGAGATCAAATATTAGCAAAACATCTGATTGGTGCATTTCCGGTTAAACTGTAGAACCCTTACTCGTTCATCAGAATCCCCCCCAGATGCACCCTGGCTAGGTTTTATATAATGCAGAATCAGCAGTTTTAAAGCTACAACTCACTACCAAGACTAACATTCAGCTGCTTTGGCTTTATGTATGATCTGCATTTTTAGAATGAAACAGTCACTCACCCACGATCCCGACAATGAGCAGTTTCCCCAAAAACAAGAGGAAATCTGTCACCTTATCCACAACAGCGACCCTGGTGGATTAAACAGGTTACCGAGACAAAATGCATCAGTTAAAAAGTTCACAATACCAACATGAACATTTTAAGTCATGGTTTCTAATTACCTGATCACGTTTCTCATGATGAGACTGAAGGCTGCGCTGGCAGAGGCACAAAAGTTTTTACCGTAGATCGCCACCTAGAGGCCAAACAGATATCACAATTTAAAAACAGAACATTACAAACAGGATAAAACCTTTTCTCTCCAAATTAAATTTCTAAAAATTAGAAAATTTTAAACATTTCATTTAGAATTCAAGTCTGTATAAAAAAAGTAGTTTGTGAGATTGAACCTCTTATGACAGAGTTTAGGAGATAAATTGTATATTCTTTGTTGAGATTTATCTGTATAAATGCCTCCGATCCATAACTTAGAGTATTTCGTTGTGTTTGTTGATGGACAAGGCTGTTTCCACAACTTTAATAAACATTTTTTAATAAAGACAGTTTATAGCTCCTTAAGATAAACTGTGGAGTTTAAACTATTCATCAGCAGGTCAGAGCTTTCGAAAAATAGGTGATAGGCCACAAAATCTCTGAGTGTGAATCTCTGCTGTTCATGTGGTGCCCCAGTGTGCTATATTCTGTTGGCCATTGGGGATGCTGTAACAAACACAAATTAAACCCTTTTTCTCCAGAGGTTAGCCTGTATTTGACAAGAAAACCCTTAAATACGCATCTTAACCAAACACACACCATAATGTAGGCGTTTCTGTTCAGGAACTTGAACTTCTCCAGACACCAGAAGCAGCACTTCAGACATTTAAACATGAACGTTGCATATTTGTTTTTGGCTCCTGTCAACGAAACATTCAAGAGACAAATTCAAGGACACTTTACAACTGAAGCCATTAATAACACACAAAACTATACAAAGGACCCCACCTTTCAGCCTGTGCTCCAAATACTCCAGCAAAACCCTGATAACCTGAATGATTGGTAGGATGAGAGAACCAAATGCCAGAGACCCTGTGTGATACCTGGGGATGCAAGATCCAAGAGACAAGAAAGGCACAAAAACACGGCGTCAGGTGAAAGGCACAGCAAATATTGTTTAAAAAGGATAAACCACCTCAAAGAGGCAGACACACCGTAGAGATCGGCCCATAGACGAAAACACAGGGAAGGAGGGGATGTGATCTGGCTTGACGGCGGCCCAGTAGTAGGAGGCAAAGGCCCCAGCTAACGTCATCTGTCCCAGAGCGGTGACAAAGTTGGCACACCAGAAGAAGAGGAAGACGTTGTAGAACTGCAGGCCCATCAGGTATTTGTGGTAAACCGTTTCTCCCCCGTAGAAGGCAAACAGGCACTCCGAATCAGCGCAGTCCTTCTTCATCTGACTCATTGAATAGTTCTGAAAAGACAAGTGACTTTTTTAGGAGACTTTATACGCAAAATCAGGATCTGGAAGACATTTGCACCAAGCTGCTGTGAAACCAGCTGCTCTTTTAAAACCCGTAGAGAGATTTTCTGAGAAGTAGTAGAAAGAAAAACTCACGGCTGGATCACAAGTTTCTGCAGAGTGCGCACACGCCGACTCGTTCATCACTTTGTAGATGGGCTCATTGGAAGTGGACAAGAAACTTCTCCGTCAAGGTTTGTGCTCATTTAAAAAAATCACATTCTGACAGAAGCTCAGACCAAAGAGGACTTCTATTTTAAAGCCTCCACTCTAGAAAACAAAGATCTGCTTTTTGATGCGAAGGAGATATTATGAAACATTAAAGCCTCCTCATGTTTGCATTGGGCAGTTACTTGCATAGGGACCGCTGACTATTCACAAGGGTAAAGGAGGTAGGAGGCTGTTCGCCATTCCCCCTCTTCCTGTGACAATCATGCACAGAACAGCGTTTCCAGTTGGTAACCGATTTAAAAAAATGAGTTTTATTCTTGCTTTTCCCCCACTTTTAGACTGTTATCTCAGTTCTAAACACTTGACATGTTCTGTTCCCACAACCCGCTACCTTCACCTCCAGTGTACGTTAAAGGTACGTAAAAAGAAATTAAGAGAAACACTCGTGTAAATTGCTAACATTTATGAGACAGGAGTAGATTTGAGACGGTAGAAGTCTGATTTGGTCTCGTTCACTCTGATTAGCCTTGGCGACCTTTTCAGTAGCTTTTAAAATCCTGATCATTAAAATTTGACCCTTTAATGGTCAAATTGCTCTAGTGCAGCAAAAGGCGGAAGTCTGGCTGCCAACACATGCCCCTGATGTAAAAAAAAAAAAATCTCACTGTACGGTTATTGCATGTAAGAGCTGAACTACATGCAGCACCGATCTTTATCATCTAGAGATTATAAACGCTGCACGCTGCTACGGGAATTCTACACTGCAACACTGTTTTAAAATCGTCTTTTAGTTCATGTCTTTCAAATGTGACCATCTGTTTAAACCAGATTCTGCCTCTTCCAAAAATAGAAACCCATGTCAGGGAACCCACTAATGTCTGCAGGGGTCCGAGCAGAGGCAGCGCACCAAATCTAAATTGGGGACTTTGCAAGGCTTCCCTCTGCTGGCAGATCAGGTTTTAAGAGGCAGTGGTTACTGATGGGGATTATTCATCATGAGCACCATCTGCACTGGTGTACTTCATAAGTCAGAGGGTAAAGAAAAACAGCTGGTTGCAAATTGTTTCCAGAATGTACTATTGCTTTCTCTAAGAGGCCAAAAAGGTAAGACAACTGGTGACTGTAAAGGATACACAGCAGTTACTGCCCAGTAAGCAATGACTATGGCCAGGAGGAGAAAAGTGAACAGTGGATAAAACAGGGAACACATTATGTGGCGAATGGCTCTGAAAAAAAAAGAACAAAGTTGCAGGTCAGTATAGGCCAGGTACCAGTGGCAAATTTTTTTGTGATGCATACAACCTTACTTTCAGTTAGTTAGCATAAACCAACAATCTTGAAAATCCATTTTATATAAACTCAACATAACTTAATTTTTATGCACAGATTACACGTACAGGCTCTCATTATCAATTTATAGAACAGACAAGATTCACATCAATCCTTCAATGAGCTAGCAAGACCAACCAACATTAAATTCATATTTGCTTTCAGTTTACATTTTCCTATGTTTTATTGTGTTTAAATGTTCCTACATTTTATTCCAACTGTTTTACTTGCTTTTATTTTCCAATGTTTTAATCATGTAAAGCACTTAGCATTGTTCTTGCACTGAAATATGCTATACAAATACATTTGTCAAGCCTAGATGGTTGCACACCATCCAGTAGAACGTAATGTGTGCTTTTCTGGTATTTTGACTGGACAATCTGAGCTTGGGGCCAGAGGATTTGTGCCCCACATCTGTCTGCTGAGAGCGTGTTGGGCATGCGCAGTGCAATTTCAGATGTTCATTATTTAAACAAACGTTGGGGGGCCGGCCCCAATATCAAGGCGCCTCAAGAGGATTTAGCCTACTGAGCTTGTTAGTTTTCTGGCAGACAGATATATATACACAAATGTTTATAACAGAATTTTATGTGTAAGGGAATCTGTCCTTTTACAATATTATTCTGTAAAGAACTATCCTGTCCCACTGATTATTGTGAACATAGTGCTCCACAGCGACGTCTGGTGGACAGACACCACAGCCAGATACTAATGTAAATGTCAGGCAAGCGTTCCAGTCATAGCGTTCCCAGGCTACAGAAATACCAGTAAGTGCTGGAGTGACAAGAGATTTCCCTTTGTCTGGAGCACAGAGCTGACCTTTCACCGACTGATGCACACTGTAGGTCATCTGGAAGCATGCTCTCTCTCGTCTTTTTATTTCCTCCCTCCATCATGTTTGTAAGAACACCCTGATGTCTGACCTGCTGGCCTCTTTGATGAAAGCAGTGGCAATGAGGATCCTCTTCCTCAAGAAGATGAGCAGTAGGATGATGATGACCTCCACAATGGCCAGGATAATCACTGAAACAGGTGGAAGAGGGTGAGCTCAGAAGAATCAGCGACACCTTTTGTCTGAGTCTGAAAATGTGCAGAGGTTTGTAAATACTGACTGAAGGCCAGCCATGTTTGTCTGACTTGCAGGTAGACCGAGAAGTTGGTCTGGAAGCCCAACTCCTGTAGTTTCACATTAGCACCAGGCTCCCCCTTCAGGTTAGCGTACTTCATGCAGCAGTGGAAGATGCCTGACACAGCAAAAAAACAAGAAAAAGCATGTTTAAACCATTCGAAGAAGAAATGAACATCACTTTGTAATGTGGCCCCCTAAACCTCCAGCTGGATAGAGGTTTAACGGGCCAACACAAAGTGTGTAATTGACAAATCATGTGGCATAAAGACGCATTGGACGGGTCCTGATGAAGCGCACCAGAACAGAACAATTTAGGGAAGTTCCTTTGGCATCAGTTGAGCTTGAAAACAGAACAAACACACCACCTTTACGTTTGACCTTTTAGGGATGTTACTCATCTCATCAATAACGCTCTAGCCCTGCCGAGCTCCACCCCGCTCCTTCTCTGGTTCTGTAATGAGGGCTTTGACTTGTCTTTGAAGGTTCATGATAGAATCACTCTGTGAAACAGCTTTAGGAGCCAGCATAACAAGGACATGGGCTACAACGGTGGCATTACTCGTCTTAAGCCACTCCTGAACCAGACAGATGACACGCCGCTTCCCTTAGCCGAGGAGAACACAGACTGGACTCAGAAATACTCTTTAAACGAAAATACGTTTTTACACTGTAGAGGAGGCTGACTTAGATCCCACAGAGAATCTACGAGTATTGTACAGAGGAACAGAGAAACCAGGGCCAGCAAGGCAAACAAGCTGAAGGCCACCTTTACAGCTACTCTGGCTTCCTGAACACCCCAGCATCAGCCTCAGGGTGAACACCTCCATGTCAGTCAGTACTGGTTTTGGCAGCAGGAGCTGAGAAAGTTATCAGTGCAGATATCGTACATTACATGGACACACTTCACATTAGGCCAGCATTCCAGTGTTTAAAAAGCTCCAACCGGTCTTGTGCATTTGAATGAACATTTTGAAGATTAAAGTTTGCAATAAGAGGGAGTTACTTGTAACAAACTGTAAATTGAAATGTTCTAGACAACCCAAAAATTTTAGGCAGCCATCTTGTTCCTTTCACTGTAGATCAGCATAATTTCTGTCTGCATGTTCTATGATGCCCTTAGAGCTGTCATTTATTTTTGAAGAGAAGGCGCCAGTAAGACTTGTGAGTACTGGGAAACAACTTTATTTGCTGACCAACGTGTTTCAGCTTATGGCCTTGAGGGTCCAAAATGTGTTGGTCAGCAGAAAGGGTTGTTTGAGTATTTCAAGTGTTCCTGAAGCCTTCAAGAGACCTTGGGAGTCTGAAGGTGTGCCAGAAACGTCTTATTTCATGAAGCAATGAAGGTTTTTGCCCATCGGTGATGAGAAAGTGAAAACCCCTTCCACAACACACTTAGCCCACTCTCTTAATACATTAGTATGAGACTTCTTACGATCTTTCTTTGGCCGTTGACTTGAATAAAGAGATGAAAGGGTCTACCTTTAATATCCAGAAGTAAGCAATACGTCTTCATCAGATCATGCAAGTTACTGTGTGATTAAGGAAGTTGTTTTACACGCATTGTATTGACACGCGATATCGGGTTTTACAATTTGCAAATGTATTTTGATTTAAAAAAGGCAGTGGCAGACTCTCTCAATAAGAAGAGACATCAAGAGTCATCTTGGAGAAAAGAAAATATGGCCGCCCCCCCCCCCCCCCCCCCATTAGACCATAGCTTGACAACATGAAAGTTGAGCAAAATCTTCTCATGAATTCACATCTCAAAACTCATTTTTATTAGCCAGAATAGACTGCCAATATTTTTTTATATATATTGCAAAGTGACGCATTTAGAACAAACATTGCATCCCAGCAAAAATGTCTTAAACTGACCAGCGTGGTGTTGAGAGGAGGATGATTTGAGCTTGTTTGCACCACAGTGCCTGGGGAACTTGGCAACAAAAACCTGGTCTGTATCTCAACATATTCTAAAGTCAAATTCTAGGATATACGTTTTTGTCTGGTAGGTTTAGTGATTAAAAACAAAAGAAAAAAGGTCATGCAACAGGGTAATGATCCCAAACTCTGTAACTAATCTACAGCAGAATAGCTATGGACTGGCTCCACCTGCTCACACCACCATAAAACTCACCTGTTTGTTCCTCGTCGTCGGCTCGTCTTTAGTCAATTCTACACCAAGCCTGTCAAGTCCAGTTCGCTGCAGTCTCCTTTGTTACCAAGCCTGTCAAGTCCTGTTTTCGTCCGTCACGTCTGGCTTCCCATCTGCTCAGCTAAGTCTGATTAAAAGTTCGGGGCTACAAATCAAGAAAATACGCATACAAATCCTTCTACGCATTTGTGCGTCTCACGCGGCAGAAGGGTAGTGTTGAGAATTAAAAAATATATCTTAGTGGGGGTGTCTCCCTTCTCTGTTGCTGGGTAGAATAACAGGGCGTTTTATTGCCCCGAGGGGGTGGTCAGCAGGAGAGGGGGTCAGTCATCCTCCCACTGAGCCATGCAGGAGGAGTTTAAAAGTTGATAAAAGGAATGTCTTGGTAAAACTTACTTCAGACAGACAGATTTATCCACCGCGGTGAGAACAACATCTTGTAAATGGTATGTACTCTGTCTCCATATTTAATTTCTATGAATTAAATATGTATTCAAACTGTTTTTACCTCTGATTAATGCTTCCCCATTTATAGCCAAATCCGGAACTGGGAAAGATGGGTCTTTAATAGATATGTAACAGCAAGCCGGTAAAACCCCATCTTATCAGTAGCAAAAATCACGTGTATAAGAGAACCAACCGAAAAACCGCTTGACTTGTAACCAATGATTTGTCTGTTTATCTGGGTCTTGAAGCGAAAATACTTCAGACAGAGTCTCTGTGTGTGCTTACAGATTGATCTACACATTTGCAAATCTCAGCACACATTTGCAGATCTGAATACAGATTTGTGGATTTTTTTACACATTTGCAAATCGACCACAGCCTGAATCTACAATGTGTAGTTTTACACATTTGCAGATTGTTGTACAGACACACAAATCTCCTCACACACTTACAGATTTATTTACACATTTTCAAATCCCACTGCACACACAAATCGAGATACAGACACACAACTCTCCACACACATTTGCAAATGTAAAGCTACTATTTTGGCCCCATATTCTGACTATAACAAAGGTTATCTCCACAAGGGTTTGATACATTGATGGGACATTAATGTTTACGTTATCCAGCCCATTTATTATGACTAAAAATAAAGCTAAGCCTTTATTTGTTAGCGCCGAATGCCCGCTAGCCAAAATGCTATTAGCTTCTGTTAGCATCCGGGTCCTGACATTCAAAAGAAGCTTGTTTTAAAGCATAACGCTTTTCTGCTCCGCCGTCGGCTGATAGAGCTATGAGCCTTATTCCCGCATTAATATCGAATATTCATGTCGGTTTAAAGGCAATTTTGATAACTTTTAGCTTTAATCGCCACAGCGACCGATCGCCACAGCGACCGATCGCCACAGCGACCGATCACCACAGCGACCTCAGGTGCCCGGAGGGAGAATCGCATTAATAAGATCGGCCATAGACCAGTTCATTATTGTTTTGATCCGGGGTTATCGCGCATGCGCGCCGGACTGGTAGGCAAAAGGCGAACACAATTGCGGACGCAAACAAAGGAAACGACGAGTTCTCAACGTATTTTTCTTTAGATAACGTATCACAAGATCGTTTTAAGAGTAAGTTGATGGTTGATGGTATCAGATCGCCAGATCCACACAGCAAAAGCCTGAAGGGATGGAGCGAGTCTGTGAAATGCTGGCCAAGTGTTCCGTACGGCAACATATACAGCTACGTTATAAACACGGCAGGCCAGTACAGACGAGAGAGCATGAAAGCCATGAAACCACTGGACGGCTACAATTATTTTATATCGGGACCCCATGAGGGATTAAGCGGGTCAGAAAATGGATGGATGGATGGATGGATGGATGGATGGATATTCAGACATGTTTGTGTAATATCCGAAAGCGGAGTCGGACACAGACAGCGCCTCAGCAGAGAGGAAGACCCACCACTGGTAGGTAAAAAAAAACATTGTTCACTACGGATTATTTGTGGTGTTTTTGTCTTATTTATCCTTTTCACAGACTCATGCCAGAGGGTTTGCATACATTGTAAATATACGTATATTATTACGAAACGAACGTTTACGTCTTGGCTTAAGTATATATCCTAATTTTTTATTTATATAATTATTTAAGTAGAACAATGACCAGTGCAAAATTAAGTTGTATTTACCAGAGATGAAGTGTAGACTGCTAATTCTGTCGTGCTATGATGGCTCCCACAGTCGATTGGGATTGTCTGCCTGCGTCTTTTCATTGAAAATATCAATTTCTTTCGTCTTTCTTCGTCCTTCGGTAAACGAAAGAAACGTACATCCGACGATTTGGAATGCCTCTGTGTGCAACCTGGAGCACAAGTCGTAGGCATTGTTTAGATTCCAAAAATAAACAAACTAAAAGTACGCTCTATATCACCTGTTTTGTCATGTAGTAGACGAGAACAGTACTGATTTTGCCTACCCGCGGGACCCGGATGTAGCGCTGACGTCACGCGTGAACTGGTCTATAAGGTTTAAATGATTTTACTGAGCAAATCAGTCTTTAGAATATTATTTACTGAAAATAATGTTCTGTTTAACTTGGGCTTTGCATTGTGAATGGATTGAAACACATGCCAAACGTTTTTAACTCCATTCCATGTTTTATTGGAATCAGATCTTTAGTGAACAAGAATTTAACCAACATATTCTGATTATGACCAACCACTTTTGTTTTGTCTTTTTGTTTGTTTTTGCATGTAAATAGTTCCTTAGCTTTTTTATCTTAATTTTGCTTAGTAGTTTAGTTAAGTTTCACTAGCCTAGTAGAGAGGATTTGTTAATTGAAATAGTGTGTTAATTCAGTTTAACAGCATTACATAGTGATGTTCTCTGGATGTTCATTTTATTTCTGTTATTAAATTCTTGAACTTAAAAAGAAGTTGTCACTCCTTTATTCTATGTGTGTGCAGGGTTTGCTGTTAAAAGATCACTAGTGCTCTAATTCATCCCTTTCAACCATTGTCCTGATATCAGCTTAAGAGCTGATCATCACCACACAATACTTAACAGAGTTATTTAATAAACATTAAATAACTATAAACAGTGTATAATTGCACAACATAAGGATCATTCTGGGACGGTTTGTTGTGATTATGCGTTTCAAGGTCAGTTCCTCTTGCTGGTTGCTCTGGCAAAAAGCTAAAAACCTTTTAAATATTTATAAGTAGGAATTCCACTGGAAAAAAAACTACAGGTCTAGTCAAATGACTTGTTTAAAACTTGAAATTTAAAGTTAGAACTTGAGTTAAGCCCTGAGCAGAAAGACCTGAGACCTTCTTTTGACTTTCCAAACAATGACTTTACCCGATTTGGGTCCTAAGGATACACGACAAGACTGTTGGTGTATTCTATAGGAGATCCACAAAAAGGGGGAAAAAAAAGATATTATAAACACAAGTTGGGGTGCCAAGAGATTATGTGATAGTCGTGATGAAAAGAAGAATCCATACCCCATTTAATTCCAAGGTGATTCAGATCAGAACGGTGCAACAGAACCATCCAATTGTTCCCCATGTCTTAATTCCCCTGAGTACAACCAGACATGGGGCAAGGCAGACATGCAAGGTCACAGGTTTCTGAATCAGGTTTGTTCAACTCTTCTCAATCGCTTTTTTTAAGCAAACCACAGAAAAGCTGCGTTGGTGAAAAGGGTAAAAATGAATCCATGTTTTTCTAACTTACCGTATCCTATTACAAGTATCACAGCGATGGTTATGAACCAGATGATGAAGCTGGCCAGGAAGCGCATGAGGACGACGAAAAGCAGGCTGATGAGCATGGCAATAACCAGCCCACTGCAGAGGACGATTAAAACATCAAGCACAGAAGTGATGCATGGTGAATTCAGCTCACATTTATTCAGACAAACTAGATCAACAATAAATAAATGGAAGGACAATGGTTAGTTACTCACATGAGGATCCAGTACCAGGAATGCGTATAATCCTCAAAGATTTTTATACCCACCTGACGAGCCTCTATAACCACAGTGGCATTCCTGAGAAGAGATTTGTTTCCACAGTATGAAACCCGACTTAATGTCACAAAGCAATGTCACAACTCTGTCGTTGCAGAAGTACTCACTTTATGCCGTCCACAAGATCCTTGGCCGGTCTGTCAGTCTTTCCTTGTCCGTCATCAAACGTGGTGCTGTTTCCTACTGTTATTATACCTCCTTTTAAGGCCAAAGATGGAAAGCACCTACGGGTGACTAAAGGAGAGGAAGAAGAAAAAACAAACCCTCAACAGGCAACCAAAGTATATCTTTATAAACCATACTAAACAGTATACAGCAGCTTGAAGATCTGTCGACTAGTGATAGGCAATAAAACTGTAGATCATCAAAACGAGGAATATTTTACAGAGCGCAAAAGTATTTGTCCTGTATACATTATGCCCGACTACAGCCACGGTCTTTACTTTATATTATTGGGATTTGATGTAATAGACCAGAGGTCACGGATTAGCGGACCGCGGTCCGGATCCGGACCCAACCTGATTTAAAACATTTATATATTACTGCATGTTGTCCGACGACAGTGTCTAACTCAGGGGTTAAAGTTCTCCGTCGCTGCGACGGATTTCCGTCATTTGGAAACTGAGCGCAAAAAGTCCTGTCTAGACTTTTTATTCAAGGTTTTAAACTGAAAACTGCTCTCAACCAATTAAACCTGGCAGATCCGGGACATTAGCCAATCAGAAAGATAGTAGGGCGGGTCTTTCCAAAGCGGACACTGCCAGTCTGAGGTTTATCGGTGGTCAATCGTTTTAACTTTTGGGAGAACATTTTTGGCCTTGGAGGATATTTAATGTATCAACACCTTCAAAAGCTGCTGGCGGTAAATATGGCCTTGATGAGACTGCCAGCGGCAGTCGACGCGATCACGAGGTCGTTGAATGAACAAAACGGACGGCTTGATAAGCTGACCGCGGTTGTGGTACAGAGATGAATGGGATAAAACCTGGAAGTGTGAACGTTACTAGCCCATCGATTGGATTATTGGAATATTGGATCTTGGAGCCAGCGGCGAAAAGACTCTAAGGCTGACAGAAAAGTTGGTGTCAGCTTGTTCTTATAACAAATTCTGTTTCTTCAAATCGGACTCCCCGCTATCAAATCCTCCCTGGTTGTTATGGCGACATCGCACAAATTCCCTGCTACCTCACATTCCTGCGGACATCTGTGGAGAGTCAAGCCGGAGCAGCAGAGTGATAAGACTTTCCATCAAGGACACTTGCCTGCCGGAGGACGGCCTTCATGGACATACAGATTTCCACACAACATGCACCCAGACACACATATGCTCACAAATACAGATGACTTCACCCGACCAGAACTCAAATGTTTACCTTTCTGCATATATGTGTCTCGTCATTGATTGTGCTTTTTGTGCAAATGAGGTTTTTTTGTCGGATGCTTCACATTTTGTGTGGAAACACAAATTGTGCAGCATCTGTCTTTTTTTTCTTTCCCTCCACTCGCCCAGTGTAAATCTTTTTTCAACAGATCTCAAGGCAGCGCCTAGGGACCCCGTGTAAAGCGGGGTCTGGGGCAGTTTGGGGAACGCACCTCACGGCTTGCGCTTTTTTAGCAGCGGCCGACTGGGTGTGTTCCTGGCAACGCAAGGCCTCAGTCAATCGTTCCCCCAAAATGTTTGTTAAGTGTATGTGATGGACGGTTGTACTGGAACTGAAATTTCGATTGTAATGCAAATTGCAGTTGACTAATAAAATTGATTGATTGATTGATTGATTGATTGATTTTAAACTGGCCACAGATGGTATGAATGAAAGTAGCGGTGGTCAAAGTTTTTCTTTGAATTAATGCAAACCAGCAGGTCAGAAACTTCAGCTGATAGAACAGCTGACAACAACTTCCCTCGGTAAGTGTTTCTGTCGCTATTCCTGCAGTTAATCAATCAGTTATTTCCACCTGTGGCCATGTCGTCTGTCAGCGTTTATTCCCTCGCTGATAAACGCGGCGACCAACCAGGCATCTCCTCGTGATTCGCTATTATGTTTTATTTAAAACACAAAGAAGAGTAACGCGCTAGCTCAGGCTAATTTAGCATGACCCTTGAAGAAGAAGAGTCGGCATTTGACTGGGTTTGATTGGGAAAAAGTAAAAAAAAAAAACCCTGCGCTGTTCTGAAACAAAGAAGGCAGAGCTGCAGTCATCACTGAGAGCTGCATCGGCTGTCGGTATGCAGCAGTGTTCACCTGATGAGCAGCTGCGCTCCAGGACACTAAATAAAATGACAAGGATTTTGATGCTTACAGATTGTTAAGAAAACTACATCAAAAAGATAAAATAAATAAACTGCAGCTACAACATGGACTGGAGAACGGGTTCTAACTGGGTGAGGCCAGAGAAAGGCGATTCTCAGAGTTTTTAATGAAGTTAAAGTGGAGCGCGGACACAGGGTTCATCCTGGACAGCTCTCCAGTCACTGGGCTAAAATATAACCATTTTATTAAACTTCAAAAAAGTTAAATCATGCCTTTTTATAAACTGTAATGATTAATTGGTGAACATTAATGGGCAAAGCAGAGACTGATTATTGTCATGTGCAATCTGTGTCAAATTAAAATGTATGACGTCATCATAGTGTTGCATTTCCAAGGCTGTGTTTGGCCTTGTATGATCATAAAATTGGTTTATATTGAATGTGACATGGAGCCAGTGGAGTTGATGTACAGGTGTGAAGTAGATGATGTAATGATGAAGCTGCTTGAGGGTTTCTGGAGGACAGAGAGGAAAGGGAGCTGGGATTGTAAAGTGGACTGTGGACCAGTTTTTCAACAGTGTGAAGGAAGAACTTGATGCTGCAGAGATGAAAGTAACCCAGATGATGATGTGGATGTGGAAAGTGATGGAGAGGCTGTCCAGGATTACAAAAGGCTCTAAAGCTGAAAGGTGGCATAGATACAGGAATTTTCAATGGATATTTTAAAAGTACCAGATTTGGTTGACTTTGCACACTAAGCAATTGAGCCAACTAATGTGGCATGATGTCCACGGCCCCGGGAATATATGGGCTTGCGAGAAAATGTTTTCAGTCAAACATTATTTTTGCTTCAACCCCTGTGCTAACTTCACTTGCGCGCTTCTCTTGTTAATATGGCAAAGCCCTCCGGAGCGTCAGGCACCAGGATGCACGTGATGCAAATTAGCCAATAAGCTGTCAGTCAGGGTTGCTGCTGCTGGCTACTTTTTAGAAAAAATAAAAGCAAAAGCAAAAAGCACTTTGGATTTTAAAATAGAAAAACGTTCTATTTTTATGTTATTTTTTTGTTTAAAAAGTCAATGTAAAAGGTGGATGCATAAACATTTTATTTCAGTGTTAAATACTGTTTGAAGTAACGGATTGTAATTAAAAATGTGTCCGGACCTTTACTGGTGGTTGATTTTTGTTATTCGGACCCCGCTGATTTTTAATTAGTGACCCCTGTAATAGACCAACACAAAGTAGCGCATACTTTTGTGAAATGTGACAAAGACAATACAGGGATTTCTGAAATAAATTAAAAATAATTTAAAAGGTGTGGTCTATATTTCTACTGAGGCCTCTTTACTTTGATCCTCTTGAATAATATCGAGTGCAATTGATTACCTTGAAAAGGTCAAGCAAATAGTAACCTAGAGTCTACCTATGTATCACTTATTCTCACTTTAAATACAGCTGCTCTGAAAGTCTGTTTGTTCCAAAACATCAGGGAAAAATAAATGGCATCAATAGGTAAGAGAAAACAAACAGAGGAAGGTGTTCTGGTTATCAGACAAATCCTGAACCTTTCAGCCTCCACACTGAATGTTGGACACCACTAAAACCACCGTCTCCACGGTGAAACATGGCAGAGGCAGCATCATGCTGTGGGGATGCTTTTCTTCAGCAGGGAAAGGGGAAATAGGCAACGTTAACGGGAAGATGGACGGAATGTTCTAGAAAGTGAAAATGGCTTAGTCCATGTCCAGACCTAAACCCAACTCAAGATCTGTGGTTTGTCGGAGTTCCCCCATCTGACGGAGTCATGTGGTCTTGAAGCCAAAACCACGCTTGAGATTTTCATTTGTTTAACAAAAAGAAATCCTTTTGTCACTTCTCTTCCATTTATGCACCTTTGTGTTGGCAGACCACTCAGAATCCCAAACACATGCACTTATTGTGACAAACTTTCAGGAGCTTAGGAGGGCACTGTAGAGAGAATCCACTCACATGGCTTGCTGGGGATCAGCATGGGGGGGCAGAGACCGTCTTTCAGAATTGCTGTTGCAGCCTGAAATGCAGAGCCAAAGAGGTGAATACAATCAGCTCTCACCATCAAGGGGTTAAGAAATGTTACTTGGGGTGGAGAAAAAAAAGAAAGAAAGAAATTCACCATATTGTCTGTCACACCATCTTTGCAGAAGGTTTTGTAGTACTCAAAGTCCTTTCCGTTCTTGAGGGCATTGACTAAGGTCATGAACTTGTCAGGACAGTTCTCCACACACATCTAAGCATCAACAGTTATGGCAAGATCCCACCAGGACGTGTAGAATCCAAGAAGGTGGTAACAGCATACAAAAGGAAGAAAAAAGAAGCAGTCAGTAATATCCCAGCTCCTAGTTACACACTAAAGTGAACCGGCGAGAGGGTCGCCGGCTGAGGTCACACCTGTGTGGTTGGACACTGGAATGAAAGCAGCACCATGGGGCTGGCACACTTCATGATGTTGAAGTAGAACAACAGCCGCTTCTTCCTGTGGAAAGCAGCCGACTTTAGTTCATCCAACATTTTGAGACAGTTTCCTACTCTTTTACATATTAATGAATTAATAACGTTAGCATAAACTTTTGCCTTTTGACAAGTGTTTGCAATATTAGTCACTTCAAAATAAAAGCTTTCAGGATTATTCGTTAGGAATTCAGCAGACGGACCGAGCACACGTGTTTGATTTTATTTTATTTAATTCGAGAAAGAAGTGATGGGAATCTAAAAAGATGATTGCACTGTTAAGGGTTTTGTGTTTTATCCAAGTGTAACAGTCATTTCATAAAGAAATCACTTTATTTCAAAGAATATATGGACTTTTTCCATACTTTAGACATAATTATAACAAACCAGATTAGCCATTTCACAGCTCCTCAACACAATGTGCTGACAGAAAATGATATTTTTGGTGTTTTTGGTGATAAATGAAAGCCATGCACACAGCAGTCATGTTTTCCTCTACAGGTCGCCTTAAAAAGAAACTCACTCTAGTTCAGAACCGGCCTGCCCACAGAACTCGCCTCGACTATTTGTGGGGTAGATCGCCTTCCTTGGATCACCTTGGGACCAGGCTGCAAGCACAAAGATTAAATATGAATATTTGGATATATGACAACTTATAAAGTGGATTTTTTAAGGCAAACCAAACCGAATACTTACCAAAGATTCCCACTGCAATATAGCCCAGTACAGCGATGATGAAGAGAATGCAGCAGACGATATCTGTGCAGCCCCTACAAAGAGAAGAAACTGAATGAAAACCCTTCATCAACAACAAAATGAGAAATCCAACACTGGCGTCTGGGCCTCACCTGTTCTGGATGGGGCCCTTGAAGGACGGGTCATATTTTTTGGGATCACCTACATGAAACAAAGGGCATTTATGACTTAAGAGCGACATTAGTGCAGTGAGCACGAAAAGCAAGAACTTATGAAATGTAGCACCTTTCTCCTTATTAAAAACCGTTACTGGCTTCATGGGTTACAGTAGTTTAAAAAAGTTAGTAAAAAAAAAAAAAACAGTTTCTCCAACAGAATGGAACTGACAGTCCTTAATAACTGCCTCTCCCCCACCTAAGACTGCTATACATTTTCCCAATTAAAGAAAGAAAAATGTTTTAGAATATTTCTGGACTTGAAGAAAAACAGAAAGTCATACTTGCAAAAACTAAGTGTGCCACTTAGTAACGCTCTTTTAGAAACAGATGGCGAGCTACGAGTCGCCTCCCTGTTGAGCAGCTGGGTGCAGGCTCTAGATCAGCAGATAACCCGACTAATGAAGCAGCTAAGATCAGCGCTGTGTGAAACTTCTTACTACATTGTATTTACCAAGGTATTTACTTAGGTGGTCGTTCAGCGAGAAGCTCAGACCAGAGCCAATGCCAATGTACCGACTCCGTTTAGGAAAGAGTGGACCGGACCTGCCAGAACAATAGTCTCATTTATTAAAGGTGTCACAGGATAAACATCACATTGGACATCTATGCTTCGTTCATATCTGTCGGCGGTTTGATGATGTGGTTTTAAATTATTTAGCCTTAAAATAAGAATTTGTTTAACTTCTGCTTGCATTCTGTCTTTAACCGAGGGAATAGATTCTTATAACCACACAGGCCACACCGATTTCAGGTGAACACGCAGCGAGTCCTGGTCTTCCTCCCTCGCGTCTGTCAGCTGATGTTTCCCTTCCAGCGGGACACGCCTGGCAACCTTCAAAATTCCTCCCCAGTGACTAAGCAGGAGCAACACCATCAGAGAGAGGCAGGCAGCAGATGAGCATTACAAGACCCGCTAAAAGGGAGTCAACGCTCTCACAGTTCTTTACTTTGACTAAACCAATCATGGTTACAAGGAGTCCTGGCAAGACAGTCTCCTTGAAAGCCAGAACTTCATTTCTGTTTAACTGATGGGGGACATGTGTGCTAATCCACCTTCCAAAATCAGAGGTGTGTAGCGACTAGGCCCACTTCCTCAAGTGATTTTTTTTGAAAAAGGACATTGTCAGAGTAGTTTTACCACACCATACTCTTTATTTGTCATTGACTAACATTCTGAAGCCATCGTCTCTCTCTCTCTGCTGTTGTGTCTACTCTTCCTTGAGTACGGTACTCTACCCAGCTCCAGTCACTGAATGATGAACAGATGGGTTTTAACCAAAAATGCATCAAACACAGAAGCCCACCTACTTTTCCGGTTAAAATGAGGCTGTTTGTACACAAGCTTCACTGTTCTCATCTTATTTTCTGTCTGCTGAGCCTGTTGTGCCTATTGGAGGTCAAGCAACATTACAGTAAACCGTAGATATCGTCACTGGAACTACTTTGTGCCGCTTTAACAGGTACACATCACCTACTGCAAGCATTGCTATCAAAGGTTTTATGATGTGAATAATTTGGATTTGGAAAGGCGTTTCGCTAAACACGTAGGAAAGAAATGTTAGTTTTTATTTTAGTCTTTAAAATTACCAGCGTTTATACATCATTTCCTGTTGTCGTAATTGGATTATTTTAACTAATTAAATCAGATGTCATCAAGACGTTACTCTATACTTGAGCAGCCTTTTTACCACAAACTTTAACAAAGTCACTGTTTTGAATGCTGTGATTTACTTATTTTTACTAATGTGCTATGGTAAGCTTACTCTTACTTGAGTAGCATACACTTTATTTTTTATTTTTAACTCAACCCACCACTATTCAAATTACATTAAAAACTTTAAAATTAAGTTTTATGCCCAAGTGAAATAAGGAGCTTCCCACAATCACACAGTTTTCAGCTGGACTGACCCTGGAAGGTGACCAGCCAGTTGGAAACCCAAAAATCCAACCTTCTCCTGACCAGTTAATGCAGCACGCATAATGATATACCATAGAGTACAGACAGACTCCTGTGGACGCCGTTACAGGTGGAAGAACCCTCAGAGTGCTTTCACACCAGAACTGTTTGATCTGCTTTAAATAGACCGGACTTCCTTTTCTCGTTTGGTTAGCTTTGTTCGGGCTGGCATGACAGCTCATCTGCAGGCTGGTGCAGACCAAGCAGGACAACTCTGCTCCACCACAAAACATGAGCCCAGGACGGTTCACTTGCGTGTAAATGGCGTAATAGTTTTCGTACAATGCAAAAGCAGTAGGACCCTCTAGCAAACCAGAGAGATGAAGTGAAGCAAAGGAATGAAGTGACAACATTTACTGATGCGTGATGAAAAGCACCTTTAGAAAATAAGATTTTTTTTTCCAGTAGTATTAACATACCCCTCTACTATTGAAACAGACCAGCTCAATATTCCAGAAGTTTAACAGACTTCATATAATACTCTAGGGGAGGAAGGTGATTTTTTTAGCAGTGTTTTAAGAACGTTTTAGCAGAGCCACCTATTTAGTCATGAATATGGGATGCTAAAGACAGATTGAAGCCTGGGTGCCATTAGTAGTCCTTGGAATGGTTTTGTGTGCAGGTCATGGCTCTCTTAAAAAAGAAGCTCAGGGGAAATGGCCACAAACATCTGATGGTGCTGCTCGGATATGGCTGCAGCCTGGAGAGCTGGGCTCCATCTGAATATCTTTAATAATAGCTTCTAGCTCCTACTCCTTGACCTTCCATGGGTCCAGCCTTCTTCCTTACTGACTGCACTATTCGGACAGCACTTCTAGCAACTGCTGTCACACTTCCACTTTGGCTAAAGAGTCCTTAGCTCAGTTCAAATACCTTTATAGAGCAAGGACTATTTAGCCAAAGCAGAAGCGTCAGCGGTCGCCATGATAAGTGCTGTCCGAATAGTGCAGTCAGTAAGGAAGGAGGTAGAAAAAGGAGTCCGTATGCTCCCTCTCGCGGCTATTTTTGCCTAAGAACCCCATGACGTCCCTTACAGTGGCATAGAACCCAAACGTTATCCCACAATCCTTTGCACATAGGCACAGCCAACATTGTGGAAATCAACAAATGTCAGGAGACAAGAGAGCTCGCACTTTGTAGTTAATTTTCGGTAGGCTGTAGGCCCGAATTTGACTCATCATCCACGTGCGTTCCCGTCACGCATTCATGTCGGAGTTAAAGCCTGTCTAAGTTCGGCACATTAGCCTGAAGCTCCTTTCCTCCCCGTGATAGAGTTCTTACTGACCTCATGAAAGGTCAAAGGAGCTAGAGGCTATTATTAAGGGTATTCAAATGGAGCCCTTGCTCTATAATGGTATTCGGATTGAGCCCAAGTTCAATTCGAATACCATTATATAGTACAGACTCTATAAGGGTCCTTACTATAAGGCACCGTGACATAGGAGGTCAGGCTGTAACCATACAGTCTTGCTACTTTTATCTGAACTGTGGCTAAATATTAAAAGGCCATGCTTTCTTTTAAGGGGACGTCTGAAAATGTTGAGGACATTTGTATTTTAAAAATTAAAGAGTTGAAAGAAGAAGAATCCTTTCTTTGCAGGATTGACTGGTACGCTTACTTAAGTGGGGGGGGGATCTAGCAACTTTTCACGGGAGGACGTTTCTGGTGTTTTACTTAGCGTTACAGAAGAAGAAAAAAACTAACAGCCCCCAGAACATGAAAGTGACGACTAAATGAAACATTACATTTCTAGCAAGGTCTAGTCTAGAGTGTAAACATGCCCAACACCTTAAAGTGTAGATAAAAGCCCAGTTCCCCGTTGTATCTTTTCATAGTTATGCGCATGTTTATTTGGAGCCAAGCTAAACCTACCCTCCAAACACTTCGTCTCATTAAGAGCATCAGAGTCAAGTTTCATATGGGTGCTGACATTTGGCACTGTCACTTCTGACATGCTTCCTTGTTAGGCTACGAGATGGTCATGTTTAAAGCATTTCCATAACAACACAGAGAAATACTGCAGATTCTCCCAGCACACCTGTACGGTCAGGAGAACTGCTAGCAGTAGCCAGCTGCACACAAACACACCCACTACTGATTTACTGGTGTTGCCGCTTCTATGACACCACTGAGGGTAGCGATCGACCACAGCCTGAATCTAACTTTCACCATGTGTGATAAATGCAGACCAAACAGAAGCAAAAAGTGCCGTTACCATATTTCCTATAGGATTCCTCATTCTCAGGCATGTTGAAACTCCTTTCAGGGCCGAACGGCGAGACGTAAAGAAAGCCTGCTCCCTCTCTGGTTCACGTCTTCTCCCTTTATTGAACTATGAAAAAGGGAGGCACCAGTGGCGTATTTAGGCCATTTTTACTGATTCAGAGCAGACCCGGCTGCAGAAACAAATTACAGGGGGGGCATTCCATTTTTTTAGGGGGGCACACTTTTTCAAAAAAAATGTAAATGCTTCAGGCTGAACAGTTGCTCTGTGACTACCTCTACAGTGGTGAGAAAGAAAATCTCAACAAAATCCCAAAATCTAAAAAAACGAACAAACAAAAAGCAATAGTGTAGTCAGTGTTGCCAAATTAGGCAGGTTTCCACCCAATTAGGCTTCTTTTGAACACATTGAGGTGGAAGAAAATAGCATATGGGCAGGTTGTAAAAATTTGGGAAGCTTTTCACCACATATCTTGGGCTTTTAGAAAGAATTACTAACAAAATATATCAAAATAATTGTCAAAACTAAAACCATTTTAATAAAATGCTATCTCCTTCAACTTATTTTACTGGTCAATTTATTTTTTAAATAAGTCGAATCTGTCGAATCTGACATCATCAATGAATAATAGTTATAATGAATAATATTGATCAATAGTTATAATAAAACAAGAAAAGATTAATCAAGTGTCACTATGAAATTGTATTGGTCAATGTAAACATCCCAAGAGGGGTTGAGTTCTACTGATCAATTTAAAAATATTTCATGGCTGTGTGCAGGGCTGGATTTAGGAGGATGGGGGCCCCTGGGCTGGAGTCAGGATGGGGGCCCCTGGGCTAGAGTCTATATATACTGTATATATATATATATATATATATATATATATATATATATATATATATATATATATATATATATATATATATATATATATAAAAATATAATATGCCCTCTGAAGGATTTTTTACAGCCCCCGGTTCTCAATAAAAGCAGAGGTGGGTGCAAATGAACAATTTTCATCTTCTAGACCAAGGTTTTTACAGAGGACATCCTGAAAAATATGAGGAACAAAATACAGATTTCCATTTATTAATGACAGTTTTGCATTCAACTTCTTTGTAGGAACTCGAACCACAAACACGACCTACATTTACTCAAACGCAAACCAAATAAGAAAACAATACTCAACCCTGAAATGTTTGAAACTTTGAGCCTGTCTTATAATGCAGACATGCACAATCTTTGTTTTGTATCTACAATCATTTAAATTTTTACTTACATTTAGCAGATAAACCTTAAAAAAAAGTTTGTTTTCAAATTATTTTACAGCCCCAAAGTTCTTTTAACATAATATTAACCCTCATGTCGAAAAGTTTGGACACCACTCCCCTAAGCAGTAACACCACCACCCTTTCAGTAATGAGTGAAAGGGTTATCAGACATTTAAGCCTTAGTCTGATATGAAATTTGAAAAGTTGCCCACTTTTCTGGATTTTTTTGCTGCAAATTCCTTGACAAGATCACTGAAGTCCAGCTTTCTCACTAGATCACTCTCAATAGACATGAGAGTCAAATGGTTCAGTCTTTCTTGTCCCATTGTGGATCTGAGTCTGTTTTTAACTATTTTACGCTTGGAGAATGATCGCTCACCACTTGCATTTGTGACAGGAAATGTCAGGTAAAGCCTGGAAGCAATATCCACATTTGGGAAGATGTCCTGCAGTTTCTTTTCCCTAATGAGTTGTAAAAGCAATGGAGCAGATGTAATGCCTTTATCACGAATAAAATCTTTAAACTGGACAATTTCCTCCACAAAGTCCATCTCCAAGTCAGCTGAATATTTACTTTGGAGATGAGATGCTTTGTTTCTTAGCTCTGGAACAGTAACACCAGAAAAATTGTTCAGGAAGCCAAAAGTGTTGTTGAGGTTATCATATGCAATATACCTGCGATTGATTTCAGAAAGCAATCTGTCAACAACCACCAAAAAAACACTGGTGGAGAACTTTTGTTGAGCTGATAAGTCAACCTCTGAGGTGGAGCCGGCGGACGGGGTTCACGCACCGCCGGCCGGCCGGTGGGCAGGGTTCGTGCACCGCCGGCCGGCCGCCACCGCAGATGCTGTCACGCATTTTCCCCGCCATTTTTCATTGGTGGAACATTTTTCATCGGTGCTGTCAAAATCATCGTAGTCATTGATTAAATTCTGACACTATCCATTCACAAAAATAGAAAACATCCTTCGGGGCCCCCGAAATGCCGGGGCCCCGGGTTGCAGCCCCGGTAAGCCCCTCCTAAAATCCAGCCCAGGCTGTGTGAAAGAGAAATGTTTGGCTGAGCTATACTCTATAAGTAAAGTAAGTTTATATTTACATTTACAACTCATGCTGGGAAGCTATTGATAAAAGTTTTTTTTCCAGTTAAATTATCATGATTGTTAAAGTGATCTTGTGTGTTATTTGGTTGTCTGATTGCACATTTTGTGTGGAGCCCGTGTGCACGGCTTGCTGTCCCCGAAGCATGGCACTGCGCGCCTGCCCTCTTGCCCATATATGGAAGAGGCTGTGACAGAGCACAGCTGGCTGTAATGAGCACCTACATTTAAAAGCAGGTAGATCACTGAGGAGATCAGATCCTGCTTTGGTGTCTGCAGAGGCAGCACATTTTGAGACTGACGGTCAGAACACCGTGGATTGGTTTTACTGCAGAGAAGGTTGACCTGCTACTGTTTCAGCTATTGTTTTAATTACTGTTTCAGTTTCTCTTCCTGTTTAGTAGTGATGGGTCCAGCAACACCGATGCGTCGGCGCATGTGTCGAGCTCATAGAGCAAAACCCGTGTCGATGCGCGTATCGACACGGGAAAGTCACGTGACCGATACAGGAACTGTTTCGAACTGACTGACGCGCTAAACTGTTTCTGTTCCCTCTAAGCTGCACGCGTGTGCATTCGCGCACAGCAGCGCGCACAGCAAAGCTATGCTGTGCAGTAAATAAAATCCAAGCTGAACTGTAAACAAAATAACGGTTAATAATGGTTAATTTTTAACCATTTTGCAACTCTGGTGTGATGGTGTACCACAGTCTCGCTCTGTGAGCGCCAGGTGCTGATCGGAGCGCACCACTGATGGATAGGTTGGGCAGACGCCTTTATGGTTGGGCGGGTTGCGCTGTGCGTCTTTGTTCTGAGCGCCGTTTCAGAAAAAACGGCTGATCTACCCTTAGTAGAAAGCTGCTACTCTGAGTAGTTCTTCCTCCCTTTGTCATACTCAGCATTTCCGATTTCAGAACAGATTGAAAGGACATGGCAGCAAAGAATTTGTAAAAAAAAAAAAAAAAAAAAAAGCCAGTCCACAAGCATCCTCGTTCACAACATGTTTACTTAGAGGTTATTATATTATGATACAAGTTCACATTATTTATTGACTGTATCTAAAAAAAATCAAATATATGTTTAATTTAAATGAAGATATAAAGTAATACAATGCAACATACAATGATTTAAATTGTATTGTGTATACTTGGTCATCAATCAGTGTCAGTTAACTCTGTCAACCAGGTTGCCTGTAGGGATTTTTAAGGTCCAGCAGGTGTCAGTATTCAGTGACACAGTATCGGCACAGTATCAATACAGTTTGGCAATGTGTTGAAACGCTTCATGACGCCTCATCGACCCATCACTACTGTTTAGGTTTGGTTTCAGTCTAGAATCTTTCTTTTTTTATTAGATTTTAGCCTTTCACTGAAGGAGGGGGAGTTTTTATTGCTAAGTCCTCTGTGTGGTTTTAAACTAAGAGACCTATGCTGTCCCTGGGTCCTGAGCTTTTTTTTATTAAGATTGAGGAGACTAGGGGAAGGGGAGTTTTTCTTTTGTTGTATTCACCAGGGCTTGTGGTGTGAGTGTGCTTTTGTTGGGGGCCACTTGGGTGCATTTAGTTGTATTTTGTCTTTTTCTTTATTATTCCTCCCCAAGCAGTCTAGCTTAATTGGGTTTTAACTGATTCTCAGCTATAAGGATTCCAGGGTCAGCATGGACCCCTACTTTTAAGGTGGAACTTTTTATACTGAAACTGATTTGCCCATAGGAACTTTAGAAATTAATAAAATTGTATTCAACTTGCAACAGTGCCTCTGACAATTCTTACAAACTTATCTGTGATCTGGTAAAACGAGGTTATCGGCATATTACCAACGGTGCCCAAGGTCACACTGGGTTGGGCTGGAAACTAACAGTGAGATAGGGCAACCTGTAGTGCTGTGTCTTGACTCAAAATTCCAGTATAAACTACACCCAGATTAACATGAGCGCTGGTGTCAGGCTAAACACTGACTGAAGTAAAAACTCATACTAGAAGGTTCTGTAATTACAGCAGCTATGAGAACAAGGATCAGAACAAAGCAGAGTTCCCTTCTGCCTGCAAGTAACCCAAGTTTCTTCAGGTTGGCAGTTTTACTGCCTGGGTCTGCTCCTGGTGCTCCTTGCTGTTTAGCTAACCCTCCTAGCTAAATGTTTACTCCAGTGTTGACTTCAATGCTGACGTTTCAAACAGAAATTAATAGCGCTCGTTTGGTAATCAGACTGAATATCCATCCCGCTCTACCGACACCGACGGTGACCACAGTGGAACCGCGGCTTCTCTGAAGGCTATAAATGTATGAACCACCGACCCGCCCCTCTCCAGCTGTGATTGGCTAGCATGTTGCCTTCAGTCGTTGATTTGATTGGTTGAATTGTATAATTGACATATCAAAGATAGTACTAATAGAAGGATGGCCCCTCCAAAGTGAAAAAAAAAAGACAGCTTCCAGTCCAGAGCGGGCACAGCTGGCTCAGCGGGCGGGCAAGGCCCCCCAATGCCCGCCCATTCCGCCGGGTCTGATTCAGAGTATTCCTGCGTGTCGGTTCGGCTCTTCCAGACGTGTGTAAATGCACAGGTTCGCCCGGAGCGCCTCCGTTTGAAGCGCTTGGCGTTACCACGGTGTCATTTCAACGCTGCTGTGCGCCAGCGGGGGCAGGGCCTGGCGCTCCACGCAGCCAAGGTAGACACCCCCCTTTACCTCCACTCACATTGGTTGTGCTGCCTTAAATCCCGCCTTCCCTCTTCTTGATTGGCTGATTTCTATTGCGTGTATGCTTGCAAGTTCGTGTGTGCTTGGAGCGCGAGAGTTTTGATTCATACTGGGATACTGCCGTTACCACAATTAATATCAGGCTACAAAACTAGTCCCAGTTAAGAAACTAAATATTATCTGCACTAAAATAGGTGAAAGCTGCTGAACGCAGTTCTGAACAGAAGCATGAGAGAGTTTTGATTTGTTGAACTGGAGAAATGTAAGTAACTAACGTTAATATCTCAAAATAGCATTTAATTCTGAAGTATAACACATTTTATCAACAAAAACCTAATCTCTTTTATAAAACAAAATATTCTGTGCCATGCAGGAGATCTGAAGACTGCTGGAAAGATGGAAAAGCAAAGACTGTAGGATATTAAAAAGTCAGATTCTTAGCCACAGCCACAGAAAAGGTGAGAGTGTCACCAATATTTCGTTGCTATTGTTGTTTTCATTTATTGTCGACCATTTGAGGCAGTTCAGGTATAAATAGCAGGTGTAATTTATTTTACATAATATGCAATATAAAAACACTAGATGCCGCCTAAACTGCTATTCTTGTTTAGACCTTTTCGTAGTTATAATAGTATGATTAGGGTTCCACAAAATAATACTGCTATTTATTTGATTATTTCTACTTCTAGAATTAGGATAAAGACAAATAAAACAGAGGAACACTATTTACATTGGTTTCATTGTACATAGATTTCCACACTGTCCATTAGTAAATTAGTACATACCAGAGGCGGAGCTAGACATTCTCATCATGAGGGACTTAGCCCATAAAATATTACATCATTACAAGGGTAATTTGGTACACCAAAAAAGTAAGCAATTATTTAATCTGTTGACGTGGTCGCAAAATTAGTTTAAGATATATTCTTTTGTGCAGCTATATTCTTTTCTGCACATGTGGCATCTGTGTCCGAAGCGCTTCAGCTGTTCTAATAAATTGTTTCTAAACATGAGCTCAGTAGATGCAGTAGTGGATTCAGAATGCCTGTCAGAAAAGTGAAATCTGAACTGTATGTTTTTTTTCCTAATAAGGGAACTGTTTCTCTTAACCTGAGTTTAAAAAAAACAAAGTTCAGTATGCAAATTCATAAAGGATATGTGTAGGGATTTATTACCTTATTAGCAATTTGCTTCACAGAAGACATGGACTGGTCATGAGACCGCCATAATATATGGCAGGCTTATGTCTTATATGAGACTGCATATATAATAGCATATATATATATACACTACCGTTCAAAAGTTTGGGGTCACATTGAAATGTCCTTATTTTTGAAGGAAAAGCACTGTACTTTTCAATGAAGATAACTTTAAACTAGTCTTAACTTTAAAAAATAGACTCTATACATTTCTAATGTGGTAAATGACTATTCTAGCTGCAAATGTCTGGTTTTTGGTGCAATATATACATAGGTGTATAGAGGCCCATTTCCAGCAACTATCACTCCAGTGTTCTAATGGTACAATGTGTTTGCTCATTGGCTCAGAAGGCTAATTGATGATTAGAAAACCCTTGTGCAATCATGTTCACACATCTGAAAACAGTTTAGCTCGTTACAGAAGCTACAAAACTGACCTTCCTTTGAGCAGATTGAGTTTCTGGAGCATCACATTTGTGGGGTCAATTAAACGCTCAAAAAGAGAACTTTAATCTGAAACTCGACAGTCTATTCTTGTTCTTAGAAATGAAGGCTATTCCATGCGAGAAATTTTTAAGAAACTGAAGATTTCCTACAACGGTGTGTACTACTCCCTTCAGAGGATAGCACAAACAGGCTCTAACCAGAGTAGAAAAAGAAGAGGGAGGCCGCGTTGCACAACTGAGCAAGAAGATAAGTACATTAGAGTCTCTAGTTTGAGAAACAGACGCCTCACAGGTCCCCAACTGGCATCTTCATTAAATAGTACCTGCAAAACACCAGTGTCAACATCTACAGTGAAGAGGCGGCTGCGGGATTCTGGGCTTCACGGCAGAGTGGCAAAGAAAAAGCCATATCTGAGACTGGCCAATAAAAGAAAAAGATTAAGATGGGCAAAAGAACACAGACATTGGACAGAGGAAGACTGGAAAAAAGTGTTGTGGACGGATGAATCCAAGTTTGAGGTGTTTGGATCACAAAGAAGAACGCTTGTGAGACGCAGAACAAATTAAAAGATGCTGGAAGAATGCCTGATAGCATCTGTTAAGCATTGTGGAGGTAATGTGATGGTCTGGGGTTGCTTTGGTGCTGGTAAGGTGGGAGATTTGTACAGGGTAAAAGGGATTCTGAATAAGGAAGGCTATCACTCCATTTTGCAACGCCATGCCATACCCAGTGGACAGCGCTTGATTGGAGCCAATTTCATCCTACAACAGGACAGTGACCCTAAACACACCTCCAAATTGTGCAAGAACTATTAAGAGCAGAAGCAGGCAGCTGGTATTCTATCGGCAGTGTTGGGCAAGCTACTTGTCCGGTGTAGTGAGCTAAACTATCAGTTACTCAACAATAAGCTTCACTACACAAAAGCTACCACCTATAGAAATATAGCAAGCTAAGTTACACAAATGTGTTAAAAGTAGCTTAACTACATCAGAAGCTACTTAACGTTGTACCAACCTAATGTCAGATCAATTCAAAATGAGTCTGATACACTGGTTAAAACATTTACTAAAGATCAGCCAATGACCTAACACAGTGTAGAAAGAAGATGCACCTTCCTTTCTGATCCTGTCTAAATCCTGCTTAGTTCAATAATAAAGTCTGATATTACACAAAACTCACTCTGCTTGTTCTCCCTACTTATGCCCTTGGTGCAGAAGATAAATGAAATCTTTAACAGAAATGTTATTATTAATTCTGAAAATATTATCATGTGAATATAAATACAAAGCATACAGAAAATGCAGCTTCATTAAGTGACCTGGTTTATTTTATTTAGCTTTTAATTTCTTTTCAACATTTAGTTCTACTACTTGGCTTGTGCTTTGGTAGTTTCATGTTTAAAATGACAAAAGAAATATGAAAAAGCTTATGGCGCATCTTCTTTCTGCCTTTCCCCAACGATCAGGGACCTCCTGGTTGTGTCTGGTGCTGCAGTGTTCTTATTGGGTAAAACACCTTTAAATCTAGTGGCTGAGCACATAAAAGACAACCTCCTGATAATATAATATGCAAAAAACGCCACCAAACGTTATTAACGCCACCGCACGTATTTTACGCGAGCGCGCGTTTTTTACGTCACCGCGCGTTCTGGCTGGAAACGCGCGGAGACGTAAAAAACGCGCGCTCGCGTAAAATACGGGTTGGAACTGCGCGTTATTGTACGGACGATACATCGGCTTGCCATAACAGACAGGAGAGGCAGAGTAGAAGCTCGCGCATGAACATGTCCAACCAACAACTCTGGTTGATTGTTCATTCTGAATGTTGTTTCAAAATAGCAAACCTGGTTTCATTTCTTAGTTATGTCCTGGATTTTGTAGCGTTTGTGGACGCTAAGTCGCTACTTGATCAAAAAAATAACGTCACTACAGGAAAGTTACTTGATTCATAAAGCAGCGACGCTACGGTCAAGCTACTGGAAAATGTAGTTTAACTAATAGCTTCGCTACATGTAGCAGCGCTACTGCCCATCACTGTCTATCGGTAATGGAGTGGCCAGCGCAGTCACCAGATCTGAACCCCATTGAGCTGTTGTGGGAGCAGCTTGACCGTATGGTACGCAAGAAGTGTCCATCCAACCAATTCAACTTGTGGGAGCTGCTTCTGGAAGCGTGGGGTGCAATTTCTCCAGATTACCTCAACAAATTAACAGCTAGAATGCAAAAGGTCTGCAATGCTGTAATTGCTGCAAATGGAGGATTCTTTGACGAAAGCAAAGTTTGATGTAAAAAAAATCTTATTTCAAATACAAATCATTATTTCTAACCTTGTCAATGTCTTGACTCTATTTTCTATTCATTTCACAGCGTATGTGGTGAATAAGTGTGACTTTTCATGGAAAACACAAAATTGTTTGGGTGACCCCAAGCTTTTGAACGGTAGTGTATATATATATATATATATATATATATATATATATATATATATATATATATATATATATATATATTAGGGCTGTCACTCGATTAAAAAAATTAATCTAATTAATTACATACTCTGTAATTAATTAATCTAAATTAATCGCATATAATTTTTGCTGTGAAAGTATTTTAAATATTTAAATTCAAATGATTCAATGAATAATCAGCATTAGATACATTAAAGTTCAAAAACTCTTATTCACATTTCATGCCTTCAGACGTTTTAACATGTGTCGTTGTGGCATATGTGGCACACAGTAATGTAGGGGACACAATGAAAATAAATGAACACTCCCCTCAATATCAACACTTTACAACAGTAAAGTGACGTCCGCGCTACTTCCGGGTTACGCCGGTAGGCACAAGCAGGACTGTTCTCGCCAAACACCGTGACAAAACGGGTGAATAAAGCCGGGCATACACTGTATGAGTTTTTCAGTCGTGGTACTTATATACATCTCAAACTGTGCGACGGAACCGCGGGGTTTAAAAGTTCACTGCTCACGATCTGTGTTCTCACACTGTACGTCGTGCCCCCTCCGGAAGAGGGGGGAGAGTTGGGTAGTACCCACCGGTGCACGGGAGGCACCGGGCGTCGGGGGGAACGGAGGGGAGAGAGGAAAGACGAGAGGCCCCGGCAGCCGCGCGGCACAGCAGACCACCCGCACCTCCCGCGGGTCCCGGGCCGGGCGGAGGTCGCTTCGGGGACGCCCGCTCCCCTCCGTCCCCGATAAGGGACGGGGAGGAGGGGAGGGCGCCCCCTCATAGCTCTGCTTGAACAGCAGGATGCGCTCACGAAAACCTCACGACAGCCGACTGAATTTCAAACATGTTTGATTTTCAACCGACCATCCGATTCCTGATCGGGAGGTAGTCGTGAGAAGCCAGTCACCCCTCCTCCCCCGTACGATCAAGCTGAAATTTGGCCCGATTCAAAAAATGCTCGCACGACTGAAGAATCGGCCCGAAAAGGGCAAAAACTCGTACAGTGTATGCCCGGCTCCTAAAACGATCTTGTGATACGTTATCTAAAGAAGAAAAATACGTCGAGAACTCGTTGTTTGCTCTGTTTGCGTCTGCCGCTTTGCTCGCCTTCTGCCTTCCAGTCCGGTGCGCAGGCCTGAAAAACCCGGATGAAAACGATAGCAGTGAACTACCCTATACGATTAATTTGCGTTATTTTTTTTTAATATGTTTTTTTTTTATTATTGATTATTCGAAATTAACGCGTTATTTTGACAGCCCTAATATATATATATATATATATATATATATATATATATATAGATAGATAGATATATAGATATATAGATATATATAACTAAATGCTTCTCCACAACTGGGTATATATCCAAACTGCTAAATTTGTCTCTCTTGTAAGCAAAGCGATATGACAATAAGGAAAGTGTAGTAACAGCAGCCCTTTTTCAGCCAGCTGACAAACACTGTGCAGCAGTGCCTTAACCGTAGTTTTGTGTCTTTAGGGAAATTATTCCTCACTTTTATCAGTATAGCTAGTCTAACTATTGCCATCATGCAGGTTTTACAAATGCACAAGGTTTTATCAAGTGAAAACATTTCATTCTGTTGTCACTGCTTTTGGATGGGCCTATATTGTAGTTTGTTTGACGAGCTTTAGCTCAAAAATGTGTCAACTCCAAGAATCTTACATCTGGACTAAACATGGAAAGCCTGTTGTTCATGCCAGGAATCACAGTCAACACTGGGGGCTGAGCACCCCTAAAGGTCAGATCCTAGAATCGCCCCCGGGAGGCACAACGCAGAACCAGTCCAACCTGTCTCAGGAGCTCGCCCCACTTCTGTTTATACTGAAACAACTGCTTCTCTCCAGCCTGCGCTCCACCTGCACATTATCCCTCTCTAACTCCACCCTTTTCCAAAAGACCTCATGCTGCGTGGGAGAATAGAGAAAGCACACGCCCACAAAAAGCATGAAAGCACATCCACAGAGAGGCTGGGAGTGAAACAAGGGGAGGCGGCAGATTGTTATTTGAGGGGAACTTGGTGGGATGCGTTCAGGGAGCGTGGAAAAATCCTGCTTCTCGCGAAGACGACTGATTGGTGTCAGGTGTGGGTGGGTGTGAGGCAACAATTACAGTCACCTTGCTGTGGTTAGAAGGATTTGCTTAATGCCACAACAACAGCTTCGGCTTCCCCCCTCTTGTGGAGACTTTTCGGTATTGCATTGGAACGCAATGAGGGGAAAAACAAAAATCCAGTTTTTTTGCTAAATCTACCACTCCAACAATGAGTGCACACGCAGCCCCAATGTCACAAATACTTTCCGCCGATGCTAAGTGAGAGCAGAGAAGGGGGGGGGGGAATGAAATGACAGAAAGTTTCCGTCTGTTCTGCTCTGCTCCTGCTGCATGCTCAAGATTACAGTCATGTGCTTTTCCTCTGCTGAAAGAGAAGTTCATTTATTTCACTGATCAAACCTAAATATCAACCGTAATGCTTTCACTGTTGATCACTACACATAATATAGCACAAAATCCACACAACTTTTCACAATAGGCCCTTTTCACATCACCGTAAAACACGCAACAACATCTTGTCACTCACATCATTCAAGTACATCCGGCGGGATCATGGGACGTGCTTATTTTCGGAGCATGGAGCTGAACCAAAGGGCCAAAACCTACAGCATGTAGCTTTCACCATGCAATATGCAAATCGTCTGTGTCAGGGCTCTGTGTCCCAGTTCTCTGGGCTGACACTGGAGAATGTTCATTTGATATTGAAACTTATTGAAATGGATGGTCTTAATAGGGTTTGTCAATCATGGAAATTAGATAAGATCTGAATGAAGACATTTTAACTTAAATGATGGCTAATAGTACATATATTTGATTGGAGCTATTGAAATGGCTTAGTGCTGACCTGCAGGAAACAACTATGCCACTGCTTTCGTTTGGCCGGCCCCTGGATAACATGGTGCAACCTTTGTAGCTCTGGATACACACAGTGGAGCGAGTTTTCTCTTTAATGATTTGAACACAGTCTTGTCAGAGAAATACATTGATCCTCAGAATCCGATGCAGATAATAACATGTTGAGGACATGGCAGCGTTGCCTGTTTGTTTAGCAAATAAATGCATTTAGACAGTCTGCAGTAAAGGCCAGTTAATGTAAAAGGAATAATAATAAATAAATAATAAAAGTAACAAACAAGGAAACAGACCATGCCTATCTTAGTTGAATAAACAAAATGTACAGTGTTGCCTTTTAATAATTCATTAAGTAATTGTTTCACATGAACAATGAAGTTACTTTTATATATCAAATTGCTGAAACTAAAGAATAATGCACAGAGCAAGAGATCTATACTCAATTAAGAAAAAAGTGCATAAAGGCATTACTGTCACAATTTAGATAATGTACCTCAATGGTTCATAAACTCAGTTTAGTAAAAGACAAAGTTGAATATCATTCAAGCATATTAGTATTTTTCCATTTGCACCAGTTTCAGTTTTTTCTGAAATGATTTGAAAAAAGGTTCAGTAGCGTTATCGTTTTTGTAAGAGCTCGAACTCTGTCGTCGTCTTCACATGACTCTTCCTGTATGGGGAAGCCCTAGCACATTCGCAATATGACTTAGTGGTAGTGCCTTTCTAAGCTTGGGCTCAATCCAAATACCTTTATAGAGCAAGGACTCTTTAGCCAAAGCAGAAGTGCGTCAGTGGTCTCCATGATAAGTGCTGTCCGAATAGTAAGGAAGGAGGTAGGAAAAGGAGCCTGTATGCTCCCTCCCGCGGCTAGTTTTACCTAGGAACCCCATCATGCCCCTTACCGGGGATAGTAGATGTTCAAATGTTGAGCTTCCAACTAAAAATACAGAGCTCCCGCTGTGTAGTAAAAACTAAAAATCAGAAAATATGAATCGCAGGGGACTATAAACTTGGAGATGGCTAAAGCAAAATGTTAACCCATGAGAAACGTTTAACATCCTCCTGCAGCCAAGCTCCACTTCTATTTCACACTGCATCTGAAAACGTCTTCCTTCCCTAGCAAGGTTATATTTTAGGGTAGAGTTCTAGTCACTTCTGTCTGCAGGGGACAAAAATGGCTCATTGCATTGTAAAGGTGACAGATCTCTGCTCTAAAAAAAAAGGTTTATGTAGGATGTGTCACCAAACTGAAATAGCTAATCTTGTCAGAATGGTTTTGTGTTCCGTTTGTCGTCCAAAGTCAGAATTTCCAACCTCCAAGTGAAAAATTTCAACTAGAACTCCCCCTAAAGTGGGAATTAGGAGGCGGAAAGTCGGGGCAAAAGGACAATACCATATTCAGCAGCATTGAGTACAACTTCATACTTTGACCGTTTTTAGCAGTTATTTTATTTATGTAACATTTAGGCTCTGTTTACATGACAACAATCCACTAAAAAAAGGCTTTTGTTCAGTTTTGATTAAGACGCTTACACGACAACCTTTCTAATTACAATCTCCATTTATAAGGCAGCAGTGCAAACTTAAAAAATGTGTGTGAAGAGAAATTAATTTATTTCACTGATCAAACCTATATATCAACCATTATGCTTTCGCTGTTGATCAACACACATATTATAGCACAAAATCCACACAACTTTTCACAATAGGCCCTTTTCACATCACCGTGAAACACGCAACAACATCTCGTCACTCACATCATTCAAGTACATCCGGCGGGATCATGGGACGTGCTTATTTTCGGAGCATGGAGCTGAACCAAAGGGCCAAAACCTACAGCATGTAGCTTTCACCATGCAATATGCAAATGGTCTGTGTCAGGGCTCTGTGTCCCAGTCCTCATGCAGACTGTCTAAATGCATTTATTTGATAAACAAACAGGCAACGCTGCCATGTCCTCAACATGTTATTATCTGCATCGGATTCTGAGGATCAATGTATTTCTCTGACAAGACTGACACTTTCATGTGAATGTTCATGTGATATTGAAACTTATTGAAATGGATGGTCTTAATAGGGTTTGTCAATCATGGAAATTAGATAAGATCTGAATGAAGACATTTTAACTTAAATGATGGCTAATAGTACATATATTTGATTGGAGCTATTGAAATGGCTTAGTGCTGACCTGCAGGAAACAACTATGCCACTGCTTTCGTTTGGCCGGCCCCTGGATAACATGGTGCAACCTTTGTAGCTCTGGGTACACACAGTGGAGCGAGTTTTCTCTTTAATGATTTGAACACAGTCTTGTCAGAGAAATACATTGATCCTCAGAATCCGATGCAGATAATAACATGTTGAGGACATGGCAGCGTTGCCTGTTTGTTTAGCAAATAAATGCATTTAGACAGTCTGCAGTAAAGGCCAGTTAATGTAAAAGGAATAATAATAAATAAATAATAAAAGTAACAAACAAGGAAACAGACCATGCCTATCTAAGTTGAATAAACAAAATGTACAATGTTGCCTTTTACTAATTCATTAAGTAATGTTTCACATGAACAATGAAGTTACTTTTATGTTTCAAATTGCTGAAACTAAAGAATAATGCACCGAGCAAGAGATCTATACTCAATTAAGAAAAAAATGCATAAAGGCATTACTGTCACAATTTAGATAATGTACCTCAATGGTTCATAAACTCAGTTTAGTAAAAGAAAAATCTGAATATCATTCAAGCATATTAGTATTTTTCCATTTGCAATAAAATATCCATAAACTAATTAGGGTTTACTATCAGAACCAATACATTCATCGAACATTAAACACATTCTTAGACAGACCTCTCAATTCTTATCAAAAATTGAGAGTGAGATTATGTTAATTTTCGGGGGTGATGCAGAGCTGGAGGCGGAGCTAACTGGACCCAGGAAAAGCCGGTCCAGTCAGCTCCCTCATTTTTATCCGACCAGACATGGAAGTAGACATGTTTTACTTTTGTTAAAAAGTGAAAAAGAAGTGTTAACACATTGTTCAGTTAGTGGGTTAAAACAGAAAAAAACACAACTGTTCAAATAATACTAAATAAAATAATAAAGTAGTTTTAAGTTATTGGCCGTATTATTACACTGTTGCACATTGGAAAATGAGTCCAGGAAACACATTTTACAAGCAGGGTACTGAGTGTTAACACGGTGACATTCAACTCTCCTCAAGTTTGTTAATATTTGCAACTTTACAGTCGCTCTGTGAGTTTAACAGATAAGTCCTTACTTCTGACTTTGCGTTGCAAATCCAACTTTTCCAGGTTGAGTTCACCACTAGCGGTTGACCCCCCCAATTCTGTTTTTGAGCGTTGGCGGAAAAAATTGACTGGAAGCACTGTTGGCTTCTGGGTCGTGTAGTTCTTTTGACTTGCAATTACAGTTTAGGTTTCTTGGAAAAAAAACTGCAAAATGGCGACAGCGAACCTACATTTTTGATTTTCTATTTTATTACATTTTTTGGCATCGATTCTAGTTTATTGTACCTGCTATTGGTTTACTCCCGCTCCCGTCTGCTCCTGTTGATATTTAATCCTGTACCGTCCCAATCACGTGATATTTACTAATGTTGACTCCCATCCGGCGTGATTTCCGTCGGAATCACGTGACCCACGGGATTCCCGAAAAAATGTCAGCCTCTACTGGGTACACACAGTGGAGCGAGTTTTTTCTGAAATGATTTGAAAAAAGGTTCAGTAGCGTTATCGTTTTTGTAAGAGCTCGAACTCTGTCGTCGTCTTCACATGACTCTTCCTGTATGGGGAAGCCCTAGCACATTCGCAATATGACTTAGTGGTAGTGCCTTTCTAAGCTTGGGCTCAATCCAAATACCTTTATAGAGCAAGGACTCTTTAGCCAAAGCAGAAGTGCGTCAGTGGTCTCCATGATAAGTGCTGTCCGAATAGTAAGGAAGGAGGTAGGAAAAGGAGCCTGTATGCTCCCTCCCGCGGCTAGTTTTACCTAGGAACCCCATCATGCCCCTTACCGGGGATAGTAGATGTTCAAATGTTGAGCTTCCAACTAAAAATACAGAGCTCCCACTGTGTAGTTAAAACTAAAAACCAGAAAATATGTGTCGCAGGGGACTATAAACTTGGAGATGGCTAAAGCAAAATGTTAACCCATGAGAAACGTTTAACATCCTCCTGCAGCCAAGCTCCACTTCTATTTCACACTGCATCTGAAAACGTCTTCCTTCCCTAGCAAGGTTATATTTTAGGGTAGAGTTCTAGTCACTTCTGTCTGCAGGGGACAAAAATGGCTCATTGCATTGTAAAGGTGACAGATCTCTGCTCTAAAAAAAGGTTTAGGTAGGATGTGTCACCAAACTGAAATAGCTAATCTTGTCAGAATGGTTTTGTGTTCCGTTTGTCGGAATTTCCAACCTCCAAGTGAAAAATTTCAACTAGAACTCCCCCTAAAGTGGGAATTAGGAGGCGGAAAGTCGGGGCTAAAGGACAATACCATATTCAGCAGCATTGAGTACAACTTCATACTTTGACCGTTTTTAGCAGTTCTCTTTTATTTATGTAACATTTAGGCTCTGTTTACATGACAACAATCCACTAAAAAAAGGCTTTTGTTCAGTTTTGATTAAGACACTTACACGACAACGTTTCTATATCTCTATTTATACGGCAGCAGTGCAAACTTAAAAAATGTGTGTAATTCCCACACAGTGAAGAGCGCTCATTAGAATACACATGTCAACACCCCCACTTGTTCTTTCACTATAGAATCATTATTCAACCCTTTTTTTAACATTTAAAACCAGTTATTTTCCAAACATATAATGCATACATTTTCCCAGTTTTAGCTTTATGGCAGGTTTGGTAAAAACATCCGCAACCATATCTGCTGTTGAGCATTACACAATGTTTATCTTTCCATCATAAAGTGCAGATCTGACAAAATGATACTTGATATCACCATGTTTACATCTTTGACGAAATACTAGGTTTTTTGACAAAGCTATTGCTCCTTGATTGTCCTCAAATTTTGTAACTGGCATATATTTGCAGTCTTTGTCCATTCCACCCAACAACTGTACAAGATACAAACTTTCTTGTGTTGTTGCTGCTAATGCCATATATTCTTCTTCGCATGTAGACAGAGCCACCGTTTGTTGTTTCTTTGACTTCCATGAGATAACAGGTCCGTTTTTATTAAGGCTAAAACAATAACCTGTAATGCTTGTCCTGTCACTCTGATCAGTCGCCCAGTCTGCATCGCTATATGCTATGAGCTGAAGTTTCTCCTCGCTCCTCTTAAAGCATAAATTCCTTTCAAGTATCTCAACACATGTTTTGCTGTTATCAAGTTACACTCCCTTGGATGTGACAAGCATTGTGAGAGTTTACTTACAACCCAACTAATATCAGGTCTTGTGCACATCATGGGATATACTAAGTTTCCAATCAATCTCACGATACAATCTTGGGTCTACAAGTTCACTTTCACGTTCAAAGTTTAACTTTACATGGAGTGCATCTAGTACCACATTCAGACATACCAAATTTTCTCAAGTATTTTCGTTATGTTCCTTTTTTGGTTAACTTTTATTTCTTCATCTGTCTGTATAAAATCAACGCCCAAAAAATGTTTAAGTGTCCCCATATCTCTCACCTTAAACTTTGCTTTCAGCATGTCTTTCACACTGACCATTAAAGAATCCTCACTTGTTGCTATAATAAGATCATCAACCCAAATGACTAAAATCACTCTATTATTTGCTGTATGTTTCGTATACACACAGTGATTGCTTGATTTTGTACAAACCCGTTTTCAGACATATGATCAGATAACATCTTATTCCAATTGTGTTCTGATTGTTTTAAACCATACAATGACTTGTTAAGTTTAAAAAACTATTTTTCACCAAACTCTGACTTGACGTCAAAACCTTCAGGCTGTTCTATACACACCTTACAGTCAATAGGAGCATATAGATAGGCCGTTTTAACATCCCCCTGATGTAACTTGAGATTATACTGAGCTACCATTTGTATTAAGCTGCGTATTGACGTCATGCTAGCTGTTGGTGCAAATGTTTCTCTACAATCTATACCAGCTTCCTGGCTGTAACCTTTTGCCACATACCTGGCTTTAAAAGTCTCTGTTCCATCTGCATTATCCTTGACTGTATAAACCCATCTACCCCCCACTGCATTTTTATCTTCTGGCAGTGTGGTCAGAGTAAATGTGTTATTTTCTTTCAAGGATTCAACCTCTTCCTTCATAGCTTCTACCCACTTCTCAGACTCAGGTGAAGTCAGGGCCTCTTTAAAATTTTGTGGTGTATTACACACTAAACTATAGCAATAATAAACATTGTCAAAATCATCACTCTCTGCCTTACATTCGTAGTTCTTTAAATACAGTGGCGCTTTTTTCTCTCTTTTGGAGCGCCTTAGACAATGTTCTTCATCTTGCCTGATATTTGTGTTCCCCAAACTTGAAGGTTCAGCACACATCTCTTTTGTTTCTTCTGACACCTGCTGTTCTATTTTTAATTCCGGCTTAACAGGAACAATATTTCTGTAATACCCATCCTCAAACCCCTCTGGATCAGTCTGAGTTTGGCACTCACTTTCAGGTTTAGTTGGAAATCTGACTAACCTGTGTTTACAAACCCTTCCTGTAACTGGATAATAAATCAAACATGATGGACTGTTTTTATCATAACCCAAAAAGATTCCTTTATCACACCTTGGGTCTAACTTTTTCTTATTTTGTTTGTATGAGTAGCACACAGATCCAAACTCCTTTATTTTAGAAAGATCAGGTTTCTTTCCTGTCAACATGTAGTACGGCGTTTGCTCCGAACGATTATTAAGACACCTGTTGCGTATAACTGCAGAAGTCATTACAGCATAAGTCCACAATTCTTTAGACAAATTACTCTGAATCAACATACACCTTGCCATGTCAAACAGTGTTCTTCAGCTTCTTTCAGCTGTCCCATTTTGATGGGGGGAGTAATGTTATTCGACAGATGTCTCATGTCGAATAGCATTTTTACTCGGTAGAGACTAATAGTCTCTTGACATGAACTCAGTGCCATTATCTGATCTAATGCATTTTACTTTTCCATTGGGGACAACATCTGAAATAAACCTTTCAGTAGCTCTGACTGTGTCACTTTTAGCTTTTAAAAAATAGACAAATATTGCACTTGAAAAATGGTCAGTAAATGCAGGTGTATATCTAAATCCTTCTTTTGCAGCAGGCTCAATAGGGCCAGCTAGATCTGTATGCACTAGTTCAAGGACCATTTTAGCCTTTGCATCCGCTTGCCTACTTCTACTCTGGGTAAATTTCCCCTTAATACATGTTTCACAGTCTAGTTTACTTTTGTCAACCTTCCCTTTAATTTTCATACCTTTCACAACATTTTCTAGTTTTAATACATCTTGAAAGTTACAGTGACCTAAAATCCTGTGCCACTCTTGAATGTCATAACAACCCAAAACGTTATCATCCTCTTTATCAGCAAAATCATTTTCATCAATAACATCAAGGAAATAAAGTCTATTGTACATGCTGATGTCAAACCTGGTGCCATCTTTGCAGATGAGTTGATCGTGTCCTTGTTGAAAGAGAAGATGCTCTGGGGCAGGGGCGGATAGACAGCATCCTTGTAATAGCCACCTTCACGTTCCGTCCCCCTGTGTCTCTCAGCCACACCTCTCCATCGCCTCTCTTTTGTCCCACGCCACTAGTCCTCGTTTCATCAGCAAGCTCCATGAAGTGTTCCACCGGTCGAAAAGCATCATCAAAGTTTTTAAACTTGTTGAGATCATTAGTTATGTGAGAAGTTGAACCGGTGTCAACCATCAGTCCTCTTTGTTTCAAGCAGCTGATCTGGCTGTCACTCATCTTGAAAACAAACGAGTGATCATCTCCTTCAATGGCCTGTTTCACACTTTCTTTCTTCCTTCTTCAGCAATTACTCTCTTTGTAACTGGAATTTTTACAGAAACTGCACCATTGTCTTTGTCCTTTATAGTTCGTCGTACATTGTCGCACTTCGTGTCCCTTCTGGCCACAGCAATAACAAGTAAACTCTGGGTTTGTTTTGGTCTCTGCATCCCTTTGCTTGAGAAGCCACTGGCTGTCATCACATTATCTTCATCCATGTTAACATTTAACTTTTTGGTGCTTTCATAATTTCTCAGCTTAACTTTGAAGTTACCAAAGGTTAACTTGTCATCATCACTTTGAGTTATGTGAACAACAAATGGCTTGAAGGGTTCAGGCAGACCTTTCAACGTCATTGCTATCAATAGCCCATCACTCAGCGTCTCTCCAGCATTTCTTAGCGCTGGAATGGCAGTTTCGGCCCGAATAATGTAGTCTGTGACAGTCTCGCTGGAGGGGTGTCAGTTCTGTGTAGAGGCTTATTAACCACGGCTTCCCTTTGCCCGCATAATGATCTCGCAGGATCTGCAACGCCCTCCTGCCATCATCGGCCGCCTCTCTCATAAGCAGAGATAAGCTCTTGTCATCTAGACACTGTATCAGCTCGGCATAGGCTTCCTCATTTTCATCTGAGTTGTCATCTTCATCGGCGTCTGCATTCGGATCCACTTTACGCAGTATTGTTTCTTTCAAGCCATGCAGCCGGGGATGTCCCAGGCACGTTACACGCCACCTCTGTTTATTTTGGTTCACACAACAACACTGCGCATTGTCCACAATTTATAATCACACCCAGGAATGACGTCAGTGAAGAGCACTCATTAGAATACACATGTCAACACGTATAAATGAACAGTACAAACCCTACCAAACTGTTCAGTTCTGCCAAGAAAACATCATGTGAACATGGCCTTAGTCAATCGTGCTACACGCTACTTTTCAGTGTTAAGACGGGATGTTTCAGTTCTGTTTATATGCACAAAAAACGCTTAGAACACTGTTCTAACAGTGGCGGCTAAACGAGCCATGAACAATCCCCGCCTACTGTTTACCGTTTCATGTTCAAAGTGGCTTAAAAAAATAGAGAAAATAGAGAAAATCGAAAACGCCAGAGAAACAGAGGGCATCTAACACGCCAGGGAACAGAGGGCGTCTAAACACACCGGAAAACAGAGGATGCTAGCATGACTTAGGAGCGCTAGAAGGCACTACGATAAACACCAAAAATTTAAGAACACTAAGATAATTAAGAAACCAAGAACCGCTAAATAACTATGAAACTAAGGGATGCTAATCTCCTAGCAGCCGTCACTGCCCCGTGCTCTCAGGGGTTCCGCAGTCGGCGGCCCCGGCCGAATAGGAAGGTCTGGCACGGGCGTTGCGGGCGGCGACCCCTGTCGAGCAGAACCAGAGGCGGGCGTCGCGGGCGGCCATCGCGGGCGGCGTCGCGGGCGGCGTCGCGGGCGGCGTCGCGGGCGGCGTCGCGGGCGGCGTCGCGGGTGGCGTCGCGGGCGGCGTCGCGGGCGGCGACCCCGACGAGACGAACCAGAGGCGGGTATCGCGGACGGCGACCCCGGCAGAGGCTTCGGGCTGAGGCGGAGCGAAACCCACGGAGGCCTCGGACTGACGAGGAGCAAAATCCTCGGTTGCCTTGGACTGAGGCGGAGCAGAACCAACAGAGACCTCGGACTGAACAGGTGCGCTGGGCAGCGGCGCGGAAGGGCGATTCAGCCGGCGGGCGAGTACCGCATCAGTCAGCCGACCGATCCGGGCCGACAGCGCCTGCAACAGATCCTGGGTGATTTGGACAGCTTGTCCGAGCGACTGAAGCTGCTCGTGGCGGGAGGAGAGCGTCCTCCCGAATGAGTCCCAGGTACCGGGCTGACCAGAGTGCTGGAAGGCAGGAGGAGCCCCTGCACGAGACCTCCGTGTGGGGTTTGGGTTCATCATTTGGCCAGTCCGTGCTGTCATGATTTTTCTAGATGAACCCAAAATGCAAACCACACACGGAGCTTTGTTTAAAGAGTTTATTGAAAAGACGATGAACAGTCGAATGAGTAACCGGAGTCTCGACTGAACAGGAGCAGGAGGTCATTGCCAGTTTTCTTCTGATAAATGTTACCAAATAAATTGAACCAATAGTCTATACATTTTATATACATTAAACAGTTTATTTTTCATTTTAAACAGTTTAACAAAGAAGGTTAAAACACTATTGTTTTAAATTGCCCAATCTGTCATGGGCCAGCCAGAAATTTGACAGTCTAACTGGAATCATACAATTCAAATGTGCAATAAATAAAATGTACAACCCTCTGAAACTGAGTGTAAATATTCGTTACAGAAATATACTCATGTCACATCAAGAATATTTAACTTACACAAACATGCTCCAAATAACTTCTGGGCGAGGGTCAGAACAGAAACAGGCACTTAAATTTTGAGCAGTGGAGTATAGATTATGTATGCTTCTATTTAAATTAAAAAAGCATTCACAAATATAGCTTTAATATTAAAAGTGCATTTGTTGTACTGCATTAGAATTTGTACCGAAAAAAAGATAAGGTTGGTATGACTTGTAAAAACAAATACACAGCATTACATATACACCACATCCAACACAGATCTGGTAATATAGTCACTACTCAAATGTGCAATAAAAATCTTACAAACCTTAACACTGAAACAGTGCAGTTTCAACACTTAAACCAGTCGTCCAGACTAGTGAACTTTTAAGAATGCAGTTACATTAATGAAACAAAATCAACACAATTAAAAATGAACAGCTTCAACTGTCTAACCATTCTCAATGAAGAATAAAATCTCTACTAGATATTTGAATAAAGGTATCTGCTAATTGGTAAAAAATAACAGATACCTTATTTGGCAAAAAATAAAACATTAATGACAAGGCAACCTTCCACTAATATTAACTGGAACCCACTGCTAATTCTTGGCATTTGATGCCAAATTTTCCTCCTCTAAGATAAGATAAGATAAGATAGTCTTTATTGATCTCACAATGGAGAAATTCACTTGTCACATCGGCTCATACAAGAAGGTGCCGAGTAGGGAAGGTGCATTCAGTTATATACAATGAATCTTCATATATACAATGGATCAAAAAGAATACCAAAAAAAATACAAAAAAGGAAATAGGAATGGGCATATGATGTCTCATTTACATTCTTAGTGGTTTGTATATATATATATATATATATATATATATATATATATATATATATATATATATAAAAAACATATCTATATACTTAAATATATACATATATCTATGCGCCTAAATACATACGTACCCTTCGCGTATATATGTGCATATTCAATTCAATTCAATTCAATTTTATTTATATAGCGCCAAATCATGAAACATGTCATCTCAAGGCACTTTACAAAATCAAGTTCAATCATATACATTGTATACATTTGTACATACATACATACATACATGTGTGCTGACTTATGTTCAGGTGTTGATAGCAGCAGAAGTCACTACATCAGGATTATGGCACGGGTTGTAGGACAGTGTATTAAATAGATTATTGCACCTTGGTTATTGCCCATTAATTATCACAGTTATGGTTACAGTTATAGTGCAGCATTGTATAATCTGATAGCAGCAGGAATGAATGACCTGCGGTAGCGCTCCTTTTTACAGACAGGATGTCTAAGTCTGGCACTAAAGGAGCTGCTCAGCTCCTCTACAGTCTGGTGCAGGGGGTGGAAGGTGTTGTCCATAATGGATGTGAACTTGGACAACACCCTCCTCTCAGCCACTTCCTCCACTGAGTCCAGAGAGCAGCCCAGGACAGAAGTGACCTTCCTCACCAGCTTATTCAGCCTCTTTCTGTCCCTCTCTGCGCTGCCAGGAGCCCAGCAGACGACAGCGTAGAGGAGGGCTGAGGCCACCACAGAGTCATAGAAAGTTTTAGCAGAGGCCGGCTCACTCCAAAGGACCTCAGCTTCCTGAGGAGGTGGAGCCGGCTCTGGCCCTTCTTATACAGGGAGTCGGTGTTGTGAGTCCAGTCCAGCTTATTGTTGACGTGAACACCCAGGTATTTGAAACTCTCCACAGTTTCTATGTCCTGCTCCTGGAGCAGGACATCTAAGATGACAAAGTCATAAATGCATGTAGGAAAGCAACTTAAACTTCAAGGTGTTTACTTTTGGGGACAGTTTAAATCCATCCAAGTTTTTGGAAGACTTCAAAAGTGTAGTGCAAAGTGGAAGGCTATCACTGATCTCTATTTATTCACTGGATTGCTGATAGGCCCGAAAAACTGAAGTCACCGGCCGCCATCTTGCTACTCTCTACTCTCACAGAACCCCATAAGATTTGGTTGCAACAAGAAGCAGTTTTCTGGCTGTGTAAAAATGTTTCACAGGTAATTTTACAGTCAGTGGATTTACTAACACTATCAAGTACTGAGAAAGTCATGTGCTGAAATATTTTGCATGATATATATGTATATATATGAATAACATGCAAAATATTTCAGCACATGACTTTCTCAGTACGTACATAAAAGTATATGGCATTTGACATTTTAAAAGTCTTAAGCTCCCCCTGAACATGAGAAAATCATCGTGGTTCGATGCTGTGTAGCGCACGTACTCCCTAGTTACTGGGGGAAAATAGGGAGTACCAATATGGCGGCTGGTGGCTTCACAGCGACGTGTACTACCAACGGCGAATCAGCAATCCAGGGAATAAATGGAGATCAGTGGAGGGTATGCCAAGTTCAGGGCATATATCAGACCCATGAGCAGCGAGCAGGCTTTTGCAGTACTGTTGCATGGTGCCAAAATCTCCTTGCCTTCAACAAGGATGGAGACATCAAGGGGATCCTCATCAGCACCATGGAGAACAAGTATTTTGAGGATATGTTTATTGACGTCACTCCGGCAGTCCTCCTGCATGTAATGCACAACAACAAAAAAGAATGTTTATTCTTTTATTTGAGAAAAAAATAAAAGAGCTGCATGAATCAAAGTGACTTCTTTATCAGGGAAGAATGAACACAAGAATACATCTGTTTGACTACTTTCTTCTTAACTTGAACATTTAAAGGGACATTGTCCCTTTAAATGTTCAACATCTGATAACATCTCCTGTTATCTATTAATATATACATGGAATAGATATACATGGAAAGCTCTGTGCTGGCTGCCATATCGTGTCGCCATGTTTATACGTTCAGTAATGGTGGGGCTTTTGGAGGTGTATATTATGAGAGGGATTTGCATGAGTCTTCTGCCACATATGAAAATGACTCCAAGATAAAAGGCCAAACTCTGTGATATGGGGCACCGGCTTAACCATGCTCTTATTTTTATCATATTGAGACATAGCTTACATTCTGCCTGGGGAGATGACACTTCTTGTTTAACTTTGGAGAAACATTATCCCCATTTGCTTGACCTCAATCCTGTTCATGACAATCAAAGCTGTGGTCAGTTTAAGGTTAGACGCTGTTACACCGGCAACGGAAGAGCTTTTATTACACATTAGCTAGAATATCCTGCTTAACAGTTGTTGCTGTTTCTCAAAAGGCTTAATGTTCAATCCTCTTGAGCCTTCTTGTCCAAAAAGGTTTTGGTACGGTATATAGAATAAGTGATGGCGTTTACATAGCTGATAAGTCCGACAGATGAAATTAATGCGTGTTTGTTGCCCCAACAATACCATCTCTTGATTGGGGGAAATGAACACTAGCTGTTTAGCTGTTGGGTACAGACAGTGCAAGGGATCTGATGACTTTAGGGTTCTTTATTGGAGCGGTTCTTTATTTTTTTGCTCTTTTGTCCAGCCCAGACCTATGCTGGTTGTTTCATATGTCAATGTGGCTTGTAGATTGAAATGGAAGATAGGATGAGACAAGAACTGATACCACTCTTTACTAAAGGAAATTGAGAAAATAGGCATTTCTAATCAAAAATTAAAAGAAAAAGGCTTCAAGGTGGTTCTACACAGATGCTCCAGCCCTATCTAGCCATTGCCGACTGTCGTTAAAGCTAGGATTAGCTTGTGGTTGCCACATGAAGGAACCCTCCAATGAATGTCGGCCAGTAACACAGATCGTAAAGCTTTGCAAGCGCTTAATGTTAGTATTCTGTGTTAGTATTCTGTTGATTTTCTGTTGTTATCATTCATGACATCAGCCAATAACAACAACAACAGAATCAATGATGTCAAACATTTAAGACTTTTCTTTATTGATACGATAAAAAATAAAATTTTAAATCTCAGGTTAAATCAATATTGAAAAAGCTCCCATTTCCCCCTTAATGGCTGACGAGCCTGTGTTTTCCTTCCAGAACCTGACTGATTTCCAGTGCTTTTTTTTTTCTGGGACAGCATGTGCTGCTCACTGGTATTACCGTCCAGACTGTTTAACGTCTGGACTGGAGTTTTCTCTGCTGGACTGGGCAGAGAGTGGCACATTGCTGCCCATCCCCTGCTCCTGTACACTGATGATCAGGTGCCTGAAAAAAGGCAACTACACTTTTCTCAGGGACAAATTCAGCAGTTTTGAAATAGTTTCCTCTGGGAAAAACAAAAACTCGCACCATCCATCGCTATAACTTACTCTAATCGAAGCAGCGCTGTTTTAAGATGCAATAATTGTGATTCTTCTGTTTCAATTAAACCAATTCAGACTTTTTAATGAACTAAATCATATTATACAGTTTTCATTTTAAAAAAAATCTTTGCGTAAAAACCAATCATCAATCATGGCTATCAAAATGTGACACTTATACCAGCCCATTACTAAATCAACCATTTAAAGAAAAGGTGCAGCTCAGTATGAGCTGTGTGTGTGTGTGTGTGTGTGTGTGTGTGTGTGTGTGTGTAGTGTTTTTTCCTCACCTCCACTCTGTAGGCTAGAACACAGTTCTCATCAGGGAAGGTCTCACAGAGATTATCGAACGTGGCCATGCTGTCTCTGCAAACAGGGACAAAGACAACATGAAGAGGGCGGCTTCAGGTGTTTTAATATTACCCGCAGTAAGTGTTCCTAAAGGTTTACATATTTTAACTTGCATGCATGGTAAGCAGTTTGGAAGAAGTTATGCATCAGCTGCTCGCGAACTTTCAACTCAGTTCATGGCCTGAACTACAATACGAGTTATCAACCTGGAGGCTTTTGCTGACTCGTTCAATCAAGAGTCAAGGAACTGCACTTGTTGGTAGGTAGGTGTCCTCACTAAATGAAAATTATTTGCGACCCTAGAGTCAGAACGACTCTGGCCTTAGAAAAAAAACAAAAAACAAAACAAAACAAAAAAAGAGCGAGTCAACCCCACCTGCTAACAGCTGCCCAGGTCTTCCTCAGTCTGTAAACGGCATTCGAGTGCAGAGCGGAAAGGATCGCCTTGAGGGAGGAGAAGTTCTTCAAGCGACGACATTCCTGCAAAAACAAATAGTTTGCGTTCAGTGGCTTCCCTTCGTTTCAATGTGCTCCAACTCTGACGAGGTTGGTATGACATCTTCACGGCACAACACGGCACGGGAGGAAAAAATGCAAAATGTTCATAGAGCACGCACGAATATTTCAAATACAAATTTTTAGAACAGGATGTGATTTGCCTTTTTTTAAACAAAAAAGGAATAATTATTCATTCTGCTGCATGTGAACCATGTCAATATAGCTTTAAGTACCTCATCTGCAACATTCGTTTTTGATTTTGATGCCACGATTTCATTAAAGCTCCAGAATAAACTCCCCTAAATTTTGTAGCAGTTTTAAAGTACTTTTTGTGCAGAATATTAGACCTTTTTGTCCTTCTGATCTTTCTGGCGTAACAAGTAGAGCAGGCTTATATTAGCTGGTTAATTGGGCGGCCAGTCGACCCCAGTGGCTAGCCTGCAGTCTGCAGCTTAACAGACAAACCGCAGTCAGATATATTTCCAAAGAGTGGGATTTGTCGTTGTACGCAGGGGCACCATGTAATTCCTGTCTTTCAGCCACCTGCCTGGCAGTGCCCAGGAACAGGTAGGGGAGGGGCGGTGCTGCGCCACGCTGTGTTCCAAACAGCTGAGAAAACTCCAGTGACTCTGAATCTTTCGCTGATGTCTCAGAAGGATGCGTTGTGTTTAAGTGTTAAAGCAGACATGCTCATTTCCAACACCTGCCCATAGAAATTATGAGGGTTTTTTTTCAAGCTTTTGTCATGGTCGAGTTTTGGTTTGGCTTTGTTTTTCTGTTATTTTCATTTTTTCATCTCTTTTGGGTTAGGTTTGACTTTATTTATTGTTAGTTTTCAGTCATCAGTTATTTTCTGTCAATTTTCACTTCACCTCCTCAGCAGTCAGTCACACCTGATAATCATTTATCAGTCAATTAGCCAGACCCTTGTTCCACCTGTGAAGTACTCTATTTAAACCTCCCTCTGCCCTCAGTTCAGCACTGGGCCGTCATCATTCCACACCTCTCCATGCCAGTCCCCGTTTTGCCTTGGAAGCTTTGTTTTGCTCCTGTTGTTAAGGTTAGTCCTGCCAGTCACTCTAAAGACTGTTTGTTCCTGGAAAGGTTCTGCTCTGTGTCCTGGTGTCTCCAGAGAACTGCTAACCTGACTAGCCACCCTGGTGAAGCTCAGCTCTGTGCCCTGGTGTCTCCAATGAACTGCTAACCTGAGTGCTATGAGGCCTGCTAGCCGAGCAGCACCTAGCAAGTGTGGACTCTCTGTCTCCGGGCCGTCAGCTCCTGCCATCATCTACATCCCTGACTTTCTGCAGTCCTGAACCTCCGGTCTTCATCACTCATCACCCAGCACACTTCTTTCAATAAAAACTCAAGCTTTTAGTTCCGTGTGTGCGTCCTGAGTTCATCGGTAAACAAAACCTTGACAGCTTTAGTATACCTTGACGCCAGAAACCAGCCCAGGTCTGAATCAGGCGCAATGATTAAGTAAAGCTCCTCTATCACCTGGCGACTGAAACCCACCTTGGCCACTTGGATCCACTTCTCAATGATGCGGGCCCTCTGGGCCGGATTCCCAGGAGGGGTCCAGGAGGAGCCGGTAACGGGTTCTGCGGGAGGCTGGGAGAGCAGCGACATGATCACCCTGTTGGTCACAGCGTTGAACTGCGTGATGGTGGCTCGGATGGTGGGGGACATGTTTTCCTTCTTGTCTCTCTGGGACCACACGCAGCCCAGACACTGGTAGGGCACCACTTTGACAAACAGGGCCTGAAAACGTTACGGATGCCCACAGTCAGCCTTCAAGCATCAGACAGGAAACATTTAGAAATGAACCGTGAAGAACAGCCAGTGACGCACAGAGTCCATTTGAGTGAGCTGCTCCGCAATGGCCGTGGCAGAGAAATCCATAATGCTGCCCTGGTCCAGAGGGCTTTCGCATCCTGAATCCTCACTAGCTGACTCCTCCTCACCTTGCTCAGGACCAGCAGCAACAGAACAAGCACTGGCTAACGCTCCTGAAACAAAGAGCACTGACATTAATGGGGATTTCAGCAGTTTCCAACCACAATGTCGCGTTACTGTCAGCAGCGCTGACTGTACGACTATAATCAAAGGCCGTGTGGTGGCGTAAAGGGGTCACCTTCTTCTTTCTGGAACTTTCTGAGCAGCTCGTCGGCTTGTCCCGCCAGGGAGCAGAAGTTTGGCTGGCTGTGCATGCTGTCATGCATGGCGGAGCTGATCCTCAGGTGATCCAGCAGCAGGCGGAGAGCAGGGTGCAGCAGAGGGTCCCTGAGGTCCTCGTTGTACTCATCCAACCATGTCTGCACAAAGGTCAACAGAGGGCTGGGAAGGGAGAGGGGTACAGTGGAACAAACGTTACCTCTTAAGCATAAAATAACAACTTGAACGTGTATCCTGTAATGGCAGACTCTTACCTTTTGCAGTAATCAGCGCTGTCCAGGTCTGAAGAGGCGCTGTCTCTGTAAGCAAATTAAAAAAAATAAATAATCAAAAGTTCGTCTCCTCTTTTCGTCTTCAAATCTTTAAATTATTATTTGTGGCTGACTCGCCGCAGAGCTGCTCCTTAACATTGAATCCAGCCAACCATGCTGACTATGCTGACTGTGCATAATTGCTGTTGCTGGGAGCTTCCAGCTAATGAGCACCTGCTTGGCTTTTATTACATCAAAGCCAGGGTGAGATGCTCTATCAGTGGGAACATCAAATACAAGACTCCTTCCAAAACGTGACTGCTGTGCATGAATAAACAAAAGATGTTTTCCATCATTAATTCCAATAAAAATGTATTTATGCCTCCTTCGTCATGGAAGATAACTGAAAGGGTTGGCTTATAGGAGTATCCATACCCTTTGAATGTTTTATTTCTCGGTATGTCTCTAGCAGCTTTGCACATTTGAAGACTTAAATTGTCGCCTTTTTTTCTAGGCCAAGCTCAGCCAGGCTGGATCCGTGAACTGCAAGTCTGAGCTCCCGGCTGGACTTAGGCCTAGACTTGGCCCTTTCAACACACGATCATCTTTCTAAATCCTTCTACTGTATCGCTGACTGTTTAAATGTAAATCTCTGCCAAAGCTGAAGGAAAACATCACAGCATGACGCTGCCGCCACCGTGTTTAACTGCTGGAATGGCGAACATGTTACATCTGTGTGACGTAAGCTTTCGCTAAAGTTCAGATTTGGTCTCATGTGACCCGAGCAACATCTTCCGTGTTTGCAGCGTCCCCTACATGGTTTGTGGCAAACCGCAAACAGGACTTCTTACTTTTTCCCCTGATAATGGCTTTCCTCTTGCCACCTTTCCATTAGGGCCAGGTTTGTGGAGTAAACGGCTAACAGCCTTCCTGTGGACAGACTCCCAACTGAACCGTGAGGGAGTGTGATCTCTTCTTTATCAGGGGTATCATAGTAAAGGGAATTGAACATATTTTCAGGCCACTCTTTTTGGATTTTTATTTGTTAAAAATAAAGAAAGAAAGAAATCTTCAAAAACCATGTGTCATTGTCCATGCATCCAATTAACAACTATGTGTTCCAGCGCCAGCACAAAGAAATGGAAACTAAATGATTTAATGTTTCATCATCAATCCGAATAATTAAATGGAAGCCATTGCAGGGCAGGCAGTTGTATAAGCTTGGTAAAAGTTAACAACAGGTAGAAGAATCCAGGTTGAGGGAGTTTCTCTTGAGTTTAAAACTTATACAGAAAACCTGTTGAGCTGCAGCATCTGCCATCCAGCGTCGCAGAAAACGTTGTTGCCTGCGTATCGCTGCAGAAATGAGCACATATGACTCAGCCTGAGTTGGTGCCATTTATATGTTGATAATATATTCATCTCAAACATGTTTTACAGACCGGTATTAGGGTGCACCTTTTTCCCGCCTTTTGTTTCTCCCAAAACAACCGAAGATTGGAGCAAAGATATATTTTACTAAAGGATGCAGAAAAGGGGGGCCTTAATATTTCCTACAAAAACTGCTTGTCAGCAGTTTGGCAAGACACAACGTTAAACATGCTAATCGGAGCGAGCCCAACGCTCAAGCAAACTGAACCCCTGCTCAGTGTTTTCAGCAGAGGGCAGGAATTTTTACACAGAATAGTCAGATTGAAACTATATATCTGTTTATCGAGAATAAAACACGTTTAAAATTCCCTCTTAGGCTTTCAATAGAGTGAATTTGAGTCATATATTAAAAATATTATTTGTTGCAAATTTAAACAAACAGACAAATGTGTTAATCATACTAATTGTTATAGTTCAAAATGTATGGTAACAGAACCCAATGCTACGAGATTGATCGTTTCTGCTGCTGGTGTCTGTGCTGGGATCACATTTCATGCATAATGTTTGTAAACTGATTTTAATGAATAACTTCTGGTTTAACCGCCAACTTATCCGAACTAAAGTTACGTATGTAACTACGGTTCTATGAATCCCGGATGGTCCCAGTTAAGAAACTAAATATTATCTGCACTAAATTAGGTGAAAGCTGCTGAGTGCAGTTCTGTAAAGAAGCAGGAGAGAGTTTAACGTAATTAACGTTAGCGTCTCAAAATAGCATTTAATTCTGAAGTATAATACATTTTATCAACAAAAACCTAATCTCTTTTATAAAACTAAATATTCTGTGCTAGGCAGGAGTTCTGAAGACTGCTGGAAAAATGGAAAAGCAAAGATTGAAGGCTATTAAAAATTCAGATGCTTAGCCACAGCTGTCTGAAAAAGAAAAGGTGAGGGTTTCCCTTTTACCAATATTTCTTTGCTATTGTTGCTTTCATTTTTTGTCAACCCTTCGAGGCAGTTCAGGTATAAATAGCAGGTTTAATTTCTTTTACATAATATACAGTATAAGAACACTAGATGCCGCCAAAACAACTATTTTGTGTTTAGACTTTTGCTTAGTTATAATCACAGACATGAATACGTAGACGCCGCGTCCTCGGGTGAGAGGCGTGCCGACAGAGCGGCCATCTTAGGTCAGACCAAGCTGCAGTCAGACAGAATACAGGAAAATGTACTTTATGTTTTCAGACACTCTGAATCCGGTGAATTCTCACCCGATTTCCAGATAAATCAACTGACTGAAAACGTCACCCCATTAGGGGCTACATGGGACCAATTGATTGAATTAAATTATTGTCTAACTTAATAAATAATTTCGATTTTGTATTGAAAGTAAGCAAACTTCCAGAGCTACGTCCCAGGAAGCCCGACTTTTACTCCGCTTATGGGTGCGCAAATAAAAGGACACTAGGAACCAGATCCTGGGGAATTACCTTCCATAAGTAAGATTTTATTATAGATCATCCTCATTCTTTACAGTTACAGTTTTCCGGCATAAACACAATATGTGCTAATGGGTACAGGGATGGAAGTAGAGAAAAGTACATTAAACACCAAAAACAAACAAAATGGTCCTAAATTACTGGATAGACATGATTTGTGTGTGTGTGTGTGTGTGTGTGTGTGTGTTTGTATATAATACAAACCGCAATCCCAGATTGCGGTTTGTATTATATAATTTTTAAAAGCTGTTATAGGCACCTCTGCTCTTACTTGTCTGTATATAGTTTTGCTCCTATGTAGATCAGTGCTGTTGTCTGTAGATCAGTATCTGTGTATATAGCCTATATACCCAGCAAACACGTCCAGGTGGGGCCCATGTGGGCCTCACTTGGGCTAGATGGGCTTCAGCTGGGCATGGGCTCAGGGTGGGCTGTGTTGCTGGGACCCATGTGGGCAGCCCATCTACTGCCCACATGACTCATGTGGGCAGTAGATGGGCTATACCAAGCATGGGCAATAGGTGGGCTCCAGTTGGGCAGCCCTTACAAATTCAAAATGGTCAAATCGACATGTTAGAGCCACTGAAAGGTCTCCTTTTTTATGCTATTTTATTTATTTATTTATTTTTAATAAGTAAAAGTCTTTAATATTGCACTAATCCAGCCTATGATGCATAAATTATTTAAATAATTGAAATTGAAATCACTTCACAACCTTTCAGTGAAGCGGCTGAAAATTTTGAGATGTTTTTGAGATGTTTCATAAACTGGATCAATATTCTAATAATAGTTTTTAATGTTTCTTCCTTTTTTGTTTTCACACAGGTGAATTCTACTTTCATATTGATACACTGGAATTAATGTCAAACCAAATACTATATGTGCTTTGTTATTTTATTATTATATGTATAGCGTAATGATTTTGTACACATTTTATTTAGTTAATTCTGTTCTAACATCATCATGCTGTGGATTTAGTAGCTTTTAAGAGCTTTTTAAAAAAAACATGTTTTTCTAAGATGTCTTGCAAACGAAAGATGCTAAGAATTTAGTATTTCATGGCCTTTATTAACAAACTTTAGAAGGGGATATAAATTACCACAATTCTCAATTCAGTCACTAGGGGGCAGTGAACACGAGACAGGGGAACGTTTATAATGTTGATATTTTAATAGTTTCACAACTAAATTAGTATATTTTACGATCACCCAAGCTAATTAAACAAATACGAAAATGGTATGTAACAGAAGTAAACCTTGGATCGTCCAGGATCATCGATAGTATTGCTAACAAAACAGTAGTATTTCAACCGGACGTGGATTCTGACCACGCTTAGCCGGAAGTTAACGGGCGCCATTTTGTGCCGTGTTCCGGCTTCATTGGAAGGACGTTTTTTTTATCCTTGCGACGGAGATGGTATCTTTCGGACGACATACAGGTAAGAATGCCTCTACATCTAATAAATACTGTTTTTCTGAAAGTAATTAGTGGAGGAGCTAGGTTTAAAGTGTCTGCTGCAGGAATACTTTAGAGAATTCTAGGGGTTTGAGAGTATCAGCAGCAACAAAAAAAGCCACAGTTGTAGGTGACCACGACCGCAACGTGGTTGAGGACTAGGTTGAGCCAGCTGCTACCGCCGTCGGCTTGGAGCTTTGGCTCTGCAGCACATTCTATCGTCTTAAAGGAATCAGAGCTGGATTTGCACTATTAGACCTTAGTTGTTTGGGCTGTTGGCACGTTGTCCGCGGAGCGGGGGGTATCCATGTGTTTTTTCCCTGCCATTCACGCACGCGCGAAAGCAACAACAACAAACCGCGTGTTAACGTCACTTTTTTTTTTTTTTTGGGAATGTTGGCGAGGCGGTAGCGTGAGTTTGGCGAGGCCAAGATAGCGCTGCGGGAAACCCTGGTATATATAACCAGCTGAAATCCCTCCGCCTTATAATGCACACATTGATGTAGTCACCTCTGTGATACAGAGGTGACTACATCACCTCTGTATCACAGAACTCAAAACAAATCTAGCTTCACTTAACATGGACTTAGATCTGTGATTAACTCCAGAAAATGTTTTATAACCAAATCATTTGCAGTTGTTGGTTGGAGTTCATCTGCTGTGTTTAACATAGCTGAAAGTTTCTTTTTTCTTTTTTTATAGAAATGTCTTCAGAAAGAACAAAAAGGAGGAGAATAAAGACAAAAAGCAAAAGCGGAGCAACATTTGCTTGTGCTTGAAAATAAGTCTATGGCTTTGTTGGCAGATAATTCTGAGAACATGGATTCCATGGACACTTATGATGCTTGTGTTGACAATTTATCAAGTAATCATTCAGAAAGAACACAAAGGCAAATATTGGCAAAAACGGAGGAACATTTGCTTACCCTCGAAAAGGAGTCGGCTGATTTGTTGGCAGTTAATTCTGAGTTCTAAGTTGAACAGTAATCAATAATTCAATTAATTGGCTGTTATAGCTTTGGTAAAGCAAAAAATTCATAATTCTATTATTTCAGCTTCCTAAATAAGAATATTTCGGTCTTCATTCATGGCCATAAACTGAGTATCTCTTTTTGTGGACAGAACAAGGGATTTGAGAAGCACCAACACATTTCAAAATGTTTTAACATTTCATGATTATAGCAACCAATCTATTAATTGTTGAAATAATCAACAACTATACAGTAATCCATACCAGTAGATTAATCAACAATGAAAATAATCTAGATCCCGAGTTTTTCTTTGTCAAGTTTGCCACCGGTCCTTTGCCACATGTCTCTCCTCTTTCTCCACCCCTTTCCTGTCAGTCTACTGTCAATAAAAGCGAGCCATTAGAAGGTGCAAAAAAATAAATAAAAAAAATAATTTAACTTTGTACTGACTCTGTTCTCCCTTAGATCACAGCAGTGGCAGACATTGGAGGGAGCACTGTGGATGAGGCCACAAGACGGATGATGGTCTTCATCATGGACCATGACCTCTCAAGGCTGTATAATTTTGTGGGCCGGAATGGCAAGCAGGAAATCCGGTCTTTAAAGCTGTTTGAAGTTATATTTGGTAAGTGCATAATGGATAATTAATAACTGTAATATAGTAACTTTTGTCAAGATAAATTTACACTCATTTATTGGCTATGGTTATTACTGAAATGCCATTTCAGTCATGCTAGAAAGCTTAATTTAATGTAATTGGGATATTAAAGTGATCAGTTTTTGGTGAATATCACTTCAACATGGTTGACTTTACAATCCTTGCTGAGAGTGTTGTTGGGACATGTGAAGTGACCGTAACATATGTTTCCTGCAGGAGCTTTAAAGAAGAACAGCCTAACCAGCCAGATCAGCAGGAAGGATGTGGAGAGGGCAGTGTAAAATGGCTGATTGGATCACCACCAATCACATCGTGAAGTTTGCAGACAACACAACGGTGGTGGGCCTGATCAGAGACGACAACGACCAGGACTACAGAGAGGAGGTGGAGCAGCTGGTGGGCTGGTGCAGAGACAACAGCCTGATCCTGAACATGGAGAAGACGAAGGAGATCATCGTCGACTTCAGGAAGAACCGGCCTCGCCACGCTCCACTGCTCATCAACAGCTCAGCTGTGGAGGTGGTCAGCAGCACCAAGTTCCTGGGGGTGCACATCACGGACAACCTCACCTGGACTGTGAACACCACGTCACTGGTGAAGAGGGCACAGAAGCGACTGTACTTCCTGCGGAGGATGAGGAGAGCCCACCTGCCCCCGCCCATCCTCACGACATTCTACAGAAGCACCATAGAGAGCATTCTGACCAGCTGTCTCTCTGTGTGGTGTGGAGGCTGCAGCGCCTCCGACTGGAAGAACGTGAGGAGAGTGGTGAGGACAGCAGAAGGGATCATCGGGGCTCCTCTTCCCTCCATAAAAGACATTTCATCTCAGTTCTGTGTGTCCCGTAACATCATCAGGGACCCCTCACACCCCCACCATAGACTATTCTCCCTGCTGCCCACTGGGAAAAGGTTCCCCAGCATCCCCTGCAGGTCCACCAGGTTCTGCAAAAGCTTTTTCCCTGCTGCCATCAGACTGTTGAACTGCTGTTGAACTGCTAAACTACAACCCACAAACTCTGCACAACATTTGCATTTTTTTGCATCATTGCAGCTCATATAGCATTACAAATGCTATTGGACTCCTAGTCTAAAATTGCACAAATAAATGCATTCATGCACAAATCCCCTTGCACAATCCAATCTGTACATAAATAATTTCTTTTTTTGTTACATTTCAATTGTTTGTATACTGTATACTTAAAATCTACTGTTTACTTCTAAATCTCTGCCGCACCTAAAACTGTAATTTAACTTCTACTGCGATTTACAAAAGCTGTATGAAACGAAATTTCGTTCTGTACGCACTCTGTGCATAACAAATGACAAAGTTGTCTAAGTCTACGGGACAGGGGAGGCAATAGACAGGTCCGCCCTTCTCCCACTAGATCCACTTCTCGCTCAGCCGAAGAAAATTTGTTATGGGACCATTTTTTTTTTGTCTGTTCCATTTTTTGTCTTGTATAAAACTTTCATAATCTGTATCATATTGTGTGTATTATGCATCTGTAAAATACATATTATGCTTTTGAAATAATAAAAAACCTTGAACAATGACATGGCATTTTTATTTATATAGTGCATAGAGGCAACTCGCAGTTGACTGCAACAAAGTCTTCACAAGCAGCATTCACAAAAAATAATACATATTACAATAATAACACAAAATGACACACTCCAAAATTAAATAGCCTGTAATAATAAAGGCTATACAGTGTAGGACCCATAATCAGCTGAGGGTCACTTGTGGGTGAAAACTGGGTTGCCCATGTGAAACCCACCCTCAGCCCATGTGGGCTTGCCCACAAGGGGCCACCATGGAACCCACTGACAAAACTAGCTGGGCCCCAACTGGGCTGCCCAGCTGGGGCCCACTCACCAGCCCACATCCAACCCGCATGGGCCCCTCATGGGTGTGTTGGCAGGGTATATATATATATATATATATATATATATATATATATATATATATATATATATATATATATATATATATGTATATGATGTCTATGGTTATAATAGCATGATTAGGGTTCCACAAAATAATAGTGCTATTTATTTGACTATTTCTACTTCTAGAATTAGAATTACGACAAATACAACCGAGGAACCACATTTGCATTGTTTTTATTGTACATAGATTTCCACACTGTCCATTAGTAGATTAGTACATACCAGGGGCGGAGTTAGACACTCATCATCAGGGGCTTAGCCCATAAAATATTACATCGTTACAAGGGTAATTTGGTACACCAAAAAGTAAGCAATTATTTAACTTGTTGATGTGGTCGCAAAATTAATTTAATATAGGCCTTTACATATCTTAAAGTTTAATCTGCTGTTCTTTAATAGTCGTACTAGTAAATACCAATAGTATATTAATATGTTCTCATTTCAATTATGAAATGGACAACCACTCATGTAACAATTCAGTTTTGGTGTCACCAATCTTACTCAAAGGACAGTTTTGGGTCCTCCATGCTCCTTATGTATTAAGATTTACTGCACATTTAAACATTGACAACTCACTATTGTTAGGGAAATAATTAGTTGTCTGAGAGGATGTAGGTAAGGAGAAGGAGAAACACTTTAGATATATGATGTAAGAAATGTGTTTGGAATGTTAAGATAAATTACATGAAATGGGCTAAAGAGCGTAACTACAGCCCAGTTGTACATTTGTTGTTTGAATTTAATATTTGAAAGGCTGTCAGTGTCAGTTACACTTCTACGTCCAGTGCAGAGTAAATACCTGAAATTTATTTGCAGTCCCTTGAATGAATAATTTTGCTGTGTTTTATGATGCAGTATCTTATGAGTGTCTTAGATAAAAAAAAAATAAGGGTGGGGTTTATCTCTGCGCATTTCTATATCTTCAAAAGAAAATACAGGATAGACAACAGACATATTGTGACTATATTTGGTTTAATAGGCACATATTTACCGTTTGTCTCTGTTGCTGTTAGTTCAAATGGAAAAAAGTCCCAATTCGACATTCATCAGATCCTGCGATGCTTGCATCTAGTGTGTGTGTCGTGGTTATAAAATTTGTATAAATGTAGCAAGAAACACTGCTTTTCTCTTTAGACAGATGAAACGCGTCCTGACGCTTAAGTCAAGCACCAAAAAATAGGAGCATGCATATTGCGTAGGACCAATGACGTCAGACCATGGAAGGTTTGTTTGTAGGTGTCCCTACCAAAGTTCAAATCAAACATGCGCCCTTACATCTTTATTTCACAATCAGATGGGACCACAGATATTTTTAGTTGCTAAAAAAAAAGCAGAGCGCAGCTAATTGGATCTATTTCTATTGGAACATTTTACATCTGCAGCTATATTTTTTTCTGCACATTTGGCATCTGTGTCTGAAGCGCTTCAGCTGTTCTAATGAATTGTTTCTAAACATAGAATCAGAATGCCTGTCTGAAAAGTTAAATCTGAACTGTATGTTTTTTTTCCTAATAATGAAACTATTTCTCTTAATCTGAGTTTTAAAAAAGACAAAGTTTAGCATGCAAATTCATAAAGGATATCCATATCCAAACTGCTAAATTTGTCTCTCTTGTAAGCAAAGCAATAGCAGCCCTTTTTTCAGCCATCTGACAAACACTGTGCAGCAAAAGGTTTTTGTGGGCTACCACGTTTTGCTCTGTTAAACCAGAGAAAATTAAATTTCAAGAAAGCTAAGTTAGTTTTGTGTCTTTAGGGAAGTTTTTCCTCACTTTTATCAGTATAGCTAGTCTAACTATTGCTATCATGCAGGTTTTACAAATGCACAAGGTTTTATCAAGTGAAAACATTTCAATTTGTTTGTCACTGCTTTTGGATGGGCCTATATTGTAGCTTGTTTGACGAGCTTTAGCTCAAAAATGTGTCAACTCTAAGAATCTTACATCTGGACAAAACATGGAAAGCCTGTTGTTCATGCCAGGAATCACAGTCAACACTGGGGGCTTAGCACCCCTAAAGTTCAGATCCTAGAATCGCCCCTGGTGGACACAGCTCTTTTTTCCTAGTTCTACCAAATCTGTGTACAATTTATTATTTTATCATTTATATATTCATCAATTATTAATAAATGCCACCTTTTAAAAAATGTTATCCCATGTGGTATAAAAGAAAAAAAAAGTCATTTGACATGAATGCTAATCAATAAAAAAAACGTCTTATTGTATAGTTAATTTAAGAAAATCATTGTTAAACTGTTAAATGTTCAAAAGATTCAACGGGAACAATTTTAAGAAAAGACGCATTAGTGGTGCTGTTGGATGTTGCTGGGTGTGAGCTTAACCAAATGTGGCCCCCGATATCCAGTTCTACTGAGGGGCCATTAAAAGTAACATTGTTGAAATTAAAGGTGAAATCTTCGCCGTACCACCTGACAAGCGGCGCCTCAAGCCCTACTCACCATGGTCAGCTGCTCCCATTTCCCCATCTCGTCTGCTCGGCTCAAGGAGCGCAGCTCTCCATCTTGGCAGCAACTTCAGGTAAAGTTCACTTCCAACTTGCGAAACTGAAAAGCCCGTTAAAAGTTGCCTTTTTCTCCCCCCGAAAAATGTCCAAAAACATGGGCATCAAATTTCTCCGGTCTGATCGCAGTGTTGAAATGTCCAGTGTTTTCCTACATGTTGCTGCCTCATATAAACGGGTCGGGCTGGTTGTCCTGACGGCGGTTTGCGCCAGATCCTTTGGACTGTCTCTGCCTGTCTGAGCTGAGTGTGGCGGTCTGACAGCACCGGTTCCCGGCCGCTGGGAGCTCTCCTCTGTGACGGGAGACTGCAGAGAAACCCGTCCGCCCGTCCTTATGTGGGAGGTGACCCTCCTGGGCCTGAGGGGAGGCGTGTCTCTGCCTGTCTGCGTCTCGACGTGCGTCGAAATGCTTTCATTTCCATTTAGCCACAATTTTTTTTCATCTATTCACTACATGAATGTTAAATATTTCACAATAATACTCATAGGTAATTCGTTTGTATTTTTTTAATAGCTTTACAAATCTTCAGCTTGTCCAGAATTCTGCAGCAAGAATCCTTTGGCTCCCTATTAAATCCAGAGTAGAATTTATTTATTTATTTATTTATTTATTTTTCCCAGTGTCCTGTCTAGCAATGGGGCAATAGGAATTGATGTCTCAATGCCAAATAGAGCTCAACAGATTTTGCTTTCACAAGTGGAGCAAACAGCTTTCGCCATAGTGCTCCGCTTGATTTATGCATGTAAATAGCTTTATTGTGATTCCTGCAGGGAGAATTTCAAATTATATGGACACCACAATGGGAAAGTAGGAGAGTAAAGGAAGAACAAGAAGAGAAAAAAAAGAAAGAGAAGATGTGAAAGAAAGAAGAGATAAAAGGGAGAGAATGATAAAACGTCCTCCGTCTGCTCCATCACCTGGAAAGAGAGACGTAAAAAGAACAGCACAACTAACAGACATAAAGCAACAGATACAATTGAGTAACACCTGGGGCCCGTTTTTCGTACGTTGCTTAAAACATCCGAGATCAAATGAGACATCCAAGATGATTTCATCCGGCTAATCATGATCCGGCTAATTGGGTTCTTCGAACACACCTGTTGTTTGTTTATGATTAGTATCGCTGGATTGAGTTATCTGAGATAACTGCGCGTTCATGTGTTTGTTTAAAAGGGGAAATGTATCGATAGTAGAAACAATGATTAGCAACGCTGCTATTGGCTGTTCAGCATGGCCAAAGAACGCCCACAGTTTTTCTCCCAAGCATAACACGAGCTTTTAATGGAAAGTTATGCTAAATTTGAGTCATTAATTAAAACGACAGGGAACACCTCAAAGTCTGCTAAAGCCAGGAGAGAGGGCTGGCAAAAAGCAGCAGACAAATTAATGCGTAAATACTGTCCATGGTAGATGTTTCTATCACTTTCTACAGTATGTATTTTTGCATTTTAATAATTTCATATTTACTTTGTTCTTTTATGTTAGAGCCTCGACGGGACCCACTAACATGGGGAAAAAAGTGAAGTACAAGAATATTCTACAAAATGGTAGCCTTTAATTATTATACTATATTTTAAAAAGCCACTTTTTCCTCTTTTTAAAGGCCACTGTTAAATGATGTGTTTGTCTGTTAATAACAGCCACCAAGAAAAAGCCAAAAAAAAAACAGGTTCTTTTTACTTTTGTTGCATGAGGCATGTTTCACCCTTTTTCTTTCACAAAATGACACATAGTGCCATCCGTTCCCTATATAAACGGCATCTTCAACAAAAAATTTAGTATTTTGACCTGAAAAAACACAAATTAGGAGGAGAAGTTGAACTCCACAACTTGAAAAAGAGAAAAATTGCACTAGAGATCGAGTTGCTTCAAAAGGACCTTCAGAGTAAGTTCTAATACACCATTTGACAGTAATATTGCTGACTTTACATAACTCTCTTATTGCAGGCAAAAGATGACTAGCTGGCTTTTCTTTATAACATTTTTTTAAATAAAACGAGAGGAACTAAGCATTATTTGTTTCGTCTTTTATTAAAGATTAAAAAATGGTGTTCCACAATTCTGTCCCATCCTCTGCCACTAGGTGGTCCAAATGCACTGGCTGGACAGACTTCCCTATCTCCTCCGCTTATAAAGCTGCGATCTAATCCTGTTTACATGAAATAAGCCTGCTCGCGAGCAGGTTTAAGTTTGCGCACATGTTGCTTTGACAGCAAGTCCAGGAAGAGTTTCGAAGAACCAAACGATCCAAGATCATGCCAAATCGTCAACAATCAAATCCAGCTAACTGAGTTAGCGACGTACGAAGAACGGACCCCTTGACGCCATTGCTAAATCATATGTATTATTATTTAAGCTGACATGTGTAAAGTGATACCTGAAAAAAGAAAGTGAAAGAAAATAAATAAATTACAGGCTTTCTGTATATAAGTGAACACTTAATACCTGGAACCCTGCACCTGTGGGAGTTTGTGAGAGTGCACTAATTTAGGTGAAAATTATCCAGAAGGAAATAGCTCCATAGTGATTGTGGAGAACCAAAGGCCCGCCTACCCTAAATAGCTATAGGCAAAATAAATAAGTGAAATAAGATGATTAAATTTCACATCCTAAAATACTAGCAATGTTAAAAACATTAATCTTGCCATAATTTATAGCATTAAAATATTATGTTTTACACAGACAATTAGAACTCCATCAGGACTGAACCTCCCTCCATTAATCCCCTTTCCAGGTCCAGGGCCAGTAAAAGGCCAGCTAACATAGCTGTCGACCCAACTCATCCTGGTCACAGGTTGTTCAGACTTTTACCTTCAGGTCGGCACTACAGAGCGCACATGGCAAGGTGACACTTTCTACAGAGTGTCTCTGAAGAACACCTTCCAGCCACCCCTCCCTGGGCTGCCACCTTACCGTGGTGGAGGGGTTTGAGTGTCCCAATGATCCTAGGAGCTATGCTGTCAGGGGCTTTAAGCCCCTAGTAGGGTCACCCAAGGCAGACAGGTCGTAGGTGAGGGACCAGACAAAGACTAGCCCAAAAAGCCCCTTATGACGAGTAACATAAATGGATTTTGTGTTCCCTCGCCCGGACACGGGTCACCGGGGCCCCACTTTGGAGCCAGGCCTGGAGGTGGGGCACGTTGCTGAGAGTCTGGTGGCCGGGCTTTTGCCCATGGAGCCCGGCCGGGCTCAGCCCGAAGAGGTGACATGGGTCCCTGTTCCGATGGGCTCACCACCTATGGGAGGGGCCAAAGGGGTCGGGTGCGTTGTGCAATGGGTGGCAGTAGAGGGCAGGGGCCTTGGCGTTCCGATTCTCAGCTGCAGAAACTGGCTCTTGGGACGTGGAATGTCACCTCTCTGGTGGGGAAGGAGCCTGAGCTAGTGCGCGAGGTTGAGCGGTTCCGACTAGAGATAGTCGGGCTCACCTCGACGCATTGGGTCTGGCTCTGGAACCAGTCTCCTTGAGAGGGGCTGGACATTCTTACACTCTGGAGTTGCCCCCGGTGAGAGGTGTCGAGCTGGGGTGGGCATACTTGTTGCCCCTCATCTCTGTGCCTGTACGTTGGGGTTCTCCCCGGTGAACAAGAGGGTGGCCTCCCTCCGCATTCGTGTGGGGGGACGGGTTCTGACTGTTGTTTGTGCTTATGCGCCAAACAGCAGTTCAGATTACCCACCCTTTTTGGAGTCCTTGGAAGGAGTACTGGAGAGTGCCCCTCCTGGGGACTCCCTCGTTTTGCTGGGGGACTTCAACGCTCACGTGGGCAATGACAGTGGGACCTGGAGGGGCGGGGTTGGGAGGAACGGCCCACCTGATCTGAACTCGAGTGGTGTTCTGTTGTTGGACTTCTGTGCTCGTTATGGATTGTCCATCACAAACACCATGTTCAAGCATAAGGATGTCCATATGTGCTCTTGGCACCAGGACACCCTAGGCCGTAGTTCAATGATCGACTTTGTTGTTGTTTCATCTGATCTGCGGCCGCATGTCTTGGAAACTCGGGTGAAGAGAGGGGCGGAGCTCTCCACCAACCACTACCTGGTGGTGAGTTGGCTCCGATGGTGGGGGCGGAAGCCGGTCAGACCGGGCAGGCCCAAACGTATTGTGAGGGTTTGCTGGGAACGTCTGGCAGAGTGCCCTGTGAGACGGAGCTTTAACTCCCACCTCCGGGAGAGCTTTAAACAGGTCCCGAGGGAGGCGGGGGACATTGAGTCTGAATGGACCATGTTCCGCGCCTCTATTGTTGAGGCAGCTAGTCGGAGCTGTGGCCGCAAGGTTGTCGGTGCATGTCGCGGCGGCAAACCTCGAACACGCTGGTGGACACCAGCGGTGAGGGAAGCCGTCATGCTGAAGAAGGAGTCCTACCGGGCTTTTTTGGTCTGTGGGACTCCGGAAGCAGCTGATGTGTACCGGCAGTCGAAGCGGCAGGCGGCTTGGCTGGTCGCCAAGGCAAAAACTCGGGCGTGGGAAGAGTTCGCAGAGGCCATGGAGAAAGACTTCCGTACGGCTTCGAAGCGATTCTGGTCCATTATCCGGCGTCTCAGGAGGGGGAAGCAGTGCAGTACCAACACTGTTTACAGTGGGGTGGTGTGCTGCTGACCTCGACTCGGGACGTCGTGCTTCGGTGGGCGGAATACTTCGAAGACCTCCTTAATCCCATCAACACGTGTTCCATTGCGGAAGCAGAGCCTGAGGACTCTGGGTCGGGTTCTCCCATCTCTGGTGCTGAGGTTGCCGAGGTTGTTAAAAAGCTCCTCGGTGGCAAGGCCCAGAGGGTGGATGAGATTCGCCCTGAGTACCTTAAGGCTCTGGATGTTGTGGGGCTGTGTTGGTTAACGCGGCTCTGCAGCATTGCGTGGACATCGGGGGCAGTTCCCCTGAATTGGCAGACTGGGGTGGTGGTCCCCCTATTTAAAAAGGGGGACCGGAGGGTGTGTTCCAACTACAGAGGAATCACACTCTTATGCCTCCCTGGTAAGGTCTATTCAGGGGTTCTGGAAAGGAGGGTCCGTCGGATAGTCGAATCTTGGATTCAGGAAGAGCAGTGTGCTTTTCGTCCTGGCCGTGGAACACTGGACCAGCTCTACACCCTCAGCAGGATCCTGGAGGGGCATGGGAGTTTGCCCAACCAGTCTACATGTGCTTTGTGGATCTGGAGAAGGCATTCGACCGTCTCCCCCGTTGGATCCTGTGGGGGGGAGGGCCTTTTAATAAGGGCTGTCAGGTCTCTGTATGACTGGTGTCAGAGTCTGGTCCGCATTGCCGGCAGTAAGTCGGACTCCGCCAAGCTTGCCCTTTGTCACCGATTCTGTTCATAACTTTTATGCACAGAATTTCTAGGCGCAGCCAAGGTGTTGAGGGGACCGTTTTGGTGGCCTTAGGATTGCGTCTCTGCTATTCGTGGATGGCGTGGTTCTATTTTCTTCATCAGGGCGTGCTCTACAGCTCTCACTGGAGCGGTTCGTAGCCGACTGCGAAGCGGCCAGGATGAAAGTCAGTGCCTCCAAATCCAAGACCATGGTCTTGAACCGGAAAAGGGTAGAGTGCCTCCTCCGGGTTGGGGAGGATGTACTGCCCCTAGTGGAGGAGTTCAAGTATCTTAGGGTCTTGTTCACGTATGAGGGGAAGATGGAGCGGGAGATCGACAGGCGGATTGGTGCGGCGTCTGCTGTGAAGCGGGCGCTGTACTGATCCGTTGTGGTGAAGAGAGAGCTGAGCCAAAAGGCGAAGCTCTCGATTTACCGGTCGATCTACGTTCCTACCCTCATCTATGGTCACGAGCTTTAGGTCGTGACCGAAAGAACGAGATCCCGGATACAAGCGGCCGAAATGAGTTTTCTCCGTAATGTGTCTGGGCTCTCCCTTAGAGATAGGGTGAGGAACTTAGTCATCCGGGGAGGACTCAGAGTAGAGCCGCCGCTCCTTCACATCGAGAGGAGCCAGTTGAGGTGGCTCGGGCATCTGGTTAGGATGCCTCCTGGACGCCTCCCTGGTGAGGTGTTCCGGGCACGTCCCACCGGGAGGAGGCCCAGGGGAAGACCCAGGACACGCTGGAGGGACTATGTCTCTCGGCTGGCCTGGGAACATCTTGGGATTCCCCCGGAGGAGCTGGCCCAAGCGGCTGGGGAGAGGGACGTCTGGGCCTCCCTACTGAAGCTGCTACCCCCGCGACCCGACCCCGGATAAGTGGAAGAAAACGGACGGCCTTACGGACCTTCCAGCCAAGGGTGGCAGCTACTATTCTTTAAACAATTAAGCATGTTTGCACTATCACAGTAGGCCTTACCTCTTGTGTGTACATATATAAATTTTGATGTACACACACTTTCTCTCATACTGCTCTTGTCCTTACTTCTCCATGTAAAGTGCTTTGTTACACATTATAATCTGCTGTTTGTGACTAAAGTTTAATCACGATGCGAGCGTTGGAAACCAAAGTCCAATTCCATGTTTGTATCCACAAAATTGTGAAATAAAGTTGATTCTGATGACTAAACACAAGCCCACAAGAGAATACGTATTTCTGAGCGCCTCCATATCTCTTCTAAAAAAAGAGGAAATGCATGTGACAGTCTGATGAAGTGATGTTTAACACTGATTTAAAGACAGCAGCTCATGTGTGAGATCACGGGAACAGCAGGTTCCAGCCATTTCATAAATTCCACAGACTTACGGTGGATCAATGTGTACATTTTCAAACAGTAATGGCAAAACATTTGATTGGGCTGAGAACAGGAAGGGGAGAGGGCAAAGAGCCAATCACAGCCGATCTTCCCGTCAGCCCATTCTGTCCTATGATTGAAAGGAAATCCAGGTGTTCTTTGATCTTCCATTAATTTTGAGGCTAATAAAGTGTTGAACTAGGTCACCTCATTTATGATCAGATGAGTGTGGGTTTATTGTCTCATACTAAAACCCCCCTGTATGACCACAATCATGTCCACCTTACCTAGAAAGTGGGAACAAACTAGACTGTCATGTGAAAGATGCTTCTTTTACGCTTTTGAATATTTTCTGGGCTTCTCGTTCTAATAGAACATGCAACAAAAGCATTGCAATTAGTGCAGTGAGTTACCCTGAATGAGTGAATTTGAGCCGGTCTAGTCCTCGTGAATATTGTGTGACGCATACTTCTTTTGCAGTGACAAGTGCGAAAGATATGTCACAATTATGTCACAGTTAACATACCATCTCAGCTCGTTTTCTGTCTAAAATCTCAATGTGGTTCGTGTTACTGCCTTCCACCTCACAGTAGCGTCACTGCTGTGTTAAACAGCACTGCGTTAAACCCGTCACCAAACTTAGTACCAGCACACAGAGCCTGAATGCACGTTGTTTAAAAGATCGCAGTACAGGCAGTTCTTTGTCACAAGCATATTGACGTGAGAAGGTTGAAGGCATGTGAATACTTTTGCAGGGCCTGTACCATTAAGCCACCCACACTGAAGCACATGGATACTTCAGGAGACGTCTCAAAGACAATCACTAAAGTTCAGGGAATGGTTGTTGTTTTTTTATTTAAAAAAAAAAAAAAAGTTTATTTCAAAATATCTCAGTTCCACAAATACAGCATAAGTCCCAAATAAAAGCCTGTACATTTCTAGAAATTGCACTGTTTCTTAAAAAAAAAAAAAAAAAAAAAAAAAAACCTCCATGTGTTTGATTATAAGAGACAAAACAGCATCAGATATGTTGTCATGCATAATGTAGGAGGTGGAAAGGAGGCCTCTGACAGGCCGTGTATTTGCTTTGGTAATATCTTCCAGTACAATAAGTTTAGACATAAAATGATAAAAGTACTTGAAATATTAAGAAGTTACTGTATACCGACGGATAACAGAATATAAAAACATGCTCAAGACAATGTACATGATTTTTAAAAAAAACATTTAAAAAATCATGCAATACAGCAAAATCAAATAACTTCAAAGTCTGCAAACTGACCAAACTGAAAAACATAAGCATCTAATAAAAAGAGGTCATAAAGGTATGAGGACTTGTTGGCATCCAGACATGTTGGACAGAAGCTCTGAACCATTAGTTCAATGTAAATACCTCAGACACAACCAGGAAGTCGTGAGGATTCAGGCCCTTCGGTTCTTATCCTTGGCTCGGTTTTCCTCAAAGCCACAGTCACTTAGTCGATTGCCTCGCCCAAGCTGTGCACAGTTGGATCCGATGTCCTACTCAGCCGGCTTGGTCTTGTTTTTCTTATTCAGGATTTTGAGGAGGCTCTCGGGCATCAGGTATGGCCTCTCAGCGCTGCCGTCATTCATTTCCAGGTCCTCCACTGAAAAATATTCAGTTAAAAACAACTTCAGCAGCAGAAACATTTCAAACAAGCACTAAGTTTAACAATCTGGAGGTGGAGGAAAGTTTTACAGACAAAGACAGTTTAGTTTAATTGGGGGGGGAAAAGGCATCCAGCTTTATTAGTTCAGGCAGATTCATGCCATCTTCGTGGGATTCCATTCCTTCATCACAGTAAACCGTTAATACCGATAATGAAACTTTACCGCCAGCGCTTTATGTTTTAAAGAGCTACAAAATATCTACAGTACAGAAAATGAAGAAAAAACTCATCGAGGTGCTGGTAATGTTCATCGATCTGGCTTAGTGTGAAAATAAAGTGCTTTATCGAAGATAACAGGATTGTTGACAGAGTGGTTTGGACGTCAGTTTTAAAGCTACCAAACATTTTACAGTTAGAGGTCAAATAAGTAACACGGTTAAAGAGGCACAACGAGGCCGTCAACTTTCCGCCGGCTGCTGGCAGTAGGAGAAACCACTGAAAAAGGCAACAGGGTCAAAATGGCAGCCAGTCGCCTTTAGAATTAAGCAACAGGTCAGCCTCCGCAGGTTTACCTGAACAGACTTCCCCACACGCCCCTAAACCAGAAGAAAACGGTGAAAACAAACGATTCAGATTAGGATCCCACCAGGTAACTAATCATTCACTTCACAGACATTTTAAAGTGCTCGCCCCAAAATGCTGCGGCCCCAATCTATCAACAGGGATTAAGAATCTAATCCCAAATGCTGACTCTTGAGGGTCAAGCGCCACTGATGAGGTTTGATCTTCAGCTGGCTTATAAAACGATGCCAAGTCGTTCCTAAGTTACAGTTAAGACAAAAATGAGTCACACCCCTGGCAAATTTTGAAATTATTTTCATCCCGCAAAGACAATTTTATCCATCAATGGAAGGAAAAACACTTTTTTTTTTTACTTGCAATTTATTTTAAAAAAAAAGGCTTGTTGAAACTTCAGTCATCAGTGGAACAATAGATTAGAGCAGTCAAACGATCCTTATAACTGCTGAGCAGCTTTCTTTCATGTCTACTGGTATTTTGAGGATTTATCTTTAGTGATGAGCACCAAGTCATGGAGGCTGGAAGGCCTCATTGCCATCACCCTAATCTTCACCTTCCTCCTCGAACATCAGAATCAGGTCGGGATTGTGGCTGGGCTGCTTCAAAACGCCAGTAGTACCACCAGTCAGAAGAAACAACGCTGAAAAGCTAAATGTGCCAGGGTTATGAATCATTTCGGGCTAAACTGTAAAATAAAGTGTGTAGGGGGGTGGAAATAAAGCCACTTTTTGACAAAATATGATGGCATCACCATTGTTCTGGATTAAATATTTTCTTGTACTAGTGTAGTGGGCTGATAAATCCTGGTCAGTTTAGGAAAATCAAATGATTTATTCCAATGTATGTCATACTGCCTTACTACAAAACACATCTTTTATTCCAGCAGTCATCTAATCTAGTCCCTACACCCCAGTTTCCCCCTTTTGTCTCCCAGATGTGACGATGTGTCGCTACTGTGGTTGGCACCATGTGGGGCAGAAACAAGCAGCCGGCACCTCAGGTTGGACAATTATCTTGATCCGTCAGCACTTTTCTTTTAGGTGTTTTACTTCTGTGGCGTACGGAGGAGTGTACAGTTTAATGTGTCTGTAATGGTAAAGGTGCCTGGACGGTTAAGGCAACCATCGCTTCAAGCTTTCTAACGTCGACAATGAAAAGGCAGCATGTACATTTGGATGGCTATGCAAAAGGGTTGCATATAAGGCAAGGCGTGTCCTACTGTGCATCAGTTTCAGCTCCTCACAAATGAGGATTAAAACACAGTATCTGGATTTTGTTGTGCTTCTAACTCGGCAAAAAGCCATCGTCTCTAAGCTTCGTCCTTCTCGTCAGCCGGGGGCTTTTTCAGCTCGCCGTGTTCATCCTGCTGCTGCGGTGCAGGCGACACGGACGGATCCTCCGTCTTGTCCTTCCACAGAATCTCGCGGAGAGTTGACGACATGTAATAAGGCCTCTCAGCTGAACCGTCGTTGCGTTCCAGGTCTTCACCTTGATGCATGTGTATGTGTGCCAGTGTGTGTGTTTGTGTTAAATGGTGGAGCAGAAGATTAGTTGATGAAGGAATAGTGACATTAAGGGAAATGGAAGTGAGAGAGGGGAAAAGGAGAGAAAAAAAAAAAGAGAAAAGTCAAATAGCAAGCAAGCAAAAGCACCCAAAGACATTACAGATTTTGAAAGTTCAAGTTCATCCCCAAGCAGCCACAACTTTTAGAGAATACAGAACAAATTAGCCAGGTTATGTTGCAATCGTGCAGAAATGGAGATGTGGTGCGCCATTTTAAGGGATTAAGAATTAGTGAAAGCACCAAGCCCAGGAGCAAAGCCAGGAAAAGTTTGGCTCTCTTCGCACCGCTCTGTAACACAACTTCAATGACTTTGCTTTTCATTTAACACTGACAATCAAACACGGTCATGACTTACAGAAACAGAGGAACAGCGTGTCCACACACATGGCGTATACGCTGAAGAACCCGTGGGCAATGAGATACGAGCCGATCGCCACGGTCTGCAGGGAGAAACATGAGCCATGGATGTCATTCATAATACAAAGACACAGGCAGCCTCAGGGCCACAAACAAGCCAGTCCAACAGCAATGTTGACTGGAACAGGTGAATGTGTGATTCCTTGGAAAAAAAAAAAATCAAAGAGATGCAGTGAAAAGTCGCTCACCAGGATCGGCACCCAGTAATAGTGCAGGTTGGGAGCTGTATTCTCAAAGGCTTTCACTCTTCCAGAGAAGAAAAAGAAGGCAAAGACCCCTGAGCAGAAAAAGAAACACCATATTTAACAGCAATGGTTACTGTTTAACAAAACAAGTTCATACTGCAACACCTAGAGTTCATGCCCAAGTACACAGACATGTTTGTAGCCATTTTAAACCTGCTATGCGGGGAATTGCATTGTAAAGATGAACCAAAACAAATGGCCGGGGACTGTTTTTCTTTCTATTAGTGAACACCTCCCATGTAAAGTTTAGTTTCTCCAAACATGTGGAGGAATGCCAGCTGTTCAGCCAGGCTGCTACAACAGACAGTGGGTGCTCGTCTTTTCACTCTTTGGGCATCTCTGACCTTTGACTTTTTGGGGAACAAAAAAGGAGCCATCTGCCACAGGAGGTCAGTAAACCCCCATCTAGGGGTTGTTTAGCCAAACTTGTGAAACAGAACTGACTTGTAGCCAACTTCAGTGGATAACGGGAAGACGGAATAAATAAATAATAAATAATAACATTCTTCAATTCATTAGAGCTTTCCACTTCTGACATTAAACATGCTGGATTTGGAAATGTTGTCCACCACTTGGAAGTCTTGGACGTCTTCTTTAGCATTTTGAGTTAAAGAAGGGATATATATTCCACAGGGAACACAAATACTGCTGTTCACAGGTCTTAATGCCAACCATGCAAATTTCTATTACTGAATAACATCAATACTAAAGGAGGCTTAAAATGTCAACTCAAATCTTGGCCTCGTTTCAGAGTAGTAAAACTATTTTACAGGTACTGCTTTCTCTGAGCAACACCACCTCATCCCCTTCTAGTATAGCTAACTGATCTGGGCTGACAAAAAAAAAAAAAAATTAAACTTGTTAATGTCTAATCGGACAAAACTGGTATTGGCAGGTCAGAGATATTTCCAAAAACCAGAGATCAAATATTAGCAACACATCTGATTGGTGCATTTCCGGTTAAACTGTAGAACCCTTACTCGTTCATCAGAATCCCCCCCAGATGCACCCTGGCTAGGTTTTATATAATGCAGAATCAGCAGTTTTAAAGCTACAACTCACTACCAAGACTAACATTCAGCTGCTTTGGCTTTATGTATGATCTGCATTTTTAGAATGAAACAGTCACTCACCCACGATCCCGACAATGAGCAGTTTCCCCAAAAACAAGAGGAAATCTGTCACCTTATCCACAACAGCGACCCTGGTGGATTAAACAGGTTACCGAGACAAAATGCATCAGTTAAAAAGTTCACAATACCAACATGAACATATTAAGTCATGGTTTCTAATTACCTGATCACGTTTCTCATGATGAGACTGAAGGCTGCGCTGGCAGAGGCACAAAAGTTTTTACCGTAGATCGCCACCTAGAGGCCAAACAGATATCACAATTTAAAAACAGAACATTACAAACAGGATAAAACCTTTTCTCTCCAAATTAAATTTCTAAAAATTAGAACATTTTAAACATTTCATTTAGAATTCAAGTCTGTATAAAAAAAAGTAGTTTGTGAGATTGAACCTCTTATGACAGAGTTTAGGAGATAAATTGTATATTCTTTGTTGAGATTTATCTGTATAAATGCCTCCGATCCATAACTTAGAGTATTTCATTGTGTTTGTTGATGGACAAGGCTGTTTCCACAACTTTGATAAACATTTTTTAAGACAGTTTATAGCTCCTTAAGATAAACTATGGAGTTTAAACTATTCATCAGCAGGTCAGAGCTTTCGAAAAATAGGTGATAGGCCACAAAATCTCTGAGTGTGAATCTCTGCTGTTCATGTGGTGCCCCAGTGTGCTATAATCTGTTGGCCATTGGGGATGCTGTAACAAACACAAATTAAACCCTTTTTCTCCAGAGGTTAGCCTGTATTTGACAAGAAAACCCTTAAATACGCATCTTAACCAAACACACACCATAATGTAGGCGTTTCTGTTCAGGAACTTGATGAACTTCTCCAGACACCAGAAGCAGCACTTCAGACATTTAAACATGAACGTTGCACATTTGTTTTTGGCTCCTGTCAACGAAACATTAAAGAGACAAATTCAAGGACACTTTACAACTTAAGCCATTAACACACAAAACTACACAAAGGACCCCACCGTTCAGCCTGTGCTCCAAATACTCCAGCAAAACCCTGATAACCTGAATGATTGATAGGATGAGAGAACCAAATGCCAGAGACCCTGTGTGATACCTGGGGATGCAAGATGCAAGAGACAAGAAAGGCACAAAAACACGGCGTCAGGTGAAAGGCACAGCAAATATTGTTTAAAAAGGATAAACCACCTCAAAGAGGCAGACACACCGTAGAGATCGGCCCATAGACGAAAACACAGGGAAGGAGGGGATGTGATCTGGCTTGACGGCGGCCCAGTAGTAGGAGGCAAAGGCCCCAGCTAACGTCATCTGTCCCAGAGCGGTGACAAAGTTGGCACACCAGAAGAAGAGGAAGACGTTGTAGAACTGCAGGCCGATCAGGTATTTGTGGTAAACCGTTTCTCCCCCGTAGAAGGCAAACAGGCACTCCGAATCAGCGCAGTCCTTCTTCATCTGACTCATTGAATAGTTCTGAAAAGACAAGTGACTTTTTTAGGAGACTTTATACGCAACATCAGGATCTGGAAGACATTTGCACCAAGCTGCTGTGAAACCAGCTGCTCTTTTAAAACCCGTAGAGAGATTTTCTGAGAAGTAGTAGAAAGAAAAACTCACGGCTGGATCACAAGTTTCTGCAGAGTGCGCACACGCCGACTCGTTCATCACTTTGTAGATGGGCTCATTGGAAGTGGACAAGAAACTTCTCCGTCAAGGTCTGTGCTCATTTAAAAATCACATTCTGACAGAAGCTCAGACCAAAGAGGACTTCTATTTTAAAGCCTCCACTCTAGAAAACAAAGATCTGCTTTTTGATGCGAAGGAGATATTATGAAACATTAAAGCCTCCTCATGTTTGCATTGGGCAGTTACTTGCATAGGGACCGCTGACTATTCACAAGGGTAAAGGAGGTAGGAGGCTGTTCGCCATTCCCCCTCTTCCTGTGACAATCATGCACAGAACAGCGTTTCCAGTTGGTAACCGATTTAAAAAAATGAGTTTTATTCTTGCTTTTCCCCCACTTTTAGACTGTTATCTCAGTTCTAAACACTTAACATGTTCTGTTCCCACAACCCCCTACCTTCACCTCCAGTGTACGTTAAAGGTACGTAAAAAGAAATTAAGAGAAACACTCGTGTAAATTGCTAACATTTATGAGACAGGAGTAGATTTGAGACGTTAGAAGTCTGATTTGGTCTCGTTCACTCTGATTAGCATTGCAGACCTTTCAGTAGCTTGCTTCAAATATCCTGACCATTACATTTGACCATTAAAGGGTCAAATTGCTCTAGAACAACAAAAGGCGGAAGTCGGTTTGCCAACACATGCCCCTGCTGTAAAAAAAATGTAATCTCACTGGATAGTTGATTATAAACGCTGCACGCTGCTACGGGAATTCTACACTGCAATACTGTTTTGAAATCGTCTTTTAGTTCATGTCTTTGAAATGTGACCCTCCGTTTAAACCAGACCCTGCCTCTTCCAAAAATAGAAACCCATGTCAGGGAACCCACTAATGTCTGCAGGGGTCCGAGCAGAGGCAGCGCACCAAATCTAAATTGGGGACTTTGCAAGGCTGCCCTCTGCTGGCAGATCAGGTTTTAAGAGGCAGTGGTTACTGATGGGGATTATTCATCATGAGCACCATCTGCACTGGTGTACTTCATAAGTCAGAGGATAAAGAAAAACAGCTGGTTGCAAATTGTTTCCGGAATGTGCTATTGCTTTCTCTAAGAGGCCAAAAAGGTAAGACAACTGGTGACTGTAAAGGATACACAGCAGTTACTGCCCAGTAAGCAATGACTATGGCCAGGAGGAGAAAAGTGAACAGTGGATAAAACAGGGAACACATTATGTGGCGAATGGCTCTGAAAAAAAAAAAGAACAAAGTTGCAGGTCAGTATAGGCCAGGTACCAGTGGCGTCTCTAGGATGATAAGTTAAGTGGGGCACAAAAACTCAAAACCTATTAGCAGCAATTTCTTTTGTGATGCATACAACCTGACTTTGATCAATTTTAAATGAAAACATAATTTGCATAAACCAACACACTAGAAAATCCATTTTATATAAGCTGACTATAACCCAATTCTTATGCATAAATTACACATACAGGCTCTCATATTATGACTTTATTGAACAGAAGATTCACATCAATCCTTCAATGAGCTAGCAAGGCCAACCAACATTAAATTCATTTTGCTGTCAGTTTACATGATCGCACACCATCCAGCAGAACGTAACGTGTGCATTTCCAGTATTTTGACTGGATCTGTGCCGCACGGCCGTCTACTGAGAGCGTGTTGGGCATGCGCACTGCGATTTCAGATGTTCGTTATTTAAACAAACGTTGGGGGGCCGGCCCCAATATCAAGGCGCCTCAAGAGGATTTAGCCTACTGAGCTTGTTTTCTGGTAGACTTATAAACATTTGTGTCTATATATCTAACAGAATTTTATTTGTAAGGGAATCTGTCTTTTTACAATATTATTCTGTAAAGAACTATCCTGTCCCACTGATTATTGTGAACATAGTGCTCCACAGCGACGTCTGGTGGACAGACACCACAGCCAGATACTAATGTAAATGTCAGGCAAGCGTTCCAGTCATAGCGTTCCCAGGCTACAGAAATACCAGTAAGTGCTGGAGTGACAAGAGATTTCCCTTTGTCTGGAGCACAGAGCTGACCTTTCACCGACTGATGCACACTGTAGGTCATCTGGAAGCATGCTCTCTCTCATCTTTTTATTTCCTCCCTCCATCATGTTTGTAAGAACACCCTGATGTCTGACCTGCTGGCCTCTTTGATGAGAGCAATGGCAATGAGGATCCTCTTCCTCAAGAAGATGAGCAGTAGGATGATGATGACCTCCACAATGGCCAGGATAATCACTGAAACAGGTGGAAGAGGGTGAGCTCAGAAGAATCAGCGACACCTTTTGTCTGAGTCTGAAAATGTGCAGAGGTTTGTAAATACTGACTGAAGGCCAGCCATGTTTGTCTGACTTGCAGGTAGACCGAGAAGTCGGCCTGGAAGCCCAACTCCTGTAGTGTCACATTAGCACCAGGCTCCCCCTTCAGGTGAGCGTACTCCATGTAGCAGTGGAAGATGCCTGACACAGCAAAAAAAAAAAACAAGAAAAAGCATGTTTAAACCATTCGAAGAAGAAATGAACATCACTTTGTAATGTGGCCCCCTAAACCTCCAGCTGGATAGAGGTTTAACAGGCCAACACAAAGTGTGTAATTGACAAATCATGTGGCATAAAGACGCATTGGACGGGTCCTGATGAAGCGCACCAGAACAGAACAATTTAGGGAAGTTCCTTTGGCATCAGTTGAGCTTGAAAACAGAACAAACACACCACCTTTACGTTTGACCTTTTAGGGATGTTACTCATCTCATCAATAACGCTCTAGCCCTGCCGAGCTCCACCCCGCTCCTTCTCTGGTTCTGTAATGAGGGCTTTGACTTGTCTTTGAAGGTTCATGATAGAATCACTCTGTGAAACAGCTTTAGGAGCCAGCATAACAAGGACATGGGCTACAACGGTGGCATTACTCGTCTTAAGCCACTCCTGAACCAGACAGATGACACGCCGCTTCCCTTAGCCGAGGAGAACACAGACTGGGTCAGAAATACTCTTTAAACGAAAATACGTTTTTACACTGTAGAGGAGGCTGACCTAGATCCCACAGAGAATCTACGAGTATTGTACAGAGGAACAGAGAAACCAGGGCCAGCAAGGCAAACAAGCTGAAGGCCACCTTTACAGCTACTCTGGCTTCCTGAACACCCCAGCATCAGCCTCAGGGTGAACACCTCCATGTCAGTCAGTACTGGTTTTGGCAGCAGGAGCTGAGAAAGTAATCAGTGCAGATATTGTACATTACATGGACACACTTCACATTAGGCCAGCATTCCAGTGTTTAAAAAGCTCCAACCGGTCTTGTGCATTTGAATGAACATTTTGAAGATTAAAGTTTGCAATAAGAGGGAGTTACTTGTAACAAACTGTAAATTGAAATGTTCTAGACAACCCAAAAATTTTAGGCAGCCATCTTGTTCCTTTCACTGTAGATCAGCATAATTTCTGTCTGCGTGTTCTATGATGCCCTTAGAGCTGTCATTTATTTATGAAGAGAAGGCGCCAGTAAGACTTGTGAGTACTGGGAAACAACTTTATTTGCTGACCAACGTGTTTCAGCTTATGGCCTTGAGGGTCCAAAACGTGTTGGTCAGCAGAAAGGGTTGTTTGAGTATTTCAAGTGTTCCTGAAGCCTTCAAGAGACCTTGGGAGTCTGAAGGTGTGCCAGAAACGTCTTATTTCATGAAACAATGAAGGTTTTTGCCCATCAATGATGAGAGGCGAAAACCCCTTCCACAACACACTTAGCCCACTCTCTTAATACATTAGTATGAGACTTCTTACAATCTTAAAAGTAGAACCGTTTCTTTGGCCGTTGACATGAATAACCAGAAGAAACGGTCTACCTTTAATAACCAGAAGTAAGCGCTACGTCTTCATCAGTTCATGCAACTTACTGTGTGATTAAGCAAGTTGTTTTAAAGACCGACACGCAACATCAGGTTTTACAATTCGCAAATGTATTTTGATTTTAAAAAGGCAAGTGGCAGACTGACGGTCTGAGGCATTGGGAGTTTGATTGGTTCAGATGCTGCACCTCAATAAGAGACATCTAGAACTAGACCATAACTTGACAAAAGTTGAGCAAAATCTCATGAATTCACATCTCAAAACTCATTTTGAACTCTAGAAACAAGGCTCAAACTATTTCAATAAAAGGGCTTCTAGACTGCTTCTGCTTCTGCTTCTAGACTGCCCCCCCTCCTTTTTTTTATTAGCCAGACTAGACTGGCAATATTTTTTTATATATATTGCAAAGTGACGCATTTAGAACAAACATTACATCCCAGCAGAAATGTCTCAAACTGAAAAGCGTGGTGTTGAGAGGAGGATGATTTGAGCTTGTTTGCACCACAGTGCCTGGGGAACTTGGCAACAACAACCTGGTCTGTATCGCAACATATTCTAAAGTCAAATTCTAGGATATATGTTTTTGTCTGGTAGGTTTAGTGATAAAAACAAAAGAAAAAGGGTCATGCAACAGGGCAATGATCCCAAACTTTGCAACTAATCTACAGCAGAATAGCTAGGGGGCCAAACTCCCAAAGTGATGGAAGAACCTGAACTCCAGACTTAGTCCGACTGAAAGTCTGCAATGACCTTATGAAAAAAAAATGACAAACCTCGGTGAACCAAAACATTTTAAGGGAGGTTTGACAAACATCACTTTGCAGAAACCATAAATGTCAAGATTATTGATTCAAGCATTTACAGCTAAGAACCATTCTACAAAATCTAGCTTTCAAGACATACCATTTAATTCTTCCATGTATCTAAGGTCTTGTAAGGATTAGATGATTTGGTTTTACTGTGTCTGGATTTGAAAACATGGAATCAAACAGTATTGTTTTCTTTCCAGTGAATGAATCCAAGAAACACAGCAGAACAGTAAGAGGTAAACTTGTGTAGCAGTTTATTGCAGGCTTGGGTCATTAAGACATTATCCCCAGCTCTGAACATCTCTCGGTGAAAATGGGTAACTCTGGAGGAACTGCAGATGACTAAACATCAGGTGGAACTCAGCTGTGCACCCAACAAACCTGGCCTTTATGGAAGACTAGCAAAAAGAACGCCAATGCTGAAAAAGGTCAATTACAGTTGGCTAGAAAACTATATAGTGGATGCAGTAAACATGGCAGAATAATCTGGTCAGTGGAGACCAATCCAGAACCTTTTGTCTTATTGACAATGTGAATAACCATGGTGGCAGCATCATGTTGTAGGAATGCAGGAACAAGAAAAGCTGGTTAGAGAAGATGAAGGGACGGATGACGCTATAGACCAGTTCATTGTTATCGTTTTGATTCGGGTTTTTCGCGCATGCGCGCTGGACTGGTAGGCAAAAGACGAACACAATGGCGGACGCCAACAAAGGAAACGGCGAGTTCTCCACGTATTTTTCTTCTTTAGATAACGTATCACAAGATCGTTTTAAGAATAAGTTGATGGTTGATGGTATCAGATTGCCAGATCCACACAGCAAAGGCCTGAAGGGACGGAGCGAGTCTGTGAAATGCTGGCCAAGTGTTCCGTACGGCGACATATACAGCTGCCTTATAAACACGCAGGCCAGTACAGACGAGAGAGCATGATAGCCATGAAACCACTGGACGGCTACAATTATTTTATATCGGGACATAGGCACCAGCAACCCCCGCGACCCCATGAGGGATTAAGCGGGTCAGAAAATGGATGGATGGATGTTCAGACATGTTTGTGTAACATCCGAAATCGGAGTCAGACACAGACAGCGCCTCAGCAGAGAGGAAGACCCGCCACCGGTAGGTTAAAAAAAACATTGTTCACTAAGGATTATTTTGGTGTTTTTGTCTTATTAATCCTTTTCACAGACTCATGCCAGAGGGTTTGCATACATTGTACATGTACGTATATTATTACGAAACGAACGTTTATGTCTTGACTTAAGTATATATCCTATTTTTTTATTTGTATAATTATTGAAGTAGAACAATGACCAGTGCAAAATTAAGTTGTATTTACCGGAGATGAAGTGTAGACTGCAAATTCTGTCGTGGTATGATGGCTCCCACAGTCGATTGGGATTGTCTGCCTGAGTCCTTTTCATTGAAATTATCCATTTTTTTCGTCTTTCTTCGTCCTTCGGTAAACGAAAGAAACGTACATCCGACGATTTGGAATGCCTCTGTGTGCCACCGGGAGCACAACAAGACGTAGGCATTGTTTAGATTTAAAAAATAAACGAACTAACAGCACGCTCTATATCACCCGTTTTGTCACGGTGTTTGGCGAGAACAGTACTGTTTTTGCCTACCAGCGTAACCCGGATGTAGCGCTGACGTCACGCGTGAACTGGTCTATAACAGGAGTATCTAACACCAAGCAGAGTGTTACGATGGAACCATGCCTGACCCATTACCCATCTATGCACTTCCGACCTCTTGGCAGAATTTCCTCCATGCGCTGCAGCAATATGCACCCTTCATCTCCCATGTTGTCAATCTGCTTTCCTGCCGCATCCTTCAACAACAACAAAGATGATGACATCAACGGAGTCTGATTGTCATCCAGCGCCATCAAACAGGTGTGAGTGGCACTACCCAAAGAAAGCATCTTATCCTGCATAACTCGGTCCAGAAATGCCAACATCAGGTGACATTTTAAATGCAGACACGATTGCCTAAAGCCTGGTTTCTTTATTTAAGCCTAAGGACAGGGAGATGAGAGCTGCCAGCACCTGCATCAACATCAGTATGGGAGTCCTGTGGTGACAAAATATGTCATTTGTTGGCAATGTTGTGTGATGGACCCAGTATTAAAAAAAAACAAAAAAAAAAAAACATGTTGACTGCTTTAAATATGATGATCGTGTCAAACAAGTGGATGATCTACAACAATAGCTTGTTCTCTTTATACATTTTATTTAGGTATCATCAATGCAAAGCTTCTAGCAATGTAATCATACAGGATTAAGGACTATTAAGATGACCATTACTGTGATTTGTAGTATTGAGCAGATTTGGGTAGGGATGTGGTTGGAAACAATTATGTGAACTTTCTTACATTTGTTAACATTAGCTTTTTTTTTTTCATTTTCCGCCTCGTTCCCTTAACCCCAATGGTCTAACAACATCCAATAGAGTTGCAGCGAAGACATGAGGAATTACTGGGATCTTACTGAGCAACCGATGGAGATAGATTATATACCCATTTTTGACACAAATTACAAGGTGATCAAAAATACTTTCTCATCGACTTCATAATGTAAAAACATGTGGGCTGGAAGCGAAGGAGGCGACAGTGCGATCTACCCTCCACATATGAACCTATACAAAGAGTGACAAGTGGAACATACTATAGTGATTAACGTGCATTTATTTTTAGCCAGCTACACATTTCTTTCTGGCTCACTAATTAAATCATGGTGGCTGGTAGGCATGTATATAGTTAAAATGTTCTCACATACATTTTGGGTCTGAAATCAGATGGTTTGCACCACAATCTGCAAACCTAGCAATAGTAAAAGAGCCTTGATGGCATTTAAACAATTTCCTTCTTTTAAAAGGGATTGATATCTTCAGTTTATTGTGTGTGCATATCATGGCCACTCACTAGGCAGGGAGCTTGAACCGACTGGTACAACCTAGCTGGCAGAGCATGATGCTGTGATTGCTCCATCGGATAAAAGTTGTATAAATGATTTGTTATTTTAATGATCCGCTACACTTCATATATTATTACAAAAGCAGCTTTTTGCAGTTGCATCTGGTTAAGGTTATTAGTTTGTAGCCGATTTGTGTTTTTATTAAGGATCATTCTGGGATGGTTTGTTTTGATTATGAGTTTTAAGGTCAGTTCCTCTTGCTGGTTGCTCCGGCAAAAAAAACAAAAACCTTTTAAATATTTATAAATAAGAATAGGAATTCCACTGGGGGAAAAAATACAGGTCTAGTCAAATGACTTGTTTAAAACTTGAATTTTAAAGTTAGAACTTGAGTTGAGCCCTGAGCAGAAAGACCTGAGACCTTCTTTTGACTTTCAAAACAATGACTTTACCCGACTTTGGGTCCTAAGGATACACGAAAAGACTGTTGGTGTATTCTATAGGAGATCCACAAAAAGAAGGGGGGAAAAAAAAGATTTTAAAAACACAAGTTGGGGTGCCAAGAAATGCTGCGATAGTCGTGATGAAAAGAAGAATCCATACCCCATTTAATTCCAAGGTGATTCAGATCAAAATGGTGCAACAGAACCATCCAATTTTCCCCCATGTCTTAATTCCCCTGAGTACAACCAGACAAGGGGCAAGGCAGACATGCAAGGTCACAGGTTTCTGAATCAGGTTTGTTCAACTCTTCTCAATCGCTTTTTTTAAGCAAACCACAGAAAAGCTGTGTTGGTGAAAAGGCTAAAAACGAATCCATGTTTTTCTAACTTACCGTATCCTATTACAAGTATCACAGCGATGATTATGAACCAGATCATGACGCTGGCCAGGAAGCGCATGAGGACGATGAAAAGCAGGCTGACGAGCATGGCAATAACCAGCCCACTGCAGAGGAAGATTAAAACATCAAGCACAGAAGTGATGCATGGCGAATTCAGCTCACATTTAATCAGACAAACCAGACCAACAATAAATAAATAACTGAAGGACAACGGTTAGGTACTCACATGAGGATCCAGTACCAGGAATGCGTATAATCCTCAAAGATTTTTATAACCACCTGACGAGCCTCTATAACCACAGTGGCATTCCTGAGAAGAGATTTGTTTCCATAGCATGAAACCCGATCACCTACATGTTGGAACGACTGCTCTTGTGGTACTTAATGTCACAAAGCAGTGTCACTGCCACAGCAGAAGTACTCACTTTATGCCGTCCACAAGATCCTTGGCCGGTCTGTCAGTCTTTCCTTGTCCGTCATCAAACGTGGTGCTGTTTCCCACAGTTATTATACCTCCTTTTAAGCCCAAAGATGGAAAGCACCTACGGGTGACTAAAGGAGAAGAAGAAGAAAAAACAAACCCTCAATAGGCAACCAAAGTACATCTTTATAAAACCATACTAAACGGTATACAGCAGCTTGAAGATTTGTCGACTAGTGATAGGCAATAAAAATCTAGATCAAAACGAGGAATATTTTACAGAGCGCAAAAGTATTTGTCCTGTATACATTATGTCCGACTACAGCCACGGTCTTTACTTTATATTATTGGATTTGATGTAATAGACCAACACAAAGTAGCGCATACTTTTGTGAAATGTGACAAAGACAACACAGGGATTTCTGAAAAAAATTAAAAATAATCTAAAAAGTGTGGTCTATATTTCTACTGAGCCCTCTTTACTTTGATCCTCTTGAATAATATCGAGTGCAATTGATTACCTTGAAAAGGTCAAGCAAATAGTAACCTAGAGTCTACCTATGTATCACTTATTCTCACTTTAAATACAGCTGCTCTGAAAGTCTGTTTGTTCCAAAACATCAGGGAAAAATAAATGGCATCAATAGGTAAGAGAAAACAAACAGAGGAAGGTGTTCTGGTTATCAGACAAATCCTGAACCTTTCAGCCTCCACACTGAATGTTGGACACCACTAAAACCACCGTCTCCACGGTGAAACATGGCAGAGGCAGCATCATGCTGTGGGGATGCTTTTCTTCAGCAGGGAAAGGGGAAATAGGCAACGTTAACGGGAAGATGGACGGAATGTTCTAGAAAGTGAAAATGGCTTAGTCCATGTCCAGACCTAAACCCAACTCAAGATCTGTGGTTTGTCGGAGTTCCCCCATCTGACGGAGTCATGTGGTCTTGAAGCCAAAACCACGCTTGAGATTTTCATTTGTTTAACAAAAAGAAATCCTTTTGTCACTTCTCTTCCATTTATGCACCTTTGTGTTGGCAGACCACTCAGAATCCCAAACACATGCACTTATTGTGACAAACTTTCAGGAGTTTAGGAGGGCACTGTAGAGAGAATCCACTCACATGGCTTGCTGGGGATCAGCATGGGGGGGCAGAGACCGTCTTTCAGAATTGCTGTTGCAGCCTGAAATACAGAGCCAAAGAGGTGAATACAATCAGCTCTCACCATCAAGGGGTTAAGAAATGTTACTTGGGGTGGAGAAAAAAAAAGAAAGAAAGAAATTCACCATATTGGCTGTCACACCATCTTTGCAGAAGGTTTTGTAGTACTCAAAGTCCTTTCCGTTCTTGAGGGCATTGACTAAGGTCATGAACTTGTCGGGACAGTTCTCCACACACATCTAAGCATCAACAGTTATGGCAAGATCCCAGCAGGACGTGTAGAATCCAAGAAGGTGGTAACAGCATAAAAAAGGAAGAAAAAAGAAGCAGTCAGTAATATCCCAGCTCCTAGTTACACACTAAAGTGAACCGGCGAGAGGGTCGCCGGCTGAGGTCACACCTGTGTGGTTGGACACTGGAATGAAAGCAGCACCATGGGGCTGGCACACTTCATGATGTTGAAGTAGAACAACAGCCGCTTCTTCCTGTGGAAAGCAGCCGACTTTAGTTCATCCAACGTTTTGAGACAGTTTCCTACTCTTTTACATATTAATGAATTAATAACGTTAGCATAAACTTTTGCCTTTTCACAAGTGTTTGCAATATTAGTCACTTCAAAATAAAAGCTTTCAGGATTATTCGTTAGGAATTCAGCAGACGGACCGAGCACACGCGTTTGATTTTATGGAATTTAATTCGAGAAAGAAGTGATGGAAATCTAAAAAGATGATTGCACTGTTAAGGGTTTTGTGTTTTATCCAAGTGTAACAGTCATTTCATAAAGAAATCACCTTATTTCAAAGAATATATGGACTTTTTCCATACTTTAGACATAATTATAACAAACCAGATTAGCCATTTCACAGCTCCTCAACACAATGTGCTGACAGAAAACGATATTTTTGGTGTTTTTCGTGATAAATGAAAGCCATGCACACAGCAGTCATGTTTTCCTTTACAGGTCGCCTTAAAAAGAAACTCACTCTAGTTCAGAACCGGCCTGCCCACAGAACTCGCCTCGACTATTTGTGGGGTAGATCACCTTCCTTGGATCACCTTGGGACCAGGCTGCAAGCACAAAGATTAAATATGAATATTTGGATATATGACAACTTATAAAGTGGATTTTTTAAGGCAAACCAAACCGAATACTTACCAAGGATTCCCACTGCAATATAGCCCAGTACAGCGATGATGAAGAGAATGCAGCAGACGATATCTGTGCAGCCCCTACAAAGAGAAGAAACTGAATGAAACCCTTCATCAACAACAAAATGAGAAATCCAACACTGGCGTCTGGGCCTCACCTGTTCTGGATGGGGCCCTTGAAGGACGGGTCATATTTTTTGGGATCACCTACATGAAACAAAGGGCATTTATGACTTAAGGGCGACATTAGTGCCCTTAGTGCCTTAGAGCCAGCTCGCTGATAGAAGACTACTATACATTTTCCCCACAAAAGAAAAAAAAATTGTTTTAGAATATTTCTGAACATGGAGAAAAACAGAAAGTCATAGTTGTAAAAACTAAGTGTGCCACTCATTCTTGTTCGAGTAACGCTGTTTTAGAAACAGATGGCGAGCTACAAGTCGCCTCCGTGTTGAGCAGCCGGCTGCAGGCTCTAGATCAGCAGATAACCCGACTAATGAAGCAGCTAAGATCAGCGCGCGTTACACTCCATGTTACTTTAAAGAGCAAAACAGCAGAAAATGTAGAACATTCTGCAATACCATGAAGACCATGGTACTGCTAAATTACCTTTTGCCTAAGTTTAAAAATCAAACAAGACTAAAATATTGCTATACATGATGTTATTGTGATCTTAGTTTTCACAAGTAGCCGTTAATCAGGTTATTATAGCAACGGTAGTAATAATTACCGTTCCTTTTTTTAATAGATAATTAGACACCATGTGAAACTTCTTACTCCATTCTATTTACCATGGTATTTTATTTATTTATTTTTTACTTTAGGTGCTCATTCAGCGAGAAGCTCAGACCAGAGCCAATGCCAATGTACCGACTCCATTTAGGAAAGAGTGGACCGGACCTGCCAGAACAATAGTCTCATTCAATAAAAGGTGTCACAGGATAAACATCACATTGGACATCTATGCTTCGTTCATATCTGTCGGCGTTATTCGAACATTAATATTAGTATGGATTCATATTTGAGAATTTATGTGCTACTTCCTGGGTTCTTCAGCTGTTTTGATTAAAGTTAGGCCATAGTGTACTATTCTCTTCTTGGCTGTCAAAAAACCTATCTATAGTTTTTCCAGTGGTTTGATGATGTGGTTTTAAATTATTTAGCCTTAAAATAAGAATTTGTTTAACTTCTGCTTGCATTCTGTCTTTAACCGAGGGAATAGATTCTTATAACCACACAGGCCACACCGATTTCAGGTGAACACACAGCGAGTCCTGGTCTTCCTCCCTCGCGTCTGTCAGCTGATGTTTCCCTCCCAGCGGGACACGCCTGGCAACCTTCAAAATTCCTCCCCAGTGACTAAGCAGGAGCAACACCATCAGAGAGAGGCAGGCAGCAGATGAGCATTACAAGACCCGCTAAAAGGGAGTCAACGTTCTCACAGTTCTTTACTTTGACTAAACCAATCATGGTTACAAGGAGTCCTGGCAAGACAGTCTCCTTGAAAGCCAGAATTTCATTTTTGTTTAACTGATGGGGGACATGTGTGCTAATCCACCTTCCAAAATCAGAGGTGTGTAGCGACTAGGCCCACTTCCTCAAGTGATTTTTTTTTTTTTTTTTTTTTTAAAGGACATTGTCAGAGTAGTTTTACCGCACTATACTCTGTCATTGACTAACGCCATCGTCTCTCTCTCTCTGCTGTCTTCTCTACTCTTCCTTGAGTACGGTACTCTACCCAGCTCCAGTCACTGAATGATGAACAGATGGGTTTTAACCAAAAATGCATCAGACACAGAGGCCCACCTACTTTTCCGGTTAAAATGCTGTTTGTACACAAGCTTCACTGTTCTCATCTTATTTTCTGTCTGCTGAGCCTGTTGTGCCTATTGAGAGTCAAGCAACATTACAGTAAACCGTAGATATCGTCACTGGAACTACTTTGTGCCGCTTTAACAGGTACACATCACCTACTGCAAGCATTGCTATCAAAGGTTTTACGATGTGAATAATTAGAATTTGGAAAAGAGTTTTTTTTCCCTGCGTGTTTAGCAAATGTTAGTAGTATTCTTTTTTTTTATTTTAGTCTTTAAAATTACCAGCGTTTATACATCATTTCCTGTTGTCGTAATTGGATTATTTTAACTAATTAAATCAGATGTCATCAAGACGTTACTCTATACTTGAGCAGCCTTTTTACCAAACTTGAACAAAGTCACTGTTTTGAATGCTGCGATTTACTTATTTTTACTAATATGCTATGGTAATCTTACTCTTACTTGGGTAGCATACACATTTTTTTTTTGCTGGTGAAGATTCTCAGTCATCCAGGTCATGGTCAATCCAAAAAAAAAAGTAAAAAACAAAGCAACTGGACTTATTTTCCGTAGTTGAAGACGTTTTGCTTCCTCTCCAGGAAGCTTTCTGGAGAGGAAGTCTGGAGTAATGTGGAGTGCCAAGCTTTATACTCCTACCAAACAAAGGCCTTGTAATGGCTTAGATAACATGCAAATTCAACAGAAACAGGTCCACCCCTTAGTAATGGGCGGTCGTTAAAGACATTAAACCAGCAGATTGAACCGAAACTGGTCCACTCCTCTGTAAAGGGGAGTCATTAGGGTTGTTATTGGCCTGGTTTAAAGGAACAATGTTTTGATCCCCGTATGAGGGTGAGAATTGAGGTGATGATTGGCCGGAATTAATCCTATAGCTGGATTGTAAGTTTTTGAGAGTTGGAACCTAAGGCCTCCTCCTCTGTTTAAGGTTGGTTTTTCTCTCTTAACGTAGATGGCTTCCTTCACCCCCCTTTCAAACCATCTATCTTCTTTGTCTAAAATGTGGACATTTTGGTCCTCAAAAGAGTGTCCTTTGTCCTTTAGGTGTAGGTAGACAGCAGAGTATTGACCTGAGGAGGTGGCTCTCCTGTGTTGAGCCATGCGTCTGTGGAGAGGTTGTTTGGTTTCTCCAATATAAAGATCAGAACATTCCTCACTGCACTGAACTGCATATACCACTCCGCTCATCTTAGGTTTGGGGGTTTTGTCCTTGGGATGCACCAGCCTCTGTCTGAGGGTCCTGATTGGTTTGAAATGTACTGGGATTTTGTGTTTGGAGAAAATCCTCTTGAGTTTTTCAGAGACTCCAGCAACATATGGGATGACGATGTTTTTGCGTTTATTGGTGAGAAGAATAAAAAATGAAATAAGGTGCTTCCCACAATCACACAGTTTTCAGCTGGACTGACCCTGGAAAGTGACCAGCCAGTTGGAAACCCAAAAATCCAACCTTCTCCTGACCAGTTAATGCAGCACGCATAATGATATACCATAGAGTACAGACAGACTCCTGTGGACGCCGTTACAAGTGGAAGAACCCTCAGAGTGCTTTCACACCAGAACTGTTTGATCTGCTTTAAATAGACCGGACTTCCTTTTCTCGTTTGGTTAGCTTTGTTCGGGCTGGCATGACAGCTCATCTGCAGGCTGGTGCAGACCAAGCAGGACAACTCTGCTCCACCACAAAACATGAGCCCAGGACGGTTCACTTGCGTGTAAATGGCGTAATAGTTTGGTTATATTGCAAAAGCAGTAGGACCCTCTAGCAAACCAGAGAGATGAAGTGAACCAAAGGAAAGAAGTGACAACATTTACTGATGTGACGGCTTAAATCGCTGCAACACATCGTCTTTCACTCTGCTGTCTTCGCCTGTGCGGCTGCATTCATCTCAAGTACGCCAAGCAACACACTGGATGGCTGACTGCTGCTCGTGCTGGACAGGCTTCTGGTGATAGCACCCTAAACAGCATCACATTGTCCAGGGAAACCCATCTGCTCTCAGAAATGCAATGCCAAGGTCCAATAAATAAAATGGGTTGAAGTTATTCTGTATTCTCCACCTAATCATCACGAGTCCCTTGAACTCTCTAATCAGAAAGCGTCTGAAGACAGAAAACGGAGAACTTAGAAAATGTTTAAAAAGGAAATCATTTTCTGCAACACATGGAGACATGTCTAGTCTACGGTTCAGTCATGCTGCAGAAGAAAATGTCATGCTGCAGAGAACAAGAAGGCTGAATGGAGTTGCTTCATTTTATCTTGTTGAAATCGATCAAACATATTTGGAAATGTCTGCGATAGACTGGCGACCTGTCCAGGGTGTACCCCGCCTCTCGCCCATTGACAGCTGGAGACAAGCATCAGCACCCTCGCGACCCCATGAGGGATAGACATGTTAGAAGATGGATGGATGGATGTTTGGAAATGTTGGGGGCTTTGAGGAACTATAATCTTTAGGAAATACAGTCATTGCCAGTAAATTAGAATCTGCACTCCCATGAGGCTCGTTTGTCAGATTAAAAGCACCTTTTGAAAATAGGATTTTTTTTTCCATTAGTGTTAACAGCCCCCTCTACTATTGAAACAGACCAGACCAATATTCCAGAAGTTTAACAGACTCCATATAATACTCTAGGGGAAAAAGGTTATTTTTTTAATCAGTGTTTTGAGACCGTTTTAGCAGTCTCCGAATAGTGCAGTCAGTAAGGAAGGAGGTAGGAAAAGTAGTCTGTATGCTCCCTCCCATGGCTAGTTTTTCCTAGGAACCCCATGACGTCCTTTACCTGTGCCAAGAACCCAAAAGTTATCTCACAATCCTTTGCATATAGGCACAGCCAACATTGTGGAAATCAACATAAACGTCTGGAGACAAGAGAGCTCGCACTTTGTAGTTCATTTTCAGAAGGCTGCAGGCCCGAATTTGACTCACATCATCCACGTGCGTTTCCGTCATGCAATGATGTCGGAGTTAAAGGCTGTTTAAGTTAGGCACATTAGTCCGAAGCTCCTTTCCTCCCCGTGATAGAGTTCTTACTGACCTCATGAAAGGTCAAGGAACAGGAGCTAGAGGCTATTATTAAGGGTATTCGGATGGAGCCAAGCTCCATCCGAATACCCTTATATAGTATGGACTCTATAAGGGTCCTAACTATAAGGCACCGTGACATAGGAGGTCAGGCTGTAACCATACAGTCTTGCTACTTTTATTTGAACTGTGGCTAAATATTAAAAGGCCATGCTTTCTGTTAAGGGGACGTCTGAAAATGTTGAGGACATTTGTGTTTTAAAAATTAAAGAGTTTAAAGAAGCCCTTTCTCAGCCCTTTAACAGCACCCCAGAACATGAAAACAATGATTATATGAAACATTACATTTCTAGCAAGGTCTAGACTAGAGTGTAAACACGCCCAACACCTTAAAGTGTAGATAAAAGCCCAGTTCCCCGTTGTATCTTTTCATAGTTATGCGCATGTTTATTTGGAGCAAAGCTAAACCTACCCTCCAAACACTTCCTCTCATAAAGACCATCAGAGTCATGTTTCATATTGGTGCTGCCATTTGGCACTGTCACTTCTGACATGCTTCCTTGTTAGGCTATGAGACGGTCATGTTTAAAGCATTTCCATAACCACACAGAAAAATAGTGCAGAAGCACCGATCCAAACTAATGCTCCCAGCACACCTGTACGGTCAGGAGAACTGCTAGCAGTAGCCAGCTGCACACAAACACACCCACTACTGATTTACTGGCTCCTATGACACTACTGAGGGTAGCGATCGACCACAGCCTGAATCTAACTTTCACCATGTGTGATAAATGCAGACCAAACAGAAGCAAAAAGTGCCGTTACCATATTTCCTATAGGATTCCTCATTCTCAGGCATGTTGAAACTCCTTTCAGGGCCGAACGGCGAGACGTAAAGAAAGCCTGCTCCCTCTCTGGTTCACGTCTTCTCCCTTTAATGGACTATGAAAGAGGGAGGCACAAGCACAACGCAGAACCAGTCCAACCTGTCTCAGGAGCTCGCCCCACTTCTGTTTATACTGAAACAACTGCTTCTCTCCAGCCTGCGCTCCACCTGCACATTATCCCTCTCTAACTCCACCCTTTTCCAAAAGACCTCATGCTGCGTGGGAGAATAGAGAAAGCACACGCCCACAAAAAGCATGAAAGCACATCCACAGAGAGGCTGGGAGTGAAACAAGGGGAGGCGGCAGATTGTTATTTGAGGGGAACTTGGTGGGATGTGTTCAGGGAGCGTGGAAAAATCCTGCTTCTCGCGAAGACGACTGATTGGTGTCAGGTGTGGGTGGGTGTGAGGCAACAATTACAGTCACCTTGCTGTGGTTAGAAGGATTTGCTGAATGCCACAGCAACAGCTTCGGTTTCCCCCCTCTTGTGGAGACTTTTCGGTATTGCATTGGAACGCAATGAGGGGAAAAACAAAAATCCAGCAGCTCCAGTTTTGTTTTGTTGTTTGCTTTTTTGCTAAATCTACCACTCCAACAATGAGTGCACACGCAGCCCCAATGTTGCAAATACTTTCCACCGATGCTAAGTGAGAGCAGAGAAGGGGGGGGGGGGGGGGGAATGAAATGACAGAAAGTTTCCGTCTGTTCTGCTCTGCTCCTGCTGCATGCTCAAGATTACAGTCATGTGCTTTTCCTTTGCTGAAAGAGAAGTTCATTTATTTCACTGTTCAAACCTAAATATCAACCGTAATGCTTTCACTGTTGATCAACACACATAATATAGCACAAAATCCACACAACTCTGTCACAATAGGCCCTTTTCACATCACCGTTCCACAACAAACACGCAACATCTAGTCACTCGCATCATTCAAGTACATCCGGCGGGATCATGGGACGTGCTTATTTTCGGAGCATGGAGCTGAACCAAAGGGCCATAACCTACAGCATGTAGCTTTCACCATGCAATATGCAAATCGTCTGTGTTCCAGTCCTCATGCAGACTGTCTAAATGCATTCATTGCTTAACAAACAGGCAACGCTGCCATGTCCTCAACATGTTATTATCTGCATCGGATTCTGAGGATCAATGTATTTCTCTGACAAGACTGACACTGGAGAATGTTCATGTGATATTGAAACGTATTGAAATGGATGGTCTTAATAGGGTTTGTCAATCATGGAAATTAGATAAGATCTGAATGAAGACATTTTAACTTAAATGATGGCTAATAGTACATGTATTTTATCTGAGCTATTGAAATGGCTTAGTGCTGACCTGCAGGAAACAACTATGCCACTGCTTTCGTTTGGCCGGCCCCTGGATAACACCGTGCATCCTTTGCGGCCTTGGGTACATTTCTCTGAAATTATTTGAAAACAGGTTCAGGAACGTTAACGTTTTGGTAAGAGCTCGGTCTCCGTCGTCGTCTTCACATGACTCTTCCTGTATGGGGAAGCCCTAGCACATTTGTAATATGACTTAGTGGTGGTGCCTTTCTAAGCTGGGGCTCAATCCGAATACCTTTATAGAGCAAGGACTCTTTAGCCAAAGCAGAAGTGCGTTAGCGGTCGCCATGATAAATGCTGTCCGAATAGTGCAGTCAGTCAGGAAGGAGGTAGGAAAAGGAGCCTGTACCGGGGCTAAGAACCCTTTCAGAATCCCACAATTCTTTGTGTGACATGACATATCAGCACAGCCCCCTGACGGAAATCGACGAAAATGTCCAGAAAGAAGAGATTGCTCACTTTGTAGTTCATTTTCGGAAGGCTGCAGGCCCGGATCTGGCTCACATCTTCCATGAGCGTTTCCGTCACGTAATGATGTCGGCGTTAAAGGATGTCCAAATTCGGCACAGCAGTCCGCAGCTCCTTTACTCCACACGATAGTATTCTTACTGTTGACCCCATGAGAGGTCAAGGAACAGAAGCTAGGAGCAGGAGCTAGAAGCTATTTTTAAGCGTATTTGGATGGAGCCAGGGAGTGTTTGTACGCATGAGCAGGTTGTTGAGTTTAAAATCGGATACTGCCTACTAGCGGCATGGCAGGGAAATCACAATGAAAACCTTGACATGTATAAATGTGTTGACAGAAACGAAAAAAACAATCCCGTTTTGAGTGGATCGTTAGCATGTGCACAGGGCCTGACACCATCCATTGCCCTATTCAACAGCTTTTCTAACTTACATCCAATTCCAAACCTTTGGCATGACCTTAAACAAGCTGCCTATGCAATAAATCCTTCAGTGTGGCTGAATTAAAACTATTCTGTAATGTAGCGTGGGCCACACTTCCTACACAGAGATGTAAAGGACTCATTACCAGTTATTGCAAACCCTTGATGGGAGTTTATATTGGGGGTTTTCTCCTTAATAAAGGAAATCACCCACTGAACGCAGCTTTTTGTATTTACTCAGGTTATCTTTTACCCTCGGCAGCCAGATTGATAATGTGTAGTACTCTACGTTCTGCACATTATCAATCTGGGCTTACTCCCATCGAATCAGGGAAAGGAGGGACATTCAGCAAAACTTTCTGAGCTGATTAGGCGAAGCGACAACTAGTGCCCGCCTTCCAAAGGCTGGTTTTATCCAATCACGGCATCAAATAAAAATGTCGTAAGCAGCAGGCGCCCTGAGAAACCACAACAAATTATGCTGGTCAAGGCGCGCTTATTTGGATAATTGCACACGTGACAATCGTGGATTCTGACAAAACAGATGTGAGAGCGGCAGCTACGTGTGCGTCGTCCTGGGCTGCCATGTTTATTTAGGCTCGGCTCCTCATGCTTTTGTAACAGCTGGTAGGTCCTGCCTTAAACCATAACATTGCAACGTGATTGGCTCAAACTGTTTTTGGGTTGGTCCCAAGTGGTTGAGGCCGGAGCAGGACAAGATGGATTCTCGCGTGTTTGTGAACGCACAAATACCCCAAAAATTCAGCTTGCAAGGCAAGGCTAGTTATCTTTAACTGACGTTAAAATTAGTTTGATGATCTGAAACATATAGACGTGACAAAAAAAAGCAATAACGGACGACTCGACTTCATCAATACCAGCAGACCAAAAATAATTTTGCTTCATTGTAAAATTTTGATGTGAAAAAAATCTATTACTTTTGAATTTCTACATATTAAAAGTTGAAGAGGCTTGGAACTAACTGATCGTGTGTTTGAGAAACTCTCAAGATACAGATGCTGAAGGTCAATACCAGTAATCTGATGACAGTGGCTAGCCACCATGTTGTGGTAAAACTGGTTTAGATGATGAAAGAAGCAAATCTGCAGAGTATGACTAATTCCAAACAGTGCATTTACAAGCAGCGGATATTTGGTAATATAGATTATTCCTGATGCACACTGTCAGCAGATAATGATGTAATAAACTCAAACCTCTCTTTCCGGCCCTCTCTAAACAACTACAGCTGACACGTTTAAGAGGAAAACTCGTCCTCTGTCACGCCATCATTATTTCTACCCAGGTCATTCTCTAGCTGAGCGTTGTTGATTGCGTCAATCCATTTACTTTGGTCTTGTTTTGAGATGAAGAATCCAAAATCCATCTAAATTAAACAATATTAATCCCCTCAGTAGGCTCTCAATAATAAAGATGAATATATTTTTGTCCAAGGCCACATTTAACTGAAAAAATATTTAGCCGCCCACATAAAGGAACTCATCAACTGCTGGAATGTGATCTGACTCCACGCCCACAGTTCCAGAGCTGTCAGCATTTGTGACAAACATGTTAATACTCCTGCTTCGGTTTGTGTTTGCATTAAAATAGTGACAACAGGTGACAGGATGAGACCTTTACTGGGGAACTATGGAGCAACCAGACATGCAACTAATCCCAAACTCTAACTTTGACATACTCTTTTGTTCAGACGTGTGGGATGACATCTGATTAGAGAGCTTTAAAGCTATTACCATAACTTTTTATTTTTTATACTCTCCTTTAAAAACAGCCCTTAAAAAGTCACTAAAATGGGAAGTAATAAGAAGAACTACATCTGTTTTTTCTTGTATGTCCCCAAACGGGCAGATTCTAAAGAAACAACAAACATCCCGGCACTTCCATCTCCTAAATTAAAGTTATATGTCCGTGAGCCCCGACCTTGCTAAACATCCCTCTCTTATTTTCTAGGTACTTGCCTTGACTTCCTGTTCTCACAGAAATGCTCAAACCCTTTCTGTCGAGTCATATCCTAGTCGAACATTCCCATGCAACCACAGTGTTTTGCAAAAGTATTCATAACCCTGTGGCTGTGGCAATTATTTCGACTGCAGTCATGTCTTGATGACATCAAAAGCTGGATGACGTTAAATTTCCTGCTTTTAAGTTCTGACAAGACAGAAGTTGTAATCTTTGGACCAGAGTCCTCAAAAAATAAACTTCTTAATCAATCACTTAATCTGGACTTGGCCTCTGGTAATCAAGTAAGAAATCTTGGTGTTATTTTTGACCAAGACATGTCATCTAAATCCCACATTAAACAGGTTTCCAGAGTTTCATTTTTTCACCTCAGGAATATCGCCAAAATTAGAAACATTCTGTCCAGGAGTGATGCTGAAAAACTAATCCATGCATTTGTTACTTCAAGGCTGGACTATTTTAATTCTTTACTATCAGGAAGTCCACAAAATGCAGTTCAAAGCCTTCAGCTGATCCAAAATGCTGCAGCAAGAGTTCTGATGAAAATCAACAAGAGGGATCATATTTCTCCAATTTTAGCTTCCCTTCATTGGCTTCCTGTTAAATCAAGAATAGAATTTAAAATTCTTCTTCTAACGTATAAAGCCCTTAATAATCAAGCTCCATCATATATCAGAGCTCTGATTACCCCGTATGTTCCTAACAGAGCACTTCGCTCTCAGACTGCAGGTCTGCTGGTGGTTCCTAGAGTCTCTAAAAGTAGAATGGGAGGCAGATCCTTTAGCTATCAGGCTCCTCTCCTGTGGAACCAACTCCCAGTTTTGGTCCGTGAGGCAGACACCCTGTCTACTTTTAAGACTAATCTTAAAACCTTCCTTTTTGACAAAGCTTATAACTAGAGTGGCTCATGTTACCCTGAGCTACCTCTATAGTTATGCTGCTATAGGCTTAGGCTACTGGAGGACATCAGGGCTTATTTTTCTAACTACTGAGTTCTACTGTTCTCCAGTTTTGCATTGTATTGCATTGAAATGACTGTTGTCATTTCAGCTTCTAACTTTTTGTTCTCTCTCTTTTTTTCTTCATAGTAGGTACACCTGGTCTGACATTCTGTTAACTGTGACATCATCCAGGGAGGACAGATCACCACTATTACCATCTAATATAGAACAGATTACTAGATCAATGTGTGCTTCTGCGCTTTTTTGTCTCTCTTGTTGTGTCTCTGCTCTGTCTTCTGTAACCCCCAGTCGGTCGAGGCAGATGACCGTTCATACTGAGTCCGGTTCTGCTGGAGGTTTTTCCTTCCCGTTAATGGGGAGTTTTTCTTCCCACTGTCGCTTCATGCTGGCTCAGTATGAGGGATTGCTGCAAAGCCATGTACAATGCAGACGACTCTCCCTGTGGCTCTACACTTCTCCAGGAGTGAATGCTGCTTGTCAACACTTGATGCAATCTACTGGGTTCCCTTATATAGGAAATATTTGACCAATCTGTATAATCTGACCCAATCTGTATAATATGATTGAATATTGACTTTGTAAAGTGCCTTGAGATGATATGTTTCATGAATTGGCGCTATATAAATAAAATTGAATTGAATTGAACCCTGGAGCTTTTTCATATTTTCTCTCATTACAATGACAAACTGCTATGTATTTTTATTGGGGTTTCATGTAATAGCATAAAATTGCTGCACATTCCTCTTTGCAGAACAGCTGGAGCTCAGTCAGACTGGATGGAGACCATCTCAGGACAATCATTTCTCCAATGGATGTACGTCAGGGCTTTATCTGAGCTATTCTATCGCATGAAAAGGCTGTGATGTGTGTATCTCTTGGCATGGAAGCATGTTGGCTATTGCTGCAGCAAGACCATTTTAGGGCCTTTTATTTTAAGACGACACAGTTGGGAAACCTTTAACTCTGGGTTATGAATGCATCCCTCGCTGATGGCCTTTAATTAGGGACAGAGGGCGTGTGTTTCTGGGTGGGATCTTGGCTGTTTAAAGAGTTCAGATCTATTTCTGGAACCACACAGGAAGAAACACAATACTCTGTCCACGAACTTAAAAATCCTCAAGGAAATTAAGTAAGGTTAAGCCTTTTCCTCTGAGCCGCAGATCAACCATCTTTCAGCGTTTCTTTACATGCTAGGCTCCACTGCCAAAGATCTTTTACAAACCAATTGCCTAGCTAAACACTTTTTGCTTCAAAAGTCAGCGGTAACAACTGTGATCTGCTTTGATTTTGTACCTTGTTCCGGGGAGATCACTGAATAACCCACTGCACAGAACCACATTACTGCACTGCTGTAAATAATTTCTGCTTCGGCTCTTATCAGGTCAGAACAAGATCTGCGCTGCTACTAACAATGAAGTTATTTTTGGAAGCCGGTCATACAGCGAGAGACAAACCGAAACTAACATGACCTCACCTCACTTACATCTAAGTTCAAATAAATGAAACACATATGGTAAACAGGAAGTAGAAGCAAAGACATTATGTAGAGTCGACCCTCTGTGTTTTACAGAGCCTTACAGCTCAGACACAAATGTAAAGTTATAACATAGAGAGGAAGTCAAATTTGCTGTTAAGTCTTAAAGAGTTTAAGATCAGACGTATTCCCATTAAATGATCCTGACAAATCTGAGAAACTTGTAAACAGAGCTAATAATAGGGTCTTTTTTGTATATATACATTAATGAATTTCTAATAACATATGGTTGGACTAACACGGGAAGCCTTCGGTGATTGTTCATAACATTTTGTCAAATATCTGATCTGGTAAAAATATATGACATCAGTGGCTTTGTTTGTTCAGGCAATGGCATAATCTCGTCACATTTTATGGCAATGTTTCTTTGCAGATCACAAATTCAAACAAGTCCAATAAGGTTAAAGGCATACTATGCAACATTTTTCAGTTAATTAATGTGTTTCATACCGTTTTGGATGATTAAATGAGTCATTTCAGGTTGAACAAAGGTTTTCTCGGCCGCCGTGGTGGTCTGTGGGGGAAATACCGCACTTGCAATTGCAGGAGCCCTCGGCCCGCGCCCACAGGCTCAGAATCTCGTGCAAGATCGCGAGAGTCGGTCTTGCTTTACGGCGAGAACTGCTACACGCCCCCAGTGAAACGTATGCTCGGTGCTAGCGCAGTGGAGATATCTGTGCAGTTATCATGGCGGAACCGGCGATAAAACAGCGAAAGCCCATGTTGGAGCAGGCAAGAAAGAGGAAAAGGGCTCTGGACAGAGGGAGGAGTCGTACACGGGTGAACATCGGGCAAGCTTTTTCCCGAATGGCGAGAGCTAAAAGAAAGAGAAGGCTGCAAGGCTGACGTGGACCTCGCGTTTCTGCTGATGCGATTGTAAGTAACATTGTAGGGTTTCCCTCACGCTACCGCCTCCCAACATTCCAAAAAAAACAAAACCTAACTTGATATGCGCGCAAAGCTTGTCTCTCCCCCGCTCCGCCGGTCGCGTAAAGCTTGTCTCCCCCCATCGCCCCCCCGCCCAACCGCCCCCCCGCTCCGCCGGTCGTCCGGTAAGCAAATTCCTAGGGGAAACACTGAATTGGAATGGTTTCTCTCTCTCTCTGTGTGCATGTTCATACTTTCACTGTGTTAGTCATTGTTTGTACTGCCGTTTTTTCGACTTTTGTATTCGTTGCGTTCGCCTGTCTGCTAAGCTCAAAACAACCGCGCCTGGCTTGACGGAGAAACCAGTAGAACAGCTGAGCATATTTACGACAGTGCACTTTTACTTTCGCCCTCTGGGGGGAGCCTCGCTGGAAAATCAACCCCGGTTGCATAGTATACCTTTAAATAGAGACCTTTGGCCAGCACTGAATAGTAAATGTTCAAATGTTGAGCTTCCAACTAAAAATACAGAGCTCCCGCTGTGTAGTTAAAACTAAAAATCAGAAAATATGAATCGTAGGGGACTATAAACGTGGAGATGGCTAAAGCAAAACGTTAACCCATGAGAAACGTTTAACATCCTCCTGCAGCCAAGCTCCACTTCTATTTCACACTGCATCTGAAAACATCTTCCTTCCCTAGCAAGGTTATATTTTAGGGTACAGTTCTAGTCACTTCTGTCTGCAGGGGACAAAAATAGCTCATTGCATTGTAAAGGTGACAGATCTCTGCTCTAAAAAAAAAGGTTTAGGTAGGATGTGTCACCAAACTGAAATAGCTAATCTTGTCAGAATGGTGTTGTGTTCAGTTTGTCGTCCATAGTCGGAATGTCCAACCTCTGAAATTTCAACTAGAACTCCCCCTAAAGTGGGAATTAGGAGACGGAAAGTCGGGGCAAAAGGACAATACCATATTCAGCAGCATTGAGTAAAACTTCATACTTTGACCGTTTTTAGCAGTTCTCTTTTATTTATGTAACATTTAGGCTCTGTTTACATGACAACAACCCACTAAAAACAAGACTTTTGTTCAGTTTCGATTAAGACGCTTACACGATAACGTTCTAATTACAATCTCCATTTATACGGCAGCAGTGGAAACTTAAAAATGTGTGTAATTCCCACACCTCGCCACTAGTGCTGCTTCGTTCTTTGAAACTCGACATGCGCGTGAGTACTCCCTAACAGCCACCGCAACTAATAAAACTTCGAGATGGCAGAGAATAAAGTGTTCGATGAACACTTTATGAAGTTCAACTGTTGCTCAAGGTAACTTTGAATTATATCCATATCCAGTCGTGGTTATGTTCAGAAGAGTCAGCAGCCAAAACAGTACTCTGCTATACACCTTTTTTTTCCCTATTCTGTGGTTTTTAAAATTGTAGCCAGCCGTAATGTTGTGCCTGTGCAATAATTTCTATACTGCGCATGAGCCAGGGATTTCCAGGAAGAAAAGTTCCATCTTTTCCTGTCAAACAACAGAAACCGGGACGTTTTTGAACCATTACACTCTAGAACCTGTTTGTAACAGAAAACATATGCCGCTGTCGTATAAATGAACAGTACAAACGCAACCAAACTGTTCTGTTCTTGCAAAGAAAACGTTGTCATGTGAACATGGCCTTAGTCAATCGTGCTACATGCTACTTTTCAGTGTTAAGACAGGATGTTTCAGCACTGTTTAGATGCACAAAATAATGCTTAGAACACTGTTATTGTTCTAACGGTGACAGCTAAAAGGAGCCATAAAGAATCAACACCTACTGTTTACATATTGATGTTCAATGTGGCTTAAAAAAAATTATGATTTTGTAATAAAATTTTACTTTCTATATTTAGGTTTTACTTTCTCCCACTCCTTTTCAAATATCTAGATTACAATAGCAATGTTTTTGATTTTGTTAAAGGAATTAATTTGATGTTCTGTTCTTTACATGTCTGAAATAAACGTACCTATAACTATACTTTAAAACACATTCTGAGACTGGGGTCGACTGTCTTTGTACATTTAACAATGACTTTGGTGCGAGCATCCATGTTTTTTCCTACTGTCAGATAAGCAGGGAACCTGGAACGCAATAAATCGGAGATGACATAAGCGCCAACTTCCCTGTTTGGAGTTCCAAGGTCACTGGTCCGCAGCATGTGTCTACTATCACACCTTTTGTTTCCAGACTGTGCCAGAAACAACTTACAATAATTTGAATGGCTAATATTTAATATTTATCACAATGTGCTTTGACAGTGCGTTCAGACAACTGAAGCCAATGTGCCATCTAAACAATGGAGTGGCATTGTGGCCCTAAGTGAATGAGTCTTTAATGTCGTGTATCTTAAACTTATATGTTGAAAAGGCTTTAAAGATAAAAGTTGTCTCCAGCCGGCTCTGAACATGCTGCTGTGTGTATAGTTTTAGGTGAGTTTTTATAAAATACAACAAGATCATGAGTTGAGTGACATGCTTTTTTTTTTTTTTTTTTTGTGAGTGGCAGAGGTATTATCAATAACATCTAAGTGGAAACTGGTGGCTGCTCTAGCACAGAAGCTCTTCTTCTGATTGCTAGAAGTGTGTCAAGAAAAATGTACAGTACCAGAAAAGAGCTCACAGCAACCAGCAAACGTAGGCTCAAACAACTTTTATGCAAAAGGAGCTGGGGAGTCTTCAGGTCAGGTTTCAGAATTCCTTCCCCACACATGGCACATAATTACATCTAATTTTCAGTAGGGCATGGCTGCATAGCTGCTCTCAGATCCTCTCATTGAGGTTTCATCATAAACCCAAGCCTGAAATAACTCACTCCAACACAGAAAGACGCCGTTTTACATCCTTCACTGTGTGCCTAAAGCATTCCCTGGGCGATATTAGGCTTTTGTTCTTGTTTCCTTCTTTCAAAGTCAATCTTAAGCTTCCAGATGCACTTAGATATATTAGCTTGAGTAATCTGCTGGGTGTTTTCGTGAGTACACTTCCTTAGGGAAACCGCAGTTATTACAAAAGTGAGCTGTGCAGCCAAGCCACTGCCAACTTGTTCCCTCGTACTAACATGCAAACAATGTTTTCCCTCGTTTTACGCCGTACTAAACTCTAAACTGAAACTTGTATTATTTCTGCAACCAAGCACGGACAGAGAGCGCGAGAGAGAGAAAACGTTCTCGAACGTTAAGTGAATCAATTAGCCATCATGTGGCTGGCAGAGTGGAAATGGGTATGTGCAGAGAAAAGGAGGGGGAAAAAATGATGTGTCGGCATCATGTAGGAGCTGTCCTATACAAAAACAGTCTTTCATGCTGTGCAAAAACCTCAAAATATTTTATTTTCTAAATAGAAATTAGAAATGTGCAGCATGCGCTTGTATTCAGCCCCCCTTTACCTTGACACCCGTTCAACAAACGTCACAAGAAGTCTTGTTTGCAGTTTGCCACAAACCACGTAGGGAACAAAGCGGGCATGCTGAAGATGGTCAGATGAGAGCAAAGATGAATTGTTCGGCCTACAGGCAAAATGCTATGTGTGGGTAAAAGAAAAAAAAAAAAAACTATGATCACGCATCAGCTTGAACGCACCATCCCGACTGTGAAACACGGTGTGGGTAGCATCATCTTGTGGGGATGTTTTTGATCTGCAGAGAAAGGGAAGTTGCTCATACCGAGAAAAAAAAATGATTAGCAATAGTCTGGGGGTGGATGTTCGCCTTCCTACAAGACAGTCAAACTAAGTAGACAGCCAGAGCTGCAGTGGAAGAGTGCGGATCATCGTCAAAACATCATGTGCTAAAATGGCCCAGTCAAAGCCCTACCTAAACCAAAATAAGAAATAAGACGCTCTAGCCAGTCTGAGACATATTTATTTTAAAATGAAAAAAAACTGCAGTCACTAGAAAAGACTGTACAACCTTTAATGAAACAAAATTCCCCGCCTTCCACTTCTACCTAATCCCAGCCTTAATGTCCCAGTAAAATATAATGAATGCGGCTGTAAGATGACAGAAAGTGAACCCGTTAAAGGGAGGTGAATGCTTCTGCGGGTCTCTGTGCGACCCCGGGCGCTATATTTGACACGGCCCACGTCATGTGCCGTGTTATTACCAAAAGGTCCAGCCTGGATATGAAACGAAACTATGAGGAAGACTGGCGGATGCGTGGACGGTTTGGCCCCTGACGCCTTTCATACCGTCCTGAGGAATGTGGCAGCAGCCGGACAGGCACATCACCCACTGGGACACTTTCCACTCTGCCAGTGCGAGACGCTCTGCCTCAACTTCACGCACACCGTGTAATAAAAGCCTCGCGTTTACAGCGCTGGGTTGTTCTGCTTCTCATTTACAAGCGACGTCCGAGAGAGAAAGCAGTCTTTATTGTCCCTTAGGAACAATTGTTTTTATTATTGTTAACGCAGAAAACAAGAGACTGAAATGTAACGCGTCTGAAACTGTTCGCCTACGTCACCGTGAGAGTCTCGCGGAGCCAAAGAGCAACTAGTTACCGTGCAACTAATGATAATGCAACCCGTTAAAATGGGGTGAAGCGTGGCCCGGAGATTTAACACAATTACCATATTTCTTCTTGTCCTCCAGCTCCATGATGACGGGGTTGTTTCTCCTGAAGTCCGAGCTGCTCACAGGCGAAGACTTACAACATATTTTCCGGCCCGGAATCCAACTTATTGTGGCGCTTTACTGCCGCTTGGTTACTTTGTTGAAGTCCGCTCAGAAATCTTCCAAGCCCCATAAACATTTTAGGGGGCTTGCCTCAATGGAGTGTGTTGACCAATGACAGCGCAGGACGTCTTGATTTACACCTTGGCCAACCAATCAGCGACTGGGTTAACGTTTCGCACCGTTAAGTGGATGAGGTCTGAAAATTGCTGTTACCAGCTCTGTTTACTACCTGTTAAAATAGGCACGAATATATAAATATGAAATATGTACAATTTATTTTTTCAGAAATTATTTTAAGGGTCTTACCATTTCGTTTTCTAACTCATGACACTGACAAAAGCTGTGAGAAAGTGGCAGAGGTAGGTAGAGTATCCAGAAATTGGACTCAAGAGAGGCCTTACTTGAATATAATTTTACTCAGCTAGAAGTAAAAAGTAGTTACCGAAAAAAACAACACATTTTACTATAAAAAAGCAACTTTAAGAGCACTGAAAAACACTGTACAAATGAAGCAGGGAACGGAAATAAAATAGAATAAAAACACATTTAAAAAATGTACTTGCTAAACGAACTGAATACTTGAGTACTGTTTAAGATTATTTAATTTGTGAAAATCTTGTAAACATACAAACAAAACATGAAATTATGTGAGGTACTTTGAATAATAAGAGAAGAATTGAGTAAAAATGAATCACATCGATACAAAATAACGAATTTAGGCAGAAGAAACAAGATTCAATGTCTTTATTGTCATGTACTGCAGCATGCAGGCCCTTAGCAGAACAGCAGGTATGCAGTATGTGTGTACAAATATAAAAGGACATTTATAAATGTAGAAAAAATGTATACATTCATAATTACATACACAGTTTCCTATACAAAAGCAGAATGGGAAAAAAAAACGTATTTGTTTGTGTGTGCCTGCATGTATGTAGAGGTGAATTGGTGTGGGAAGGTTGAGGGGTGCAACATCAGAACTGAGGCGTAGTGCTCATCAGTCTTATGGAGCGCTTACACCCAATGCGATCCAGGCAAAAAATGTTCCTCGATCTGCTGCAGTTGGACGCTTGACATTTCTCCTCTCTCTCACAAACAATTTGTGCTGACAGCACGCTGACAAGGCAGCCATTTTCCCCCAGCCCGCTGCACCGCATCATCAGACCTAGTCTGACGGAGATGGATTTTACAGAGCGAGTCACGGTGTTGTAATGTGGTAAGCTGAACAACGCTGTCACCGCCCTTGGGTTCCACAGGTCCTCCAGAGACGTACCCGGTTCGACGAGTACCACCACCTGTAGCTGTTTGTGGATGAGGATCGCTTCCAGCGGGACTTCCGTCTTTCCAGGACCAAGTATGAGGACCTGCTGCCCAGCATAGAGGGACATTTCTCACCTCGGGGCACAGATTTCCCTCCGGGACAACCTCCGCTTGAGGCAGAGACCGACCCCCAATCCAGAGGGGCAATCCACCTTTTTCTTGTCGAGGACCATGGCCTCAGACAGAGGAGCTGACTCTCCTCCCGGCCGCCCCAGGGCATGTTGGAGGTCATGGCCTGCATTGACAGCCAACAGAACTCCGACAGCTGTACTCTACTCTGTTGATCCAACTTTTGTGGATAATTTCATGGACTGATTTAACAATCCTCCACAACCCAATGCTGGGAGCTACCCTGAAACTTTTGTTATCGGGACTCCTCATGCTTGGTCAAGTTTCTCCGTGCTAAAGTGTAAGCTTACCTGCTTCTCTATCCAATATCATTCACGTTCGCCCCTCTCTGTCCCCTGGTTCCACCTGTACTCTTGTCCATAGTCTGGTCACTTCCCGCATCGATTACTGTAACTCTCTTCTTTTCGGTCTTCATCAAAAATCCCTTCACAGGCTTCAGGCAGTGCAAAACTCAGCAGCTCGCATAATTTCTAGAACCCCCTCTTTCCATCACATCACCCCAGTCCTGCAGCAGCTCCACTGGCTACCTGTCAAGTTCTGAATTTAGTTGAAAATCCTCCTACTTACTTTTAAAGTTATTCACAATCTCTCCCCTCCATATCTCTCAGATTTACTTCAAATTTCTACTCCCTCTCGCATTCTTAGATCCTCTTCTACCACTCACCTCGTTGTTCCTTCCGCCCGTCTTACCACCATGGGGAGCAGAGCTTTTTCTCGGTCTGCGCCCACACTCTGGAATTCACTCCCCCCTGACATCTGCAGTACCGAGTCTTTACCTTCGTTCAAATCAAAACTCAAAACCCACATGTTCAAGATTGCCTTTTCACTATGATTTTTCTGTTACTTTCCTGTGTGTAGTTTGTGTTGTTTCTTTTAATTATGACGATGTTGCTTTTACCACTAATTGTTTTTACCTGTACATTGTCCTTGAGTGTTTTGAAAGGCTCTTGAAATAAAATGTATTATTATTATGATCACAACATCACAAACCGGATTGGTGAAAAACTGGGAGTATCTCTTGTAAAAAGCCAAGAGTTGCAGATTTAGTCAGGCACAAGGGAACAGTAAAGAAAGCCGCCCACCATGTTGCCTAAGAAATGTCTTTGAGATTGGTATGAATTGATGAATGGTGGTTATGAACTGTACCATGACAGATGGCACCATCTGGAGCAGAACTACAAATGTGAGAAACAATAAAGGGATGAAATGACTAGTAGATGCCATACTTTTCAGATTTTTGGTTTTGTTATTAAAAAAAAATGTTGAAATCCATGTCATGGTTATTCCCTATGACAATTGTGTATTGCTTTGTGTTGGTGTATCACATAAAATGAAACTGAAATATATAAAACTGAACTAACACTGACATTTGTGAATGTAACGTGGGGAAATGTTAACCTGACTCCGCCAGATGGATTTGCTCCGCATATCCATCTGGAAACCTTCCGTTTAAGTAATTTTGGGAAGGGGCGAAAATACTGGTTAGCTGATTGGCCTATGTTGGTGATAGACGGGCCAAATAAACCAATCAGATCAACGAAGCATATGACGTACTAACACGACAAGAGGAGCCAATTGATAGATCAAACTCTTGCCGAAACCAGTTGGGAGAAGAGCAAAAACATATTTTCCTCTGAGAAAAGCCTCCAGAGCAGTGTTTTGCTCTTCTTTCAGTGAAGAAATACTCTGTAATTCCGATAAAACTTGCTCGATAGCCACGGTAACGCTAGTTTCATCGGCTGAAGCCGCCATGTTCTTTAGACTGAACTGTTGCGCTTCTGGTTGCGTCACACCTCAACCCGCCTCAAAGCCAACGCTGATTGGACGTTCGTTTGGTGAACGGCTCCAAATTTTCTTTAACGGAAAGTAGCCAGACTGATCTGCGAGTGAAACCTTGAAAGCTCGCGAGATCAGGATGGTCTCATGAGGCTAGGGAAATGTAGAAAAACCTCAAGGAGTTTTAATCCTTTTGTGAGGCACTTGTTATACAGCAAAATCTTGTCTAACTAATGTTTAATTCAGAACAGTTTAAGTTTTAGACTCCAGACTCAATTTACCTACTGAAAGCATATGATTTTTATTATGTGTGCAAACGCATGATTAAAAAAAAAAAAGAGAGTTGAGTTATAAAGGGAGCCAAGGCTTTCCGACTTTCATTTCAGATATTTCTATCTGAAATGCATCTCAAGTTTATCAATCATCTTTATAGATAGGAGACTTGCAATATCACTGAAGTGCATCATGGAATATGTAGGCAGCAGTTAGTCTAGTTAATATGATACATTTTCATGCTTGTGTACTAGTTATGTTGTGTGAGAAAATTATTGTATTCATGTGTATCTGTTCTGATGACCGTGAAAGACCAGATAGATCGTATTTATGATTGCAAAGATGACTTCAGATCCATATTTAAAATGTGTCCCGCATCTTTTGAGATAAAAGATACAGAACAACACTTCTGTCAAGCAATAGTATTTTTTATTTATTTATAAAAGGCAATTTAGCAGAGTCCACAATATATTCAAACCTCTTCATCCAGTTGGTTTTAAAAATCATTGTCATTAGTATCACATTCATTACCATGGCCAAATGTTTTGTCAGTGTGACAATTATTTAGTTTTGTGGCTATAACATTTTGGAGATTTTTTTAATACCTCCCTTTGTTGACTTTATAGGAAGATAATGCATTTAGAATGTAAAGATATATTCTGCAATGCCCTCTGACATTATGGGTATCAAGTTCTGGATTAAAATCTGAAGAGTGTTATGGCCACTGGTCTAATATTTCTGTGTTCTGGTCTTTGGTGTGGCTCTCCATCAAGTTGGAAAATGAAGTTGCTCTGACATTTTCTTCTAACCCCGTTTTCATTGGAAAACTGTGAGCAAGCCCACTACTTTAGAAGAGAGGCAACCACACACATGCACTGCATCAGGATGATCCCCTACTGCCGTGGATCATGGTAGTGCTCTTAACCGTGGAACGATTTCCAGACGCAGCGAGGCTGTTGTGGAAAAGTGCCCCACAGTGCATGTGGAGCCCTTTTACACCAATCTGCAGTCTGCTGCATTAAGGAAGCTGTGCATTTGTGGAAACCTGATTCTGTAGCTCACGCCTGAGGAGGAAACTGTCCGGGAGCTTTCTGGACTCTCAAAGACATTGAGAAGCCTTCTTCCCCCGCAGCTGAAACTCTCGCCGTGAAGTTTATGAAGACCTGGAAGACATTTATTTCAGCTGCTGTATTCTCAGAAGCAATTTCCCCACACACCAGGCCATTATGATGCAAAGCTGTAATGTCTGCATGCTTTTCTCTGGAGGTAGCCATTGCTAACACAGGAAGACAAGGATTTCACAGCTATTCTGCTCTTCTTTTATAACATAAATTTTATAATTAGAGTATGAGAGGGATTTCAGACGGACTCTATCACAGCTTCATTGTGATACAGATATGAAAAGAAGTTATGAAATGATTTTGTACAAGGGCTAAAACACTGCAATCATATTTGTCACTGTCGCAACAAAACTTTGCAAAATGCAAAATGTTTGTCACTGCAAAAACATTCAGCCCAGGTTAAGAAAGTAAACGTAATACAGTAAAATTAGGTGAATTCTCAAATTTAAAAAATACAAAAATCCTTATCTGAATGTTCACATATTAACTATTTAGACGTTAGAGGGTCACTGTATGTGTATATCCTATTTTTCTCTTCGTTATTCTGCAGAAATGATGGTATCTGTAAAATAAACTTTACAAATTACACAATTTGTAATGTGGGAAAGTGAATGTAGGTTAAAATTAAACAATAAAGTATATTTGTAATTTTATCTCTATTTTACTCATTTAAAAGATAGATCATACACAATTTCTGAATAAAAACGGTCGAGAAGAAAAAAAGAAACATAACTCGGCCATTTTTTATACTATTACAATATACAACACATGCAGCAATTTCTGTCTAAACATATTTCCCAAATCAAAAAAATGCAAAGCAAACTTAAATAATAAGGTTCAGTAACTTTGTAGTTTAAACAAAATGTCAAGTTGTCATTAAAATGTTAATATGAAGATTCAAATATGGATCAACTTTATTGTACACTCAGTGGCCACTTTACAGTATTAGGTACACATTCCTAGTAGCATGGGGGACCTTCTTCTGCCTTCAGAATGGCCTTAATTCCTTTTTACTTTGATTGATTTAGGCCTCAGAAACGCTCTTCAGTGATTTTAATCCATAGTGACATGATAGCACTTTGTCAACATGGATGATATCATGTCAGATGAACATTTGTGGGGAAAATCACCTGTTCCAGTAAGTCCCAAAGGGGCTCCGTGAGACAGACATGGTGACTGGAATCCACTGAGCTCAATTTCATGTTCAAAAAACCTGTTTGAGATAATCTGAGCTTTGTGACATGGTGCTTTATCCTGCTGGCTACCGTCATCAGAAGATAGGTACACTGTGGTCATATAAAGGTGGTCATAGTTAGCAGCAACATTACTCAGGTAGGTTACTGTGTTCAAATGATGCATAATTGACACCCAAAGTGTACCAAGAAACTATCCCCCACATCATTACACTACCACCACTCACCTGACAATACGACATTTGTCTAGTCTTTATTATGGTATTGTCTGATTCCGATTGGTCTGTGTAAATTGTAGCCTCGGTTTTCCTGTTATCGCTGACAGGAGTGCCACCTTGTGTTGGCTGCTGCGGCCTTGATCTGCCTGCCTTATGGTTAGTGTGTTGCGTATTCAGAGATGGCTGCATACCTTGGTTGTGAGAAGTGGTTATCTATGCTTCCACTGCCTATCTCAAAGCAGTTTCTCCATTCTCCTCAGACCTGATATCAACAAGGCATTTCCCCCCACACAATTGGAGCATATTTGCGCAAAAAATGCAGAATATTTTCTCTTTTTTGACCATTCTCTGCGTACCCGGTAGAGAGTTGTGTGTTTAAAAAAAAAAAGTTAAATAGGGTGACCAACACATCTGGCATCATCAATCAATCGGTTCAAATTTCAGCAAGTGGTCTTCGCCATGTCTGGATGCCTAAATGCACCAAGTTGTTGGCATGTTGTCTAATTTGCGGTTTTAATAAACAATTAGATCAATGTATCTAAAAAATATCTATATAAAACATGGCACGTCATGTATCTGTGTTTCTTGTTTGGGTTATCTATTAGTAAAGTTCATTGTAACTGAGACAGCATTGCTTCCAGGAACTGAATAACACTCCCCCAAAAAGTGACCAATCAGAGCGGGCCTCGTCTTTAAAGCCAAACGCACATCTTTACATAAATACAATAAACAAGGATAAAACATGCAGTTTTGATATTTACTTCACGATTTCGGGAAGTTTTTTGTTTTCAACTCTAAAGGGACAAAAAAACACGTTTTTTGGACGCCACATTGAATCGGCGTGCATTACGCGATGACGTAGGGAAATGTTTTGACGTTCAGTGTCACCGCACTGTGAACTAGACTGCCCAGGGAAGCTAGAGGGACTATTTTTCTCCACATTACACAGGTAAATGGTTATCATACAGTCGTCGGCGTAGTTTTACTTTTCATTTTGTAACACAAAGCGCACCTTTCTCCGACAACTGTTCACTAATTTCAACCTTAAAACTCCAGTTAGCACAAAGCTACGGTGAACAGGCGCGTTTAGCTGGAGTTACCTAACTGCACAGGTTAGCGCGGTTAGCTTAACTCGGCTACACACGAAGACCAAAGCTCGGCTAATATATCAGTCAGGGACCAGAAAGCACCTTGGGCAGGGATAAATAAGGCGTCTTTGCCCCATAAAGCATGGCGGCGCTTTTCTAACGTTACCCGTAACGTTCCCCCTTACTTCTTGTGTAACCTCCGAGTTAAAATGAAGACATGCTGTGTTTGGGGCCAATCTGATCGGTTTGTTCCACAGATCTCTGCTTCCATCATGGCACTGAGGAGCGCCGTGTGTCGCCTGTTGGTGAACCCTCACAGATGCGCCTTCCTGTCGTCCTCCAGAGCCCAGGGAACCGCTGCAGCCGCCAGACCGGGTCAGTACTCCTAGAAACTAGTCTTCATGCTGTGATGATCACGTTGCAAGAAACCTCAACGCGTTTTTGTTGGGATTTTCTGTCATATGGCAACATACTTCTATACAAAATATCTCGAGCGGGGTCAGGTTGGATGGTAAGCGCCTGTGTAAGAGCAATTTTAAAAATGTGCTTTGACTGGACCACTCTAACACTTATGCTTTAATCCAAACCATTGCTTTGGAGCTCTGGCTGCTTGTCTAATGCACCATCTTTTGCAGTTTCTCACAGGTTTTCTCTAAGATTTGCCCATCCTTTAGTTTTGATCTTTTCCACATGCTTGCTGGTTCTCCAGCTCCAGTTCTTTAGGTCTGGTGTCCTGCAACTTTTATAAGGCTCTCTGCTTTCAACACACCTGTGTCTAATAATCAGGTCATTAGCAGGGTTACATTGAGGTTTGTTGGTTTCACAAGGGGTCTAAATACTTTGCATGCCACCAGATCTCTGTGTGTTGAAATCAACTCGTTTTAGATTGGAAACATTCCTCAAACCAGGCCTGTTATTTTGTGCACAATGTTAATAGTTTCTGTTTTTTTTTCTTTTTACTCCTAGATGCAGACAAGTTGGAACAGAGGGCTAAACCATGTAGGTGTTGACAGCTGTCTGGGAAAAGCATACAACAAAGGTTTATTTTTAATCAAAGTCATGCTTTATAGTCATTGTAAATAAAAGTCCTTTCCTCCTCGTGTGCCTGGCAGCTAAAGTCCAGTTCGACTGGCGGGATGCCCTGGACCTGGAGGGCCAGCTGACCGAGGAGGAGGTCATGATCAGGGATTCCTTCCGGACGTACTGCCAGGAGAAGCTCATGCCTCGAATCCTGATGGCAAACAGAAATGAAGGTGAGATTTTTTCCAGCCTATTTTAGCTCAAATATCCTGACTGACTCCACTAAATATTTTCACTTTGAATATTCAGTTTCAGTTTGTTTGGTTCTCTGTGTGCGTTCTATTAGAGGAAAAGGCCCTTTATGACTTTTGTGTTGTTTGTTTTGGTCTTCAGTTTTCCACAGAGAGATCGTGTCTGAGATGGGGGAGATGGGAGTCCTTGGCCCAACTATTAAAGGTCAGTCTGGATTCCTCTAAGGCATTATGGGATGGACGGCTGTCTCTTATTAAAAACATGGGGCATTCTTCACCTGTCTTCACATTTCTTCCTCTGTATTTGAAATAACGCTTCTCTTATTGTGTGTGACGCTCAGGGTATGGCTGTGCCGGCACGAGCTACGTGGCGTACGGTCTGATCGCCAGGGAGGTTGAGAGGGTGGACAGCGGCTATCGCTCCGTCATGAGCGTGCAGTCATCCCTGGTCATGCACCCTATCAATGCGTACGGCACAGAGGAGCAGAAACAGAAGTACCTCCCAAAGCTAGGTAATAAAACCGTTTATTCATCACCGGTTTTCTGGGAATCGTTCTTGCTGATCAGCAGTAAAATGCTTAGAAAAGTTCCTGTTCTTCTTGCTGAGCCGTACTGATCCGGCCACAATTGTCGGCCCGCTTCGCAGCGATGTGTCAGCAGTCTTAAAATAACGGCATCTTTTTTGCTGTAGGAAAATCACTCCTTGAGAAATTTGGCAAAACCTAAACAACAGGTGGTAGAATCCTTGAAATGAAGAGCCGATTCTCCATGGATGCAACAATGACCAATTTTCAGCGTACTGCTGGAGTCTGAGGCTGCACAAATCACAAGGATTTTGTCATCACAGTATCAGTGTGTGCAACATTCATATCGCAAAGGTCTGTTTGGAGCGCAATAAACGTTGGCTGATATATTCAGTGTTAAGAACTTCCATCTTAAGTGGTAATGTGGCTTTAATCAGTCGGACAGAGTCTCACAGCAGCAGAGCGCTGAAGGTCACAGATGATGAATCCACAAATGAGAAGGAAAAAAGAAAATAGGAATATAATGCAACTAATATCTAATATTCTCGCCATTGCAAGCTTTTCTAGTGTCGTGCAGCCATAGTGGAGTCTGTCAGATTTTATTTTTTAATGCCCCCGTATTTCAAGGGGCTCCTGAAGCCGTGCGGTCTCTCATGGATCCCAGCATCCTTCAGTAGATTAACACGCCCACAGCATCACAGATCCTTCTCCGTACTTAACTGTAGGCAAGAAGCGTTTTCCCACTCACTCATCCTTTATGTTCATGCCAAACCAATGAAGTGTTGCCTAAAATCTCAGTCTCTCAGGTCCGATGTTCCAGTTCACATTCCAGTAGACCTCAGCAGGCTTTACGTGTTATATTTGTGGTGGTTGGAACGATTGGTATTTTTCTAGCATCGCTCACAAAATCTGGTTGGCATGCAGAAAGCATCCGCTGGTTGTTATGGAGACTCGATGAGCCTCAGGGTTAAAATTTCTCTCCTCCCTTCCACATCCTGCTCACTGTACATTGTATCAAGATAAATATGGGTCCTCGTCCAGAGCAGTGACCAGAAGATAACAGAATGGGTTATCTTTGTCACAATATGTTTGCAATCCAGGAGAAGTCACAGGATTATGGTCCAGATTACGCAGCACATCCATGGTATCTTCTGTTCCACTGCGTCCCAAACGGTTGTGTTGGACTGACATCTGGTAACTGTGGAAGTCACTGGAGTACAGCGAACCCGTTGTCGTGTTCAGGAGACCAGCGTGAGATGATCTGAGCTTTGTATCCACTGATCAGTCTAAAAAAAGGGAGCAATTAAAGATGCTTCAGTTATGTTCATGTTAAAGGGATCGTTAAGGGTACCATTAATGGTCCAGCCTATGATTCTGTTAAAAACAATCATTTTTTTCCCCCACTGAATAAATGAGCTGGAATTACAGGGTGGATTTTTCAAAAGTACTCGCTTTAAATCGTTGCCGCAATCTAAAGCGATGGGAGTTTTTTACACATCTTCGTCTAGGGTGGCAATTAAGTCAGCACTGATTATTTTACAGCTCGTGGAGAGATCCTGGGCTGCTTCGGCCTGACGGAGCCGAATCACGGCAGTGACCCCAGCGGCATGGAGACCAGAGCTAAATATAACCCATCCAGTCGCACCTACACCCTGAACGGCTCTAAGACTTGGTGAGTTATGGTCTTCCATGCAACCTGGTGTCGCACATTATTCAGAATAAATGCTTGGTAGAGCTTAGCTTGAAGTTGTGATTGTGCTCCATGGCTGGAAAGACTCTGTAACCTGAGAATCTGTGAATGTTTGTGTGTATCTGCCCTTACAATTCTCTGCTGGTACGCCTGAATTTCCCCTCTGGGGGACAATAAAGGCGATTTCTATTCGATCTCTATGTTAGAGGCATTTCTGTCTTAATTGTCATTTCTGACTACTGATTTCTACTCATCTGTGTAGTGCGTCTCAAACGTCCGACAATATTATTGACGCACGGTTTTTAAACGAATGCACCAAAGATCATCATTAGTCTCATTAGCCTTGTTCCCTGTCATGGAGTAATCAAAATCCTTGGCTGCTTGCGCCATTCAAACGCTGCCAAACTGTTTGTTAATTGGTCGTGGGCGTTTTCTGGAGATCTGTTATACCTGCTTTCCACACAGAAAATACCAGCAGCAGACCCGGGAACCCACGTTGTCACGGCTTATAGTGTCCAGACATGAGTTTCTTATAAATAAAACAGCATAACAACTGCAGTTGCATTATTTTTCCCTGTTAATTATCACTGTTGTGTGACCCTTGGAACAAACATGGGAAAATAAGCCAGTAGCAGCCAGCAGCACAGCTTTAGAGCCACTGCTTCAGATTAAGTTCTTGTGTCAGTGGCGTCATCTTTTCTTTGGCCTCTCGATATTTTTCTGCGGCATCAAGTAAAATGATTGAAGAAACATTCTGACCATGTTTATATGTTTCTGATAATTCAGTTCTAGCCGTTTCCTGCACCGGCAAGAGTAATGATCATAATCGTCCACATGGTGGCGCTCTTCACCGCTGAAGCACTACGTGTGAACCACTCAACCATCTGTTGAGTCTCACTTTATAGGTTTGCTTAAATTGCATTAAAAGAATCAGATTAAGCAAAGGCAACAAGTGGTATTGTTAACATGATGTGTACACCCCCCCCCCCCCCCCATCATTGTATTTACAGGTGCAGTTCAATAATTTGAAAACAGTTAAAACATTATCTTATTTCCATAATTCTGTTTAAAAGTAAAACTCTTAATGCAAACGTTTATTTCTGTATATTGTATTGTCCGTGGCTTACCGCGGCTTTAAAATAAATATTTAAATAGAAGTGTTGCTTTATGACCACGGTCATAAGGAAGGGTGTGGACCCCGCGGCTGGCCAGCAGAGAGTCGGCGACGGTCTCTGCAGGCAGGCTAACCAGTAAAAGGTCGTTGCTAAATACGCTGGCTCTTCCCACTGCTGTTCGCGTTAACAGATTAAGAGAAAGTCAAGTTCAGCTTTGCTTTAGCTGTAAGCCAAAATCATCAAAATTCCCAAACCAAAACGCTATTTTCCATCCATCCATCCATTTTCTTACTCGCTTTATCCCTCATGGGGTCGCTAAGGGTGCTGGTGCCTATCTCCAGGAGTCCAATGGGCGAGAGGCGGGGTACACCCTGGACAGGTCGCCATTCTGTCGCAGGGCCCGCTATTTTCCTTCAGAACCAATTTAATTCTTCATGTCATCGATTCGAACACGGTCTCAGAAATGTTCCTCGGGGGATTTTGGTTCTTTTTAACTTAACGGCCACATCCGTAATGCATATGTTCCACTACATCCCACTGGTGTTCTGCTGGGTTGAGATCCGGTGACTGTGCCGGCCCCTGGAGTACAGCGCATCTGTTGTTATGCTCAGGAAACCAGCTTGAGATGATACGAGCTTCGTGACGTGGTGCGTTATCCTGTTGGAGGTAGCCGTCAGTAGATGTAGTAGAGTTCTGATAGCAACCCGGCGCTTTTGTCCACACAGCTACCGCTCGCTGGATGTTTTTTTTTCCCTTTTTCTGCCCCATTCTCTGTTAATCTGAGGTGTTTGTGTGAAAACCCCTTGGCGGCACCACCAGCCAATGCCTCGTTTTAAGTCGCAGACATCTTCTTTCTGATGATCGCTTTGATGCGTTTAATCTCCAAATGCGCTGAGTTACTGCTTTGTGATCGACCAAATCAGTATTTGTGACAACTAGCACGTAAACGTGTGCCTAAAAATAAGGTTACACACTGACCACCCTGACCAAACCATCTAGTAGTCTCGCCTCTTGAATTTAATGACTGAAATAAAGTTTTCTAAGCCATTTTCATTTATTGAATGCACATCATATGAACTACTCATCAAAATACCGGAGAGTCACATTACATATTTTGAGATTCATTCATTCGTTTAAAAAAAATAGAACATTAGGGAAAGAAGCAGATGCTTTCCCTTGTTTCCAGCCTAAATAGGAGGCCTAGCAGTGGGTTCTGTGCATCTCTAATAATTGCCTGCCTCTGCCTTCAGGATCACCAACTCTCCTGTGGCCGACATCGCTGTGGTCTGGGCTAAATGTGACGACGGGAAGGTCCGAGGCTTCATCTTGGAGCGCGGCATGAAGGGCTTCTCCACCCCGAAGATCGAAGGAAAGTTCTCTCTGAGGGCCTCGGCCACCGGGATGATCCTCATGGATGAAGTTGAGGTTCCCGAGGAGAACCTGCTTCCAAAAGTCTCTGGCCTTGGGGTGAGTGAAGTGTTTTAAATCAGTGGGTTTGGCTGTAGAAAGATATTTATATTGTCTTTATTTAATGAATTCTAATAGATTTGCTGTGTAAAGTTAAGTGATGTACTTAACCCTCATACATAATCCTGCTTTTGTGTCCTGCAGGGTCCGTTCGGCTGCTTGAACAACGCCCGTTATGGTATCGCCTGGGGGGCCCTGGGGGCCGCCGAGTTCTGTTTCCACGCAGCTCGTCAGTACACGCTGGACAGGTCCGAAACGTCTCTTTGCACAAAACAAAGATGCTGTTTCTTTTGTTGCTGAGAACCTAAACCTGGACATGGCTTTTATTAATTAACACCGAGTTAAATAAACTATTGTTTTGTGTGTTTTTCCCCTACCAGAATCCAGTTTGGTGTTCCTCTAGCCCGGAATCAGCTGATACAGAAGAAAATGGCTGACATGTTGACAGAAATCTCGATCGGCCTGCAGTCCTGCCTGCAGCTGGGCAGACTGATTGATGAGAAAAAGTAAGAACAGTGGGGCTCTCTTGTTTAGATGCAGGTAGACCGGTGCACGCGTCTCTAAAACACCGTAGTGAAACAGACTTTTTTCCTACCCTTCAAGCCGAAAGGGGGGACACGATTCCTTCCCAGTGGTTTTTAGCAGACCCCTGAAAACCAAGAAATAACATTTAGATTTATCAGAGATCCATAATTGGGTGGAAATGTTTAAATCTATTATCTCTGATGTAACAAAAAAAAGATGGAGTATATTTTAATGTTCTAACATTATGGAGGACATTGTCTCCTGTTTGGAATACTCAGCTAAGGGCACAAACGCATAACTTAATCATCTGTGACTAGGTTTTCTGTGTAGCTGAAGTAAACGTGAGCTTTGTTAACAGAGCGGCCCCCGAGATGATCTCCATGCTGAAGAGGAACAGCTGCGGTAAAGCTCTGGACATCGCCAGGCAGTCCAGAGACATGCTGGGCGGGAACGGCATCGCCGACGAGTACCACATCATCCGTCACGTCATGAACCTGGAGGCCGTCAACACGTACGAAGGTGAGGAGGGCCACGGAGATTGGTGGGAGTGCCCCCTGTGGTTTTTCACATTTTTCACCATTGCAACTACACCGTGAATGCTTTATTGGGATGTTATCTCATAGACCAACACAGACATGGGCATCATTGCGAGGCAGAAGGCAGCGGGACATGGTGTGTCCTTTTTTTACATTTTTTATTTTTTTCTAGAAATCACATCTGAAATCCATGGAGTGCAAATGTATCCAACCCCTTTGGGTCAACACTAAACACTTGGTATTGCTGAACTAACTCCATTGACAAGAAAGAGGGCAAGTTCAGCTTCGGACAGTGATGTCAGGTCATTTTAATCCCCTTGCTCAGTCAACAAGCTCATATGGATCAATTCCGCCCGGCAGTGAACTTTGGGAACAGGGTCCATCTGGTCTGAGCGCGGTCCATCGCCTTTAACTTTTCTATGATCCATGTTTCAATCAATTTGTTTCTCAATCTCTCGCAGCATCGTGTCTGACTCAGGGATGTAAACAAAGACTGGTGAAAATGGTTACGGCGGCCCACGATGCATTGCGAGATTACATACCCTTTCCATCCCTAAACCGCACATGATTCAGTGTTTTATTTCCCCCCGAAAGTTGAAAACTGTGTATGCTTTTCTACTTTGTGTTGGCCCGTCAGATAAAATCCCAATAAAACACACTGATGTTTGTTGTTTTAATGTTTCTGAATTAAAAAATAAATCGGTTTAGAACATAGAAACTGTAGGGTTCAGTTGCCTTTTAATCGATGCCAGCAGTCATCCCTGCTTCACCCTACATGTCTCAGCCTAGTCTAATATGTTGTACTTTTATTTATGTTTTTTTTTTTTTTTTCTTACCTCCCATCAGGTACTCACGACATCCACGCCCTGATCCTGGGCAGAGCCATCACAGGCTTGCAGTCCTTCACAGTTGGCAAATGATCCGGCCTCCAGCTGCTATCAACAGCTCTGCAGATGGGAATGTAAACCTGATTTCAAGTCCGTTTTAAAAGATAACCCAATCCAACGTTCTCTCTCAAAACCAGTTTAAGTGCTTTAATTGGAGAGAAACGCCCATTTCAATTCTGCCGCTGAACTGTGGAGCTGATCCATTCTAAGTACCTCAGAGGTCAGTTTTAAGAAATAAATTTTTCCACAGCAGGAACGAGTTTCTCCATGCGTTTAAATGAACAAATCTTAGTTTGCTTTGGTAGTGAGTGAACTGTTTAGAATGAGTTAAAGTTATAGATCTGTTGCTGTGTTGACGTCTGGTGATGCAGTTATAAAAGCAGCGAAGCATGAAGGCACACATCGTGTTTGTGATCATCTTTGGTTGAAATGTTTCTTTAGCGCAGCAGAAATTGTTACAGTAATTACGACTTTATGCACTTTACATACTGTAACGCTAAGATGTTAGCCTGCGATCATTTGAATGAATAAACATTAAAAACATCCATCGCGTGTGCAGAGGCTCAAGATTTGGTAACATCAAGCCTCTGGTAGGTCGGTGACTAACATGTCTGTATATAACTGTGAGGCACAAATACATTCATTCAGTTTCACGTGTGTGTTCATTTGAAAGCGATGAGATAACTGTCAAGGATCTCTTGTTCTGATGTAACTTCAGTTTATTTGTATGGCATTTCAATGTGCTTCACATCATGGAAAGAAAAACATCATAAATTCATCGAAACGGTCACTGGTTGTCAGACCTGTAATAAATATTGAATTGTATCAAGGGAAAATATCAATACACATCGAATTTGTTGGTCAATGTTCCTGTTATTATGGGCTGAAAGAAACTCTAAACAGTTGGGTTTCAGTCTTGATTTAAAGGAACTCAGTGTTTCGGCTGTTTTGCAGTTTTCTGGAAGTTTGTTCCAGATTTGTGGAGCATAGGAACTAAATGCTGCTTCTCCATGTTTGGTTCTGGTTCTGGGTATGCAGAGAAGACCAGAACCAGAAGATCTGTGTGGTCTGGAGGGTTGATACAGCAACAACAAAAATGTCAAAGTGGTAATACGGCAAATAATGGTGACATAATCCTGTGTATGTGCAGCAACACCTGTTTAACAGATTATAAAAAAGAAATTACCTGAGAAAAGTTTAAATAAACTCTTCATGGACATTTGAACAATAACTAACTATTGAATTTCAAAGCAAAGTATTTGGTGCATTTTAGATCTATTGTTTTCTTATCCTCTGTGGTTAAAATTGGACATACAGACTGAGATGTAAACATAAAAAGCTCCATAATTAAATGACACCTTAACCAGTTTCTGGCATTGATCCTGGCTTTTTTGCATTTTAGCAACTGCTATAGTCATTTTGGACAGTTACTTACCCTTTATTTGAGACAATCTTGAATCCATGTGCTACAAGAACACAGAATCCCATACTGGGAACATATAGCACCCTCTCTGCAACAACAAAACCCACAGGAAAGAAGAGGTTGGACGCTTTTCTCAGTGGGAGTTCAATGACATGAGTTAGTCTGTTGTCACGGACCCAACGTTTAGGGTAGTCCATTCAAATCCAGTAGGGTTCAGGTCGTGGCTGGTCCAAACGTGGGTTCCTGGGTTTGCTCTGGACATTGTGACCAGCTTCGTTTCTTCTCAAGAGAACGTTTCAGATTGTTTGAACCTAAGAAGAATCAAACTCTGACAGGACAAAGTTTTAAAACAGCAGCAATGGTTCTGGAACGAACAAGCCAGACTTCTGGACCCGCATTCCCAAAGCCCTGACCACTTTCTTTTCATTAAAAAAATGTCAATAAACAAAATAATGATTAGAAAAAAAATAAACCAAGCAATGTCTATTTAAAAAAATGAAACAAGAAATGGGGAAACAATAAAAAAGCAACCGCTTTAGGGGAACTCTAGCAGTTCTTCCACGATGACAGCAGAAGTTTTGATGAATAAAAGAAAAGGGGAAAAACAGACGCCTACACACTAAATATTTGTTCGGGGCATCTGTAGATATTTAAGTTTGCATTAATCATTTTGATTATGTTTGGATTAGAGCAAAAATGCAATCAGACCAAATGTGTGCTCCCATTACATGTTTGTTGTATAATCGTTCCATCCTGTAAAAAGATGCTTGTCAATATCTCACCAGTGATGTCCTGGGTATGAGCGGTTCCCAAACAAATGTACAGATTTATCTCTGCATTATGTTTTCAGCAAACCACGGCTATAATTGCACACATATTTAAGGAGCAAAGTCACTGCAGTTTAACCTTCCAGTCGTCTTCTGCTCACTAAAGCAAATACGCTCAGTTAAAGATGATTTATTTATCCAGTGGAAGGAGGTGCTTAGCTGTACCTCTGAAAGGCCGCCTGTCTAATCCTGAGGCTAACATAAAAGCACTGAACAAGCTGCTGTGTTGGTAATGAAATTGAGACGTTCCCAGTTAATCCGCTCACTCTGCTGTTACTGGAACGGGTCAGAACGCATATACATGTGGCTTTCCAATGATCCCTTTTGTTCAGAACGAACTCAACATGTGGGCTTGATCTGAAAAAATATAGCGCAGGTGGCTGCTGTTGGTCTGCATCTGACATCCAGACCCGTTCTGGTCGGGGCTTCCACCGGGAGACTCGGACGTCTCCGTGGCTCCCCGTGATGACCTGATGTGGACTTTGTGGAGCCAGAAGAGGAATTCAAGCCTTAAATAAATTTTAAAATGATATCTAAAGCTTGTTTTAGTCTTTCTCTTTGTATTATCTCATTTTGCGTTGTGTTTCTTTGTCCTAAGTAAATCTGGTTTTCTATAACAGTAATAATGTAAAAATAAAAAGCTTAAGGACAGGGCTGTTGCCTGGATCATCTCGAAATGTTTGATTCAATGCCTTGAAAAAAGTAGGGGAGACCGGGGCTAGTTGTCACACTTTTTACACTCATACATAAATATTGGAATCAAAAACACCATATATAAAAAAACATATGTACCAGATGAAAGACCAAAGTCTCAGGTATATATTTTGTATTCGGGTATATTTCATATCTTATTTGTATGCAGTTATAAGCGATCTAATGGAGATTGTCACCATGTGACAAGTTGCCCCTCCAAAGGGTAAGTTGTCACACTATATGGGGTAAGATGTCACACGAATGTTGTTATTTTTTAATTTTAAGTGAATAAATGACAATAACTCACTTTTACTACTTATGAAATAACATGAAATAATATGCAACATGCATTACGAAACTGACACTTAAACTTTGACTACAAACAAAAGAAAATCTCACGAGTCAGACTCCTCATCTGAGTTGCAGTTTTGGCATAACTTATGTAGATTGAATTGCCAGGAGCACATGCATCATATGAAATACCATGAAATATTATGAAACATTGATTGATAGCTGTCTGACCCTGAATTTACGCTACGGTAATTGACATTAAAGTCCTTCGCTGTACTCCTGTTCGACTTGTGACCTAGGGCAAGGATGGATTACGGACCGGGCCAGCGGGGCCGGCGCCCAGGGGCCCAAGACCAAAACTGTTTCAACATATACGATACAATACATTGTTATTTCATAGGGCGTCTGATGAAAACAGGGAGGGAGTGGGGCCCTCTGACATTTGGCTACCAAGGGCCCTTTGAGGGTTGGGGTGGGGGGGGGGTACTTCCTACCAGGGCCCTCTGACTAACCACAGGCCCTTAGGGTGCTTTTAGCGGGCTCCACAGCTGGCCGTGCTAGTCAGCTGTGGGCCCTGATGAAAGCAAATTGGCAAATTAGAATTTTCCAAATGTATCAAAACTCTCCCCTCCTTTAAAACGTGACACATGCAGGCTGTCACGCGATGCGTTCTATTGGATCACCGGCGCGAAAGCGCGACAGGTAGCCTATTCGTTTTTTTGTTTTAATCTGTTATAGCATGCTTCCTTGCATTGCCAAGTGTAGATGGCAGAAAATAGTGAATAGAAAATGTAATGAACGTACAATTACAGTCGAGGATTTAAACATAGTAAGTATAGTATGGGTGGCAAGAAGACAAATGGATCATACAGCTAATAGCAAGATTTAATGCAGCCACAATGATTTCGGTAGGACAATATGGTTTCCTTTATCATATGCCCGCCGTGGCAGCACTAGTTAGCAATAAAGTCTCTACAAATATGATTTTGACAGCGTCCGGTAGTGTGTGTCGTTATATCTTAGGTTAGATTTCATAGCTTCATAGCTTTCATAAATTGTCTCTCTTACAAGCTATGGCACACTTTTTACAACTTGTCTCTCTGACAAGCTAATGCACGCCCACCTTCCAACAACATTTTAGGCTACACGGTGCACTTCAGCTAACATCCCACGTCTAAACCTTAGCAAGTTGTTAATTTCATTTGAACATATTGACAGTGTTTCTGATTGCGCTTAGTTTCAACAATTTAATTCTCTTTGCATTTTTGAATTTACATCGTTTGAGATCGTGTGCATATAGCTGCACCTAGTATTTCTGCTAGGTTTCATTGAACTCTGGCTACTCTGTTGCGACACGAGTGGCTTAATGTGCCACGACCAGGCTAGCTATAATTGTCCGGAAAGACGTAAAGCGACAAACCGCTTCAATTTATTCACAATCCACAATAGCATGGTTTGTAAACATTTTTTTTATTTTTATTTTTTGGGGGGGGGGGGGGGGCCTGGGCGAATTCTTTGCCCAGGGGCCCAGACTACCCTTAATCCGTCCCTGACCTAGGTTCACCTGCCTGACTGCCCTCAGCATCACGTCAGGTGCTGCACGGCCATGCTCTGTTTTTCTTTTTTTAACTCCTGACCATCTTCTCACTTTGTCCTCTCTTTTAAATCACTCTTTTCTCTGTAAAAATAATGTAAAATTTTTATTTGGATGTATTGATTTAAATTATTTTTGAAAATTATCATTTTGGGGTAAGCTGTTAAATGTGACAACTTACCCCAAAATGACTGTGACAAGTTGCCCCAAATGACCATGTTTGCTAATGCTAGCTCCATCCTAATGTTAGGCTAAATCAGAACAATGACGGAGGTATGACTGGATGCCTTAATATCTACTTTAACAAGTCCATATGTATAACTGCTAGAATTTTTATCTGAATGAAGCTTATTTAAAAAAATATATAGAGTTAATATTTTTTACTTTGAGTAGTGGAAAATGGTCAATTGGTGCTCATCTCAACTCACAATGTCTTGTCCTCTTCTCACTCAGTCTGTGAGACCTGACCATGCAAAGGAAGAAAGCTAGTACTCAACTTTTTGGTTGCACCCTCTGATGGAGAAGATAATTGCAATGTGACAACTCACCCGTGTGACAACTAGCCCCGGTCTCCCCTACTTGGTCTAAAGAATTTAACCGAGTTTAAAGTGAAATACGATGAAAAAAGGTTTATTTGTAATGAAATAAACCCTGGGAACCAGTACAATATTCAAAAAAATAAAACACCGTATTTTGGAAATACAGTTTTCTGTGATAGAAGAATTTGCAGCAGTCAGGGGTGTACCGACTGTTTTTAACAAGTATTATTTTGTGTTTTTATAGTTTTCCGTTTGTTAGTTGAGATTCACAGATGTTTGTAAAAAAAAAATGAATTCAACCTTGAAGTAGTAGCAGTACTTGACCTTGAGCAATAAAAGACACACATCTAAAGAAGGTGCAGCGGGGAAATCAAATAATCGGTGTGTGCAGTTTCCTGCTGGTGCAGATTTAGCCGTTTCCTCTCTCCCTTCGCTCCTGATCTCGGCTCTGCCTCCTGTCCAGGACAGTCGAGGGGTTCTGAACCCAACGAAAGGTTGTGAGTGCTGAGCAGATCCTCTCAGCTGCTTGTCTTCTCCCCCTGTAAATCCAACAAGGAAGGATGGATGTGGGAAAGAACCGGGCTGCTGCACAGATCGAGGCCTCCATGCTGCTCCGTCATATGTGTAACGCTGCTACATTGAAGTGGGGAGGAATTAAACAGCAAATCCCTGTCAGTACATGCTGCTTATGTAAGGAAATTACTTTTCCTCCCCTTTTTTGGACTGGAGGCTTTTAATCTTTTTGGGTATGTGCAGCTGGGACTGATAAATTTCCCCCCTAAACGCTCTGCAATCTCTGCGTCCCTTCATTCAAAGCGGGAAAAAATGTGGGGAAAAAAGCTGCCATCTCCCTCATGATTCCCAGAATTAACAAGCGGTTAAGTGTGGATAATCATACATTTATAATCTCAAGTAATCTCGTGTATTATAATCACAGCAGGGTTCCAAACCGTCAAAATAAGACCTCCTTTTGATGGGTATCAAATGGAGGTCTGAAAAGCCATTTATAAGGATCAAATGTGCAAATGCTCTGATTACACCAAAATAAAGGATTATAGCTCATCAATGGGATTCATGGGTAGGGTCAGAGTAACCACTGCAGCAGGTTGAAGCACATAATTTTTTTTGATCCAAATTTAGACTGGTAGGCACGCAAAGTCAAAATTTACTGTATATGATCCAGGTTATAGCGGCTGCTGGTTCCAATTTTCCACCCTTGGTACACCCATGCTGTTTAAAAACAGTGTCAGCAAGATATCATCTAGAACCAACTGCACAATTACAAACAATGGTTCTAAAAAAGAGGATGGATTTGGATTGCGATTCCCTAATTCATGCTAATGACAGTAGTGGCAGATGGCCGTACACACTGAGCCTGGTTCTGTGCTGCTGGAGGTTTCTTTCTGTTAAAGGGGGGTTTTCCTCTCCACTGTTACTACATGCACGCTCGGTATGAGGGATTGCTGCAAAGTCAATGACTTGACGTAATCTCCTGGGTTTCCTGAAACGGGAAACGGTTTAACCAATCTGTCTGTGATTTAATTGAATAGACTTCGTAAAGTGCTTTGAGATGACATGTGTCGTGATTTGATACTATGTAACCCGGCTTTGTTTCAGTTTCACCCAGGTTAACACTGAATGCTACACGCAATTCAGTGTTGACCTGGGTGAAACTGAAACAAAGCCGGGTTGGTTGTCCGCTCCCCAGGGGACTTTGTTAAAAGGAACCAACGGTGGAAAAAAGCCAGAAAACATGCCAATGCAGGACATGATATAACAGTGTGGGAGCAGAGCCAATCGTGTCATTTAATGGCATAAGAATAACAATAATGTGTTATTAGGGAAAGAAGAGTACAGGAGCCCATAGCTGAGGATATGACATTTTTTGTGTATTTGAACACAAGTCCCAACAGAGCTATTTTGTCACTCCTTGGATTTTCTCACTTTAGTGTTCAGTCTGTTTTTCCTTGCTTGGCTCAAATAATGCACCTGATCAGACATTTAGCTGTCTCCATGCTCCTGGTTTTAGATTTCCCTCTCACATCTAAATGTTTACTTTCTATAGGCTAGGCCTGATTAAGAATTGCTCCTTAGAGCAGTGGCGCCACCAGGGGGTGGGCCATGTCCATGTCCTGGCCACCCAACACGCCAGTGTAAATGGTAGTAGCATCAGTTTAGCATTTCATCCCATTATGCACAGCCAGAAAGGCTTCTATTGTGCTTTTATTTGTATCTGCCGGTATCTACTTTCCCCTACTAATTGTTTTGTTTTTCAATAAATGAATAAATGTATACCTTATTCCTAACATAATTACACAATAGAAAGGAATTGTTGTTCAACTCAAAATGTTAACTGTACTGTTATTGGTCTATGCACATTAGTTCATTAGTAACATCAAACAATAAACCAAAAGATATTAGTAGGCGTTTACTTAAGTCTTTACGATACTTTCTACCAAGTGGAATCATGGAAGGAGTTGAAACTGAAGGGGATGTCCACCATGGAATCAAGAGATGAAGAGCTGTGACTACTTTTGAAAGATATCTGTAAATAAATATGTTACAGCATGTCAAAATCTGAGGTGTTGCTTTGAGCCCAAGGTAACCTCATTATGCTGGTTATTCACACTTTCTGGGTGGCAGAAAGCGTCTTTCCGCGGCTGTGAGGCTTCTGCTGTCCAAATAAAGCCGTTTTTTTTTTAAAGCAGCCTTCCAGAAATGTCTCCTTAGACGCTTTGCAAAGCCCTGAAAAGTCAGAGCGGCGCAGAGCGTGAAGTGGGCGGAGCTCCTGTCAGAGCGCGCGCGCCCGCTTCGCTTCAGGCGCGCGCGGGTAGAGCTGGAGAGAGCGCGGCAGATCACAGCCCTGGCTCAGCTGTGGGGTTCCGCTGAGACCAACAGACCCTGCACCAGTTCGCATCCACGGGTTGGATCCATTTAAACCTCAGAGAAGAGATGGAAAATACAACAAGCTTCAACCTGCGATCACGTTAGTCTATTCTTTTAATTCTTTCTTTTTTACTTTTTTGCAGGAGTAGAGGAATTTCCCACTTTCTCTTGGATTGGACTTTTAAATACCAGCATTTGGGGAATGCTTCACTTTTAAAGGAGGCAGCCTCGGAGATATTTACCATGAATGCCTATAATTTTTCTGTCCTGAACTCCACCTATGATGCTCAGGGCCACCTGTTCTCTGGGACCGCAGACGACCCCCTGTACAAGCAGTACAAGCCCCCCGTGAAGGAGCTCATCCCTTTACCGAAGGGAGTGCTGTATCTGATCATGGCAGCCCTGGTGGTTGTTGGCATCGCCTATGCCATCGTCGGGCATCTCATCCGGGATCTGGCCATTGACATAGCAGGTACTGAGCTGTTCCACCATGCAACCTCAGGTTTACTTTAGAGCTTTACATGGCATCATGACTCAGGATGGTCACACATGCCCCATTCATTTTGGCCTGTAGATACATACAATCTGTTTATTTACATTTTCCGAGCGTGGTACGGTTTATGCAAGGAACAACTTCAATAAATTTGATGTTTCAAATTTTGTGCGCAACTTAAAAATTATTGTGGATTTTCCCTCAATCCAAACAGCGTTAAAATGATGCAGGCTTTAAATAAAGGAGTTCTCTAGAGCTCTCTGTTAAAATGTCCTTTTTTGTTACATCAAGACCGATAGGTCATTCTCGGGCTGGACGATAATTCAATAACCATATCGATCAATACACATGTGGTTAAGTAGAAAACAAGGGGTCAATAAAAAGTTCAATAGAAGAACAGTTTTCCTTCCTTTTGCATTCTAGCCTATCATGTAGGTTAATACTACAGTCATTACATCCACCCAACCAATCACAAACAAAGACACAGGAACACTCTGTAACCCAGCTTCAAAGATTTCAGAGGTATTCTCTTTTTTTTTTTTTAAGACTTACAGTTTTGGTCAAACATTGGTCGAATAAAAGTTTATCTTTTAATCCAGGGTTCTTAATTTAAAAGTAGGCCATAAAGCAACAGCATAAAATGGCCAGGGCTGCACTTGAAATATTTGTTTTGAATTTTTTGATAGTTATCGATATCGATCAATATCTATTTTATCGATATGCTCTGTTTCTATATCGTTCAGCCCTAGGTCACTCTGAATCTTTTGCCACACATACTGTACGGTTTATTCTGCACAATTTAGCTAAAAAACAAACACATTTATCAGGTGCAGTGAGTGAGGTTTAGTGAGTATATATATATATATATATATATATATATATATATATATATATATATATATATATATATATATATATATATATATATATATGTATAAAATAACATTAGACCCTTGTTAACTTATTTAATAACCTTGTTGCATAAGCGTGCACACCCTGATTCATTTTCAGCATGCTGTGGTCTTGAGTTTACCTGTCCTCAATTATTTTTGAATCTGTTTAACTTGCCATAAAACCCAACTGTCCTGACTTTTCCACGTTGGCATCCTTTGACTAAAGCCATAGTTTGTTGACAGGCTACAAAGGATCCTGTTGTACAAAGGAGATGTGTCCAAACAGCATTATTTATACACCTTATTATTTATAACTGGAGGCAACAGTAACATTACAAAGGTTGGGAATTTCTCCAAAGTCATTGACGGGACGGGGCGAAAAACGTTCGGGCAGTCTGCTGAGAGGCCGACAACAACGCTGAAGGAGATGCGGTGATTTCTAACAACTATTGGTCGCGTTGCGCATGTAATAACAGCCTCTATGTTCTCTATGTATCCGGACTAACCTGGAAGAATGCGTTATGGTGTGCTGAAACAAAATGTGTAGTTGTGGGACACAATTCCTCGAGCTTGGTTTGGCACAAAAAACACCATAACCCACGGTGAAACGGGTTGGTGGTAGCATCATGCCCTGGGATGACTAACTTCAGATGGGATAGGGGTTTTCATTAAAGGCGGGAAAAGATATGAAGAGTTTTAAATATCTGTTAGTTTGGACCACAAACCTTTGGGATTATGCCAGAAAGCTGAAGATGAGTCTTTATGTTTCAGCATCACTGTAAATCCGAGCATGCATCCAAATCAACAAAATGACAAGTTCATTAGAAGAAAAACGACAATTTGGAATGCTCAGAGTCCAGAGCTGAATCTGATTTGGAAATCTGTCAGATCCCCACAAGAGGATAAGACGTCCTCACAGTCTCATAGATTTCAGTTCAGTTTAATAGATATGGAGGCGAACGTTTGCAAGGCAGAAAGTGCAAATATAGCCGAGGCACGAGGCAGACAGATTGCTGCCATGGAAGACCGAATGCTGAAACTGAATTATGCTCCAGTAAAACTATTAAATTAAACATGTGCATGTGTGCAACCAAGTTATTGTATCGTTTTAATTTTTTTCTTCCAACAGAGTAGTTGTTTTGTTTAATCACATTGTACAGGATATATTTCCCATTATATGTGGAAAAAAGTTTTTAAAAGATTTATCATGTTTTTTTTTTTACTTATCAGAAATCTGTAACTCTGATGGGTGAGAACCAGAGTGAACGTATACACCACATGTTAAAATGCAGTCTTTCTTAGTGAAACCTCACACTCTGTGTGGCCATCAGCAAGGTCCCGGCATAATTCAGGCACCTCAGCATGATGTTGCCTCAACCATGCTTGACAACTGGTGAAGAAGTCTTCAAGAATTCCAACCTCCAACCTTTACTTGACCGGGTCTTGTCCACGTCGTCGTGCAGCCGGCTGAGTCTGCGCCTCCTCCGGTCAGGAAACGTTACCCCAGGAGGCTTGTCCATGCCACCTCAGCGTTCACGGAGACACTGGTGTTCCAGCACCTTCCAGTTTATGATGGGCCAGAATTGTTCTAGTACAGCTTAACCGATATCCTTAGTTTTATCACATGTGATTGGGTCAGATCAACGAAATATGGACTATGAATGGAACGTTTAAGAGTTGGGTCAGTGCCCGGAAACCCACCTGTTGAATTAGACAATCAGTCCTGGCAAAATGAGCGATCCAGATCCAATTACAATTGTATCAAGGCCTTGGTGGTGGCTATAAAAAGTGTGATTTCGCTGCTACTTGTTAAAGGACATTTAGCCAAATATCACTGGAGTGGATATGTATATTTCAGCCTGGATTTCTGGATTAGAGAAAATCCACAAGAAGTGCTTTTAAAGTTCAGAAAAGAAAGCTTTGAAATCCCAAATTTCACGGCATATTCAGGCCGGTGATGAGCGTAAAGCTCTGAGCAGCACTGGAGGTTAAAAGGTGATGCAGGCCTGCAGTCGGTGTTTGAGTGCAGCGCATCTGGGAGTGTAATAATGACAACATCCATTCAGTCCAAAAGCTAAGGTCCATTTCTTTATGTTTTACTTGCATTGTGCATCAGCAGACGCTTCAGTTGAACCTGTACATGATTTACTCTCACCATCACTGCCTGTCTTGGTCAGAATGCCTGCTGGGACCAGCTGGGGATGAAGAAAAGAACACGGACAGAAACCCGCAGCATCCCACGGGCTTAGGCCACCCTCCGCATCCCTTCGCCCACAACGCCTTCCATGTGTGGGACCAGGACGACGTGGTCATCCCTCTGTCTCCGGAGGAAAGCCCCCAGAGCAGTCCACTGCTGCTGGCTGCCATCCCCTACATCCCCTCCTTCATCCCACACCCACACAGCCCGCCGGGCCACTGTCCGCTGGCCTCCTCGGACAGTCCAGGACCGTTCAGGGGGCTCGCCGTCCCAGGGGATTTCTGAATCTGACGACGATGTGTTAATTGTTATGTGTGAAACACACGGGATGATCTGCAGCTGGAGACTGCCACGACTGATTCTCTAATAAGTCAAAGGATCCATCAGTGTTCTGCCTCATGATCCAAGACTGATGTTTCTTACGTGAAGTATGCAGTGCTGTGAAAATGTAATTACGGCTAAACCGATTCCTTCTGTTTTTGCTTTTTTGTCACACTTAAATGTTTCAGATCATGCAGCAGATTTTAATGTCAGATAAAGAAAAACTGAGTACATATGATGATGATGATTTCATTTTTAAGGGGAAAAAAAGCTATCCAAACCAAACCCAAATGGGACAAAATATAATTGGCCCAGTTGTAATTAATCACATTCGGTTTGTTCGATTTCACTGACCTGAAGAGAACCTGCCTGACAATATGAAGTAGGCCAGAAACTCTTGACAAGCAAAACTCTTTGTAGGAGGATCCAAATAAATTCAGAGACTGAGAAAAAAAGGTGAGAAAAAAGGCATATAGACATCTATTAGTCTGGAAAGGGTTAGAAAGCCATTCCTAACATTTTAGGACTTCAGAGAACCACAGTGAGAAGGAATTATCCACAAAGGAAGGAAGCATGGAACAGTAATGACAAGATTTAGGGAAATTTTCTGCCAACCATCCAAGAGTGGAACGGTTTGGAAGATGTGAGTCCCTTTAAATCCGTTGTAAAAGTACAGCATATCAGAAAAAGGACATCATACCAGCAATAAAACATGTTTGGGGGTTGAGGGTCTGGGCCAGTTTAGCTGCTTCAGGATTGGGATGACTTGCCGTAATCAACGGAACAACGAATTCTGCTCGACTAGAATCATCCTGATGGTGTCTGGCTCACCATCAGTTCATGACCTGACGCACAAGAAGTTGGTTATTCAGCAGGAAAACAACACAAACACACCACAGCAAGTCCTGCTCCGTACAGCAAAGGCAAAAAAGAATGACTCAAAATGGCCTAGTCAAAGCCTGGAGTTAAATCTTCATTATTTAGATTATTTAAAACATATGAGAGCGACAAAAAAGCAGCCAGAAGAAATCTGTGAGCGGGAAATCCAAAGATGACAAAAGGAACTCACAGGAGGATTAGTTTGCAAATTGTCTGACTGTGCGTTGCTCCGTCTTTGCTTTTCTTTGCAGCTTTATTCCCCAGACAAAACCAAATCAGTAGCTTTCATGGGAGGAAAATACTTTCTGTGTAGGCTGACATGATTGCTCCATCCGTTCTGGCACTTATGCGACGAGAGATTAGCTGAAAAGTCAGAGTTCAGGATTTAGAGCTTTTTCCACATTAAAGGGCATGTTTTACATGTGAAATGTCGTCCTCCTTTGTGGCACTCGTTCGGTTTACGTAACGTGGGGTGTGTTAAGACAGACCAGATGGCTGCTGGGTCTGTAGACTGTTATTTCAAGGCACTGGGAGATTAGTGTAAGAGGAAGACTTAACGGAGTTTTGGCGATCCAGCGTGTGTGCACACGGGATGCCTTTAATCCGGCCTTCCTTGCCGCAGGTGTCGCACGCAGCCGCGGATTCCCTCGGCCTGATCCGAGCCAAACAATGCAGTTTATGGCACCAAAGCATATGAGGCTTGCTGGCAAGGTTAATCTGTCGTCAAATACCAGCTCGTGGAAGCTTCAGGGCTTCTTAAGAGGAGGAGGAAATTTGTAATCCCTTCTTACCTTTGCAGTTGTTTTCAGAACCTCTTCCCAGAAGGTTTACACACAAGAATGCAGCGCCCTGTAAAAGCACGGGGACAGGGTGCAGCTTTAGTCTTTCTCCAGACATATAGTGGTGTGCATGTTTTGTTTTGGCCATATCTGGCCTGAGCACCTTCCCTCTCCCACGTTTGCTGCATCCACCCACATACCTCAGTGTACACTGCAAATGGGACTTCTTGTGGCATACCGGCAACAATGGCTTTGTTCTTGTTACCCTACCAAGACCAGAAATGTCACGTTGAGAGATTTTCCCACCCAAGTTGGTGATGGCAGGAGCTCCCCCTTCTTCCCCTTCCTTCTCTGATTAGCACCCTTAAGTTCCCCAACCGGCCAGTTTCAGTTAATTACACACATGGAACCGACTAGATCACTCAAAGCAACAGATCATGCAGCAGCAGTCTGATCACTGCACATTATTTAGTGGCATCAGAGTAAAGGGGGCTGGACGCGTCTGCCTGACTGAGGTCCTGCAGTGAAAGCTTACCGAGGTAACCCGAGGGCTGAACTTTCCCTGAACTTTCCTCTCAAGGGATGCGAGTAAGGAGGGGGTGCTCCGACTGGGCAGGAGTGAGACGTGCTGCCCAGTCAACAGGCGAAGTGTTATTGTGAAGGAAGAAGAATGAGAGATGTGAAGTGGGAAAATGACACGATAAAGCAACGTCACACAAAGAAGTTCTGAAAAGCATGACTCAGAATACCTGGGGGAGCACTCTTAACCCCCTCCTGGTCTTCACAGCCCTTCCAAGAAGCTGGAGCGTCAGATTTAATCCAATATTCTAGGAAATCCCAACTAAACAAGTCTGCCAGACAACAGGCCGACTGAGCGTAAAAATAGTGCGGTAATCTGCATGTGGAAAACACGACATGCGTCAGTACGTGCAGTAACAGTCGTTTTGGGATTTTGTTTAAGGGTTTCGACACTGAACAGGGCAAAAATAGTCGGCTCTATGAAATCATCTACTCGGAAAAACAAATCATGCCTTCAGGGTTCAAAGGCTGAATCTGCACCAGCCTCCATATACAGAAACTATCCACTCATTTGAATGAAGTTTTAACACCAAAAAATACCACAGATCCTGTTTTCATACATTTTTTTATTCTGGGCACTGACAGGCTTTTAGAAACCTGGGTAAGAATAAACCATACCAGTAATGACAATTTCTTTCAACATAATCACACCTCACGTTTCTAAGTGTGTTTGTGCTTACCCACCTCCCCCTACACTAAACAAAATCCAGAGGAACAAACTGTCTTCCAGTTCTACGTAGAGTCCACCTGTGTGTAATCTGTCCGTTCTGTGAAGGCTGACAGGGGTTGGGTTATAAGCTCTGAACATCTCAGAGCTCTGCTTGATCCCTTGCTTGGAAAAAAGGGAGAAGCGAGGAAACTCCAAACAGCATCTCCACCTAGAAAGATTAAGTTAGGGCATGAGAAGCAACCAAGAAGCCCGTGGTAACTCTGGAGGAGCTGCAGAGATCCACAGCTCAGACAGAAAGCTATTGTTGGAAGTCTTTAGCGGTCCTGTTAGCAGAGACTGGACCAGAAGGTTCAGCTTCGTAAACATGCAGCCAAAGCTACATAGGAATGGTTTAGATCAAAGCAGGGAATTATTCATTACAACGGCCTAATCAAAGTCTGGAACGAAGTCCAATTGAGAATGTGTGGCATAATTTAAAAGTTGCTGCTCCCCACACTTTTCACGTTGATATATGGAAGAAAAAAAAAAATGAAATATTTTGTTTTTCTTCCACTTCACGCTGTGTGCTACTTTGTCTGTCACATAAAATTCCAAAGAAACACGTTGACGTTTTTAGCTGTAATGTGGAAATGGAAAAAGATTAAAGGGGTATGAATGCTCTGGCAAGTTACATCATGTGCATATATTATACAAGGGAATTTAACCATATTTAAGAAATGACAAAGAAGATGGGTTGCTAGAAAAAGCTTTATTTTGCCCCCCCCCCCCCCCCCCACACATTTCTAGAGTTGCCTTTTTCCTGTACAAGATAAGTTGGGTAAGATGGTATAAAAAGAGTTTGCCATGTCTGACAAAGATGGACTCTACTGTTATGCTACTTCTAGGAGGTAAAGCTCCAAGAATATAAAAGATGAAAGCCTCCTTCCCACAGCTCCTTTCAGACCTGCACAAGGAGAACTCAGGGGGGGGGGGGCTTTCTCTGTCCCTCTTCAGAAACGTTACAGGGCTAGGATAAAACGGGTCCACTCAAAATACGAATAATGTCATCAGAAGGGTTGAAGCTCAGGAGTCCAGGCGACATATCGGGCTGTCGTAGACCATCTGCAGGTTCACCTTGTGTCCCACCAGCTCTCTGATGTTGTTGATGCCGTATTTGATCATGGTGGGCCTGCGGATCAGAGGAGACGGCTGCGTCAGCAAAAGCACAATGCTGCTTCCAGGGAGGAGTTCAACACAAGGCCTTCTGTCGACATTGAGATTAAACCTTGACCTTTGACCTGGGTAAGCCCGTTGCTTTCATAGTAGCACTTTCTTTTTTTCAAACTGGAATCCTGGAAGATCTCACAGGATCTTATAACATGAACTTGCTATTGTTGTTCATAGTCTATATAGAGATATATGGGTCAGACTGGGGAGCTAAAATTCTTATCAAAGCTTATGATGCCTTCATGGTACACCTTGTAAATTCTTTATATGTCAGCCAGAGGTCTGGGTATTTCAAGCACATTTTCAACTTCAGTGTTTTGTGGTAATATATCTATAGCTGACGAATATTAAAAGGGAGAGGGTCGTATTATAGATACAGGCTCCGATATCCATCCCCCCTAATATTTGGTTAAATGTTCCTGAGCAAGCTGCAGGGAACCAACAGTTGGGACCATCGACAAAGCGCTGCCATGATCCGGACTGGATATTTGACTTTTTCTTCCCATCAGAATTGGTGGACCTGGTTGGTTTTGTGGGACGGACGTGGCTTTTAACAATAGTGGCCCTGGATCAACACTAGCCTGCTCTCTCCATTCCCAAACCAGACGTTCATGTGTGCTTCAGATGAGTGTCCCGTTTTAACACCCAACCGTGCCCACGTTTCCACCATCTTAGCCCAAGCATTTGCAGCTAGTGCTCCTAATTCAACCATTTTCTGCAGTGCAACCGCTTGCTCCAGTCCAGCAGCAGGATGCTGCCTCCACCATGGCTGAAACTTGGTGAAGCGTTTCAGGCTCATAGAGGCCAAATATCTCCATCTTTGTTGCGCCTGAAAACTTTAAGGTTGTCATTTTGGGCCGCTGTGTGGATTTTGGACCAGGGGCTTCTTCCCTATGAATTGTCCTCTTACGACACCTGGGTCCCGTTTCAGAAAGAATGGCCGATCTCCCCTGAGTAGAAAGCAGCTGGTCTGAGCGCATTGATTACGTGTCTAGCTGCAACCCAACAGGCATAAAAAGGAAATGGCAGCAAATCAAGATGAAGTATGAAAATACAGTTTAATCAGGTAAGATCCAGTTATAAGTTATTCTTATGTTTTACCTTAATCAACTAAAGCATTAATTGGCTATAATCAACATCTGCAATTAATGATTAGTGATTAGGTTAGTGAGTTACTGAAATAATTGATATGCCCATTCATCTTTTTGGCAGCATTTGGCTTCACACATCCTTCTAAAAATGAGCTGACACTGATTTTCTTGTAGGTGTAGAATTTGTGCCCACCTCACTTTATATTAATCACATAGGCTATATTTATATTTTAAGTGGAAGTAAAGGTTTCGTTATTTAAATTAAGAAATGTGCCGCAGCCCAAAGGGTGTTGGGGAGGAAAATATATGAATGGAAAATTAGAGCTGGAAGTCTCCAAATTTGATCCAGAATAAACTATTGCTTTTATTCTGTGTCGTTGTTTTATTAATATTGTGGGCCTCTGACTATGGAACACCTTTAAACTGAGTGCAACAGTAACATTCCTGACAACGAGACATACAGCTGCCTCTGAAAGATTTTCTGCATCACCTAAGTTGTTAAAAAGCTGCTGTTGGCATAAAAACAAAGAGCAGCACAAAGAAATTGTTGTGTCCCCTTGTTGTGTTAGAAAAGCGATGTACAGGCTGAGAATATTGAGATAAATCAATGACAGCGGCGAAAAACAGTAACGATTGAAAAAATATTAATCCAGAAATGATAAGACATTTAACTGTGGTCTGATCAGCCTCTCCCCACAGAGATTTCTGTGGAGTATTTGCGCTCCAGCATACAGGCTCCTCCAGAAAAGGACACGCATTTTCTGACACTTCCTTGTGCCAATTTTAGCTAAAAAGAACCCAAATAACTCTGCTCAGAGGCAGACTTGTTTCACTGAGTAATTTGTTGTCATATTTTGACTCAGGGTGAAGGATTCTGAGCTTTCTGAAATGGAAAGGCCAGGGTATGCAGGAATTACCCCAGAAATGACTCTGGGTATCCACTAACCCAGCTTTCTGAAACGGGCCCAGGCAGTGATATTGGCCCTATTCTGGAACATCCCAGCCAGTTTTTCCCCTCTGAGGGCTCAACCATCTGGTCAGATGGTTGAATGCGGACATACCTGGGTGGTCTGAATGGACGCTGATCCCAAACACTTTAAAACTGGTTTTGGAATAGCGGCTGAGTTGGTCAAAACGCAGAAGAAAAAAAACAACAAATAGTTTGCAATGAGTCATGATGTTTAACGCGCACACTCACCTCTCCAGAGAGAGGCCCCAGGCTATTACTGACACGTCCTCAGGGAGACCCATGGGCAGCAGCATCTCTGGTCTGAAGACCCCCGAGTTGCCCACTTCCACCCACTTTTTCAGTCCTGAATTGGCCAAAAGAGAGAAGATTAAGACAAAACTCACTGAAATAAATGTAAGCAATCAAAAACATACGGACTGCAGCACAGCCATAAGAAACATCAGGGAAAACAAATATACTCAACAGCCTAAAATACCTTAATATGGACTTCTTCTAAAACTTAGCATCAGGTTTAAGCTTTTTAATGAGAAATTTCTCATCCCAACAAAAATGATCCCCAACCAGCCGCCTTTACATAAACTTAGAAAAACCGATGAACCGTTGCTCATATAAGCTACAGATCTTAACGTGGGCTGAATGTTTAAGCTGCAGGAGATTTTCCAGAGCTCTGGTATACCTTCATGGTAGCTGAACACTTCCATACTGGGCTCTGTGTAAGGGTTGTAGGCTGGCTTGAAGCGCAGTTTGGTTATTCCTGAAAGAGACGGAGCACATGGAACATTTGTGTGACGGTGTCTAGTGATGTCCATTCAGTGAATGGACATCACTAGACACTTGCTGTGATTCTGTCTTCAATCCCACATCTCACTGGTCCACTTTTTAAAACGCATACCTAGTTTGGTGAAGAACTGGTGGAGCACCCCCATGAGGTCGCCCAGGGTCAGGCCGTAGTCGGCCACCACCCCTTCTATCTGGTGAAACTCTGCCAGGTGGGTGGCATCCAAGGTCTCGTTCCTGAACACCCGGTCGATGGAGAAATACTTGACAGGGGTGAACTTTTCCTGGAGGATGATACCGCATCATGAGAGGAGCATCATGGGTAATAACGCTACAAGGACAGATCTGGAAGGGTTGGGTTGCTGTTGATTCCTTTTTAGAGAGCAGCATTAATGAAACTAAGTACAAGAACTGTCTTTTTAGAAAGCCTTCCATTTAAAGTCTGAAAAACGTTAATGCCCGAGTTCTGAATTAATCTAGAGATTGCAAGGAGAGATGTGCTGTTTGTGTTGGAATGATTTCTTAGTCTCAGATTAGATCTGCCGTATTTGAATTGGCCCTCCACCACCATGCTTGACTGTTAGGATGAAGCATTTGTGCTGATATGTTTTGTTTAATAAATGACTAGTAAAATAAGCGCCATTATTTTTCTAATATGTTATATAGACCAGTTCATTGTTATTGTTTTGATGCGGGTTTTTCGCGCATGCGCGCCGGACCGGTAGGCAAAAGACGAACACAATGGCGACGCAAACAGAGAAACTGACGAGTTCTCCACGTATTTTTCTTCTTTAGATAACGTACTACAAGATCGTTTTAAGAGTAAGTTGATGGTTGATGGTGTCAGATTGCCAGATCCACACAGCAAAAGCCTGAAGGGACGGAGCGAGTCTGTGAAATGCTGGCCAGGGGTTTCGTACCGCGACACAGCTGCTTTATAAACACGCAGGCCAGTACGGACAAGAGAGCACGAAAGCCCCTGAAACCACTGGACGGCTACAATTATTTTATATCAGGAAAAAGGCTCCAGCAACGCCCGCGACGCCATGAGGGATTAAGAGGTCAGAAAATGGATGGATGGATGTTCAGACATGTTTGTGCAACAGCACAAAGCGGCGTCGGACACAGACCGCGTCTCAGCAGAGGCCCGGTAGGTTAAAAAAAAACATTTTTCACTACGGATTATTTAGGTGTTTTTGTCTTGTTAAAATGGGTGGCGGTGTCGGCGACATTGCAGCGTAAACACAGAAGTACTAGCAGTAGCAGCTTACTGCTGCTACTGCTGCTAGCAGCAGCTTACTTACTGCTGCTTACTTACTGCTAGCAGCAGTAAGTAAGCAGCAGTAAGTAAGCTGTAGCCGCTGCTGCGTAAACACTACTCGGGCCGGAGAAGCCGCTGCTGCTGCTGCTGCTTCAGACAATGGCTGCTGCTGCTGTAGCAGCCGCTTCTGCGGCCCGTGTAGCGATCGCCACCCCCCCTCCGCCGCTATTTAAGCAGAACAATGACAGAGCAGAATAAAGTTGTATTTACCGGAGATGAAGTGTAGACTGCAAATTCTGTCGTAGTATGATCGCTCCCCCAGTCCATTGGGATTATCTGCCTGCGCTCTTTTCATTGAAAATATCCAATTCTTTCTGCGTCCTTCCTCCTTCGGTAAACGACAGAAACGTACATCCAACGATTTGGAATGCCTCTGTGTGCAACCGGGAGCACAACAAGTCGTAGGCATTGCTTAGATTACAAAAATAAACGAACTAAAAGTACGCTCTAAATCACCCGTTTTGTCATGTTGTAGACGAGAGCAGCTCTGTTTTTGCCTACCAGCGGGACCCGGAAGTAGCGCGGACGTCACGCGTTACGTCACGCGTGAACTACTCTATTATTGCTTATCTAAGGTTTCATGGCTTGGAAAAAATGGCTTTGAAACAATTGAAGGCCTGAATCCTTGGTAACTGTTGCTATGTTTGGACACATCACCCAAAGGAGACCCATTTCCTTTCCTCATGCTCTCGCCTACCCTTGCTGCATGTGCCGCTCACCTGCTGTGCCAGCTTGTACAACATGCGCGCGCTGACAGCTGTAGTGTGCGTCCGCAGGATGTTCTTCCGAGCCTCCTCGATCTTCCAGTCGTATTTGTACCTGAAACGCAGCATCAGTTTGAGCCAGATCTGTGGCAGGAGAGCAAACAACGGCGTGCTGGTTAGTTAGTAAGCACGGCTCACCCTTGTGAGCCGTAGCCTCCCTCTGAGTGGACCTTCTTCACTCTCTCCAGGTACTCCGGAGGGAACTCATGAGCGAGCGCCGGGTCTGAAGTGTGACGTTCTGAGTCAGTGACCACCAGAGATGCTTAGGGGAGCGCTGGAAACGTGTTTGGGGCCGAAACTCACCGGACAAGAAGAAGGTGTCGTGCTGGTCCCTGGCTGGGTGCTGCTGGGGCTGGAACAGAGAGTCAAAGTTCCAGAAGGAGCTTTCTATGAAGTTGTTGGTCGGCATCTCGGAGAAACTGCAGGACGGAGAGATTCGTGTTGCTCGTTTTTAGGAGTGTTACATTTTTATCTTGCTCTAATTCAGCATTGGACAGCTTCTCACCCCATCTCCAGGAAGATCTGCCTGAACTGAGTTCGCACCTTCATCAGAGGGTGCAGGTGGCCGCAGTCGGGGGCCACGCCCATGGCCTCAAAATTGTACGGTTTAAACTTCTTCTCTTTCCAGCTGCCGCTACAACACAACAGACCGATAAGACAGCAGTTCTCTATGCGATCCTCCCCTCCCTCCCACATCAGGTAACAGCGGCTTAATCCCTCTGCCTATTCATTTAGGATGCTTTTTAATCAGCAGCCAAGATGACTGAAAGCATCAAATCTATGTACCGCAATGGGCAACATCCATCTGAATTTTGGGCCGTGGGAAAACGGCACATCTGGAGGCTGCTTTTAGAAAACCCTCTCCATAATATTTTCAAGCAAATACGAAAACCTGTCCAGTTTAAGTAGAAAAGGCTCGACTATTAAAAATGTTTCTCTGGTGGTCAGGATGTAAATATGGAAGCTGGGTAAAGAGCAGAGGGCGACGTGAAGATGGGGATGGCTAAACGGATGGATAGAGAAACAGATTTATGAATGGGTGGAGAGAGCTAGATGGACAGAAGGATGGATGGAACGTTTAGACCGTGGAATAGGGAATAAACTCCAGAAGTCTGTCATTTTTCCTTCTCCGTTTTCCTTTTTCTATACTTATCCAGACCAAGACAAAATCTAACTCCAGAAATTTTATTTTTTAGGCTGTGTAGGGACCATGGAGTTTATTTCTTCTAAAGGACAGTTTTAAAAAAAAAAAAAAAAGGCCATCTGTTTGTCCTGCTCTGCCTTTAGGACCAGGTCCATAACTGTGGACTTGTCCCCATGTTTGAGCAGATGTTCCTCTGCGTCCTCCGTCTGAGAGCCTGGACACTGTCACCGACTGACAGAGCAGGCCGGACCGGACACCGTGTTCAGTTCTATGTGTTCAATCTATTGGGGACCAAGTGCAGAGACTCACGTAGCGATCATCTCCGGGGTGAGCTCCGTCTCCTGTTTGGTTATGGTGGTGCTGAAGGAGCTTCCCTTTGCGATCCAATAAGACTTAACAGTGCTAGAAAAAAAAACAAAAAAACAAAAAAAAAAAGTGACTTCACACATCTGTCACAGCAAGGTGGAGGGTTATGGAGTCTCCTTAACAGTTCCTGGCAAGTTGGAAACCATAAATCCCTTTGCAGCATATATCTATCTCTATATATATATATATATATATATATATATATATATATATATATATATATATATATATATATATATATATATATACACACTCACCGGCCACTTTATTAGGTACCCCATGCTAGTAACGGGTTGGACCCCCTTTTGCCTTCAGAACTGCCTCAATTCTTCGTGGCATAGATTCAACAAGGTGCTTGAAGCATTCCTCAGGGAGTTTGGTCCATATTGACATGATGGCATCACACAGTTGCCGCAGATTTGTCGGCTGCACATCCATGATGCGAATCTCCCGTTCCACCACATCCCAAAGATGCTCTATTGGATTGAGATCTGGTGACTGTGGAGGCCATTTGAGTACAGCGAACTCATTGTCATGTTCAAGAAACCAGTCTGAGATGATTCCAGCTTTATGACATGGCGCATTATCCTGCTGAAAGTAGCCATCATGGGTTGGGTACATTGTGGTCATAAAGGGATGGACATGGTCAGCAACAATACTCAGGTAGGCTGTGGCGTTGCAACGATGCTCAATTGGTACCAAGGGGCCCAAAGAGTGCCAAGAAAATATTCCCCACACCATGACACCACCACCACCAGCCTGAACCGTTGATACAAGGCAGGATGGATCCATGCTTTCATGTTGTAGACGCCAAATTCTGACCCTACCATCCGACTGTCGCAGCAGAAATCGAGACTCATCAGACCAGGCAACGTTTTTCCAATCTTCTATTGTCCAATTTCGATGAGCTTGTGCAAATTGTAGCCTCAGTTTCCTGTTCTTAGCTGAAAGGAGTGGCACCCGATGTGGTCTTCTGCTGCTGTAGCCCATCTGCCTCAAAGTTCGACGTACTGTGCGTTCAGAGATGCTCTTCTGCCCACCTTGGTTGTAACGGGTGGTTATTTGAGTCACTGTTGCCCTTCTATCAGCTCGAACCAGTCTGGCCATTCTCCTCTGACCTCTGGCATCAACAAGGCATTTCCGCCCACAGAACTGCCGCTTACTGGATGTTTTTTCTTTTTCGGACCATTCTCTGTAAACCCTAGAGATGGTTGTGTGTGAAAATCCCAGTAGATTAGCAGTTTCTGAAATACTCAGACCAGCCCTTCTGGCACCAACAATCATGCCACGTTCAAAGTCACTCAAATCACCTTTCTTCCCCATACTGATGCTCGGTTTGAACTGCAGGAGATTCTCTTGACCATGTCTACATGCCTAAATGCACTGAGTTGCCGCCATGTGATTGGCTGCTTAGAAATTAAGTGTTAACGAGCAGTTGGACAGGTGTACCTAATAAAGTGGCCGGTGAGTGTATATATATATATATATATATATATATATATATATATATATATATATATATATATATAAACATAGCATATTAGCATAGCATATTCCTGCAGTGGCAGCTTTTCATATGGGTGAAATAATCCCAGGGCCTTAGGAAGACAAGCAGGCCCACGGCATCACAGATGCCCTACCATACCTAACAGTGAACTACACACCAGTTGCTTTCACCCCAAACCTTCCTGAGGGGTTTTTCTTTTAGTGCGAGATGACCAAAGCACAGGGTTCTAGTTAGTCCCAGAAGAGTTTAGCAAACTTCGTGTTGACATAGGGCTGGACGATAATTCAATAACAATATATATCGATGATAGAAAAACAAAAGGGTCAATAAAAAGTTCAATAGAATAACAGTTTTCCTTCCTTTTGCATTCTAGCCATGTAGGTTAATATTACAGTCATTACATCCTCCCAACCAATCACAACGCAGACCCGGGAACCAAGCTCCGCCCCCTTCAAAGACTTCACTGTTCTTTTTTCTTTTTTTAAATACTTGCAGTTTTGGTAAAAGGTTAGTTGAATAAAGGGTGGAGTTTGAATTCAGTGTTTGAGTGTTCTGTATCTAAAAATAGGTCGCTAAGGCTGCACTTAAAATATACATTTTGAATTTGTTGATAATTATCGATATCGATCAATATGATTTCTTTTTTATCGCTTTTTTTCTATTTTATATGCTTTTTTTTCCTATATCGTCCAGCCCTACATTGACATTTATGATGAGTGGATGGAAAGAAATCACTTCTAAACAACAATGCTCTCATAGCGCTTCGAAGAAAAATTGTTTCACTTATTTTGTTAAAAACTATTATCATTAAAAGGTATAGTGGATGAGTTTTATGGAAATGTAGGTAAGAAACGCACAAGCCATTATCTGATAACTGCGCATGTGCAAGACGATTCTACCTGCTCTTCCGCTCCTCAGGGGGATCGCATGAAAAAAAAACTCCCAAATCCACTCTGGTCTCATTTCTTTCTGAGGCCTTCCTCTTCTTCTCATGAACTTGGACGCCGTTTGCTTCTTCTGACTCATGGCCCTTTTTAAAGTATGAGCGAGAGCAGCAGAGCTACAATGAACGGCTGGCTAACACTGAGGCTAACGGGATACATAAACACTAGAAGTGCTCACGCACAGCCAGGAAGCAGAAACTAACAATGAAGGTGTACAGTACGCACACTGGCGTTACGTCAGCGCCTTACAATGATTGGCCTGTGGGACAACCAATAGATAACGTGATCCCCCCAGAACGAAGCCGAAAAACATGGTTCACTGTACCTTTCTGTGTTTCTAAAGGCACTCAAATTAAAAGTCTAACTTTTCAAAAATCATTAGTGGTAAATTATACAACTCCAATAAAAATGTATGAATTTAAAGGCTTTCTGCACAGCGTTCCTAGAGAACGCCGATAAATGTGGCTGGCGCTTTAAATCCAACGTTGTTTGATTTCATATGTGCCAGCCAATTTAAAAAAAGGCTTTAATCACTGCTGCTCTGATCAAAGGGGAACATTTCCAAAGAGGAAAGAAAGGAGCGATGCTTAGTTAGATCTGTTTTGCACACGGGTCTTTTGGCCACCGGTCAGCGGGACAAGGCTTCTTTGGTAAGATTATTTAGTGAAAGCATAAATTGGTATAAATCCGCAGCGTATTTCTGTCATCCAACATCCAAATGTTCCCGTCCAAGCTACACTGGATAATCTTCTGTTCTTTTACATGGATAACACGGTGAAAACAGCCAGCTTAAAAATGATTGCTGAAGTTATCCAATCAGCTGTTTTAAATGAGTTGTAAGCATGATAATAAAGCCAGCAAAGTGTAAGGTACTATGGATAGTTGGAGACCACTAGATAGCAGATTTCTAAGAGACTGAAAACAGCGGTTAAAATGTTACGCCTCGTTAAAATTTTGGAGGCAGCGCAGTCAACCAACAGCAAACCTTCTGCTGCCCCCTACTGGCAGGGACATGTACACAGGAATCCCTGCTCCATAGAAGTCTGAAGACCTACACTTCAGCGAGGAGTTTTCTCTTCTTCAGCTCATTCTTCTCCTTCTCGTCGAGCTGAGCGGCGTCGCCCCGTTTCACCAGCAGCAGCTTCTCTCTGACCTGGTCCTGGATGCTCTCCACCTGAGGGCCACACAATCGTCTTAGCACAGAACAGGACGCCGCATCACACACGGCCAAAAGGGCTGGTAGGGAAACGTCACTGCATACAGTTCGGAATATCCTGGGTCCTCCCTCGTGGGACTTGTCCACTCGGATCCACTTGTTGGACATGGCCTTGCTGAAGCCGATCTTCCCGAAGGAGAGTTTCTACACGAGAGAAATGAAGAAGTTGGACGACAGCATTAACTTCTCGGAGGCCAAGAAGTGACGAACCTGATGGCTTTACTTTTGCTGCGTCTCTGCAAGTTCATTTTCGAATATTTTCAAACCCACAGAGCTACTTGCTGGACAACAGCCGGTGAAAAGACAATTGAAGCTGCTGGTGGTTTCATCCCATTATGTCTGTCTCTGGGTGTTAATGCTCAGGTTAGACGTGGTGGCAGTACAGTGATATGGGAGCACTTGGTCCAGGGTCACTAGGTTCTCACCTACTGGCTGTTTCAGGGGCGGAGCTTAATATAATAAATCCACCGTCCAAAATTCACTGCTGCATTTTCAAGACCAGAACCAAAGTTAATTTGAGAAACACTCTTTAATGATGGCCCATAACAAGTGATCCTTTTCCAACCGTTTAGCTTATATGAACTTTTCCATCAAAGACAATAGCATTATAAAAAAAAAAAAAAAAAATAAGGAAAAAAAGATTATTTTTCAACACGGTTCAGATCAAAAAACCTCTCTTCTTCTGGGTTAAAACAAATCAGCCCCTCTGCTTCGGAAGAACTAAGAAACCACGGCGGATCGACTTGAAGAGTTTAAATCTACCTGCGAATGTGTTTTAAATCGGATCACAAGATATGGATCAAATGAACACAGCTGAAAAACAACGGTTATGACAAAATTAGAGGTGATTTGAAAAAATGATGACGTAAAAATGACACGACTGCAGTGGTGATCGTTTTTGAACTTGCTCCAAATTGTTGTTGTTGGAATAGTTTGAGATGGCAAAAAGTTAAACAGCTGGAGGAGTGTTGAAACAGTTCTGTTCCAAAATGCTTTGACACCAAACGCTTTAAATAAAATGTCCACGTCAAAATAAAATAAAAAAATAGAGCTGGTTTCGTGTCACTTGTGTTCATGCAGTTTCTATTCAGTGCGTACGCCAATCTGATTTTTCATTATTTATTGACACAATTATGTAACAACGGGTTAATATAACAGTTTTTATCAAAGCCTTTTTTTGTTTAAAGATTGTTGCTGGTTTTGAAAGAAAGAAAATAAGAAAGATTCAAATTATTGTAACCAATGCTGTGTAAACATAAAAAAAACTGTTAAAAAAATAAAAAGTATTGATTATTGCTGCTAATGTCATTGTTCCACAACGCTATCTTTACCAACATATTGAGGCTGTACTAATAAAATAATTAAATGCGAATTAAAGTGAGTTAAAAGATTTCATAAGCAAATTCAATGATAGTTTATTAATTCTATGTATATAGTGTTCATATTTGTTGAAATTTTGAGGTAATGGGGTTTATTTTTAGGATTTTACTTGCACTGTTTTTATTAATAATTTCCTTTAAACTCTGCTGCTTCTGTGTGTGTGTGTGTGTGTGGGGGGGGGGGGGTCTTATCTAAATATGTCAACACTATAAAAATAGATTGGAGGGATTGTTGTGGATTGATCTGAGTTAACAAGCTTCTGTAGTAGAAGAGTTCTGGGCCTGTTTTAAAAATGACATCTAAGCGCGTTTGGGGTCGCCAAGACTCCACCTCTTCAATAAATCACTTTCAAAATCAAAATCGATTTTAAAATAAGAGCATCATTTTAGGATTTGGAGACAAAATTAAGACTCAAGACTTCCTACAGCTGATCAGAAGAGTGCTGGAAGGAAGCATGTTATACTAGATCATTTGGGCTCATTTCCCTGTCAAACTACTTTATTAAATCCAAGGTTGGGGGACAAATCGTATATTTTTAGGAGCGGCTGAGCGCATCAAGCTGTGTTCTGGGTTCTTGACATTCCTTCTGCACATTCCCAGCTGATGAGGAAACCCTCACGCCAAACCATGAAACAGAAACAGGCTAATCTGGGGGGCTCATACGAGTATATAAATAAAGTAACAATTAACAAAACAACACGGGAGAACCCGAGTAACTGCTGCGCACTCACCATGAGCTCAGCCTGCGGCAGACCCTCCGCGGGGATGGAGCCGAAGACCCGGGCTTCATGGCTGCCCTGCTCGGCTGTCTCGGTGCCCTCCTCGGTCAGCTCCCAGTGCTTGGAGGAGCGCAGCTCCGCGGAGATGACCTGGACAGCAGAGAACAACCATGACTGCCGTGCTCCCCTCACACCGAGCCCCTTAGCGGAGTTGTAGTTTCCAAGTCTTCCTCCTTTAAACCCCATTGCATCAGTCGCGCTACATGTTGACACGGACACTCCGACTTCCGCCGACTCTCGTGTCGGCAACACTCACGTCGCCGAGCGCCTGCAGACTTTTCACGGCTCCCACGATGACCTGGTGGTCCACCCCGAGGCCGGCCGCCGCTGCCAGGCTGTCCACGCCGCCGTCCGCCTTCTCAACCCGCTGGAGAAGCGTCTCCAACACGCCGGTGTCCGCCATGCTGGAAGCCCCGAAAGACGTAGCCACGCAGGATGTGACGTTGTTTTCTCGAACCGAACGTGTCCGAGTCCGCAGGAACGACGTGCAAGCACGTCGGCCATATTGAGAGTGTCACGTACTCCTCCGAAAGCAACAAAGGTGTGACTGGAAACTGGGTTTAGCGAATAAAAGTAGAATTAAACATTAGGTTCCATTGATTGACATATTTATGTGAGAAAAATGTATCTTCATAATAGCACTAATAATGGCAACTACTGATGCATAAACCACTTAAACATGTCCTGACTTCAGAAATTGTACCCAACCACTTTAGTTTGATTTTAAAATGATTAGTGTGACTTTGCAATAATTTTTTTTTTTTCCTGAAATGTTGTTATATGAATTAATTATACAAGATTAAAGCTCTCACAATAAACCATCCTGCAGCAAAGTATGTCCGTGGCCAATCCAGTGTGCTCATGTAACACTTGAAGCTCCTTTTACACGAATTACTGCATAATTGCAGCGTGTCTCAACTGAAGTGTTCAGGAGGCCTTGGGTTTGGCGTCTCATCTTCCTCTTGGCATTACGGGCTGACTGGAAATGTCAGACTGGACTTGAAGCAGCATGGATTCTGTTCCTCCAGATTCTTACACCTTGACTCCAAAATGAAACGCAAAATTTACTTTCATCTGAAAAGAGGACTTTGACGCACTGAGCAACAGTCCAGTTCCATTTCCCTTTATCCCAGGTAAGACACTCCTGATGCCATCTCTGGTCTAGGAGTGGCTTAAGGCTAGCACTGCAACATTTGTAGCCTGTGTAGGACCATCTGTCCGTAGCGTGCTGATTCCAGCCTCAGTCCACTTCTTGTGAATTGATTTCCCTCGATAATCTCAAGGCTGCAGTAATCTGTTGCACTTTTTCCTTCCACTCAACTTTCTATGAATGTTTGGATACAGCACTCTCACCAACCAGCTTATTTAGCAATACCCATTAGTGGTTTACCCTTCTTGTGGACATTTGTCCAGTCAGCAATCTTCCCCATGATTCTGTATGCCACTATACATTTATACATTAAAATATGTATATATTTAAATTGGTGTTAGTAGTATTGATTTTCTGACACTGAATTGAAGGTGTTCTGGATATGCAATGGATTTATATTGAGTAATTTTCTGAAATGAGGCACAGCAAACTTTTATCAAAGATATTCAAATTTTTTCTTAGCTGTACTTTTAAATCTTCCTCAAACTTCTCTTCACAACCCTTTCAGGGACATATTTCCCTTTGGTTGGTGCACTTTTTCTGCCAGTTTTCTCCTTCACTTCAACTTTTAGTTTTCAGATAGATGTAAACCATTACACTGACCCGACTGAATAGTTAATGGGGGGAAAAAGTGTTTACGTTTTAAAATTCATAAAGCTCAAAATTTTAAAACTGGTTGTTAGTTTTTATCAAGTTTAGTGTCACAGGCCATTACCTGATGCTCATGAATAATACAAGTACCCAAAATGTATAAATAGAACTGTTAATTCAAAATAAAAAGAATTTATTAATAAAAACACATTAACAAGAGTAAACCCCACCCAGTTTAAAAGCTACATTGAGCAGAGCTGTGGATTTAAACAGCAGAATATATGTTCCAGTTATCCAGAAAATCAGACTGAGAAACCACCACATCACATCAGGTAAATAACAAAAACAGTCAAAAATCACAACCACGGCTGGAAGAAAAAAAAAAGCTACCTGGGTACATTGTAATGTTACCACAAAATGGAGCCAAAAAAAAAATAAAAGTCATAAAAATATTGTTAAACTGCTTTTCACATTTTTCCAGCCATCTCAAGAAGGAAACTAAAGTCATGACTTAACACCAAGTTTGTCACATCAGTCTTCATATTAGGTGGTAAGGACCAGGAGCAAAAGATCAAGAAAATAAATAAAACCAAAACAAGACTTGGAAGTCGTCACGTCACTGAAACAGACCACTAGTTCAACCATAGCTCAGCTCAGACATTTGGAAAGTCCACATATCTCAAAGTGTGCCAACATGTGCTACATCTAAAACCGAAAGCACATAGGAAGCAAACATGGAAAAGGCAAAGAGCACAGGCAAGTCTTCCATCACTCTCTTTGGAGAAGGGCCGAGACACTGACGCAGGGTGCTGGGAGCCGCTCACTCGCACGTGGACTGGTGACAACCTATCTGTACTGGTAACCCATGCTGCCGTCACCCCTGCCGAAGCCGGGGTTGTGGTACTGAGAGTGGTTGGAGCCGAAGCCCTGGTTGCCACCTCCCTGTGCGCTGTAGGTGGATTGGGGGTTGAAGCCTGGAAGAAAGGAGGGGTGTAAAAATGGGGGAGGAGAGAAACTTTAATAATATTCAAGGTTTTTGCACATTTATTTTCCACATCAAAATATACTTTTTCCAAAACTGAACTCCAGAGTTCTGTCATTGGCCATTTAAGTATAAACAAAAAATCTGGATTTTCTTTTTCCACAGCATCTACCTTTAAACATGGATAGAAGGACATGTGATTGGATGGAGGAAAGATGGATTGACAAACAGATCGAACGATACATTTGACTAACTGCACAGCTTTAGTTTCTAAACGATCACAAAAACATTAATTTGTAAAAAAAAAAAAAAACTGATTTAACTGTTTAGACATTTCACATCGTAGGCCTGCTCCTAGTTTGTAAGGCCCCACTGCTGATGTGGGCTTCTGCCCCTTTTGACGGCTGAAAGGGAGTCACGTCTCGGTGGATAAGAAGATGGCAGGAGTCACGGCAGCGGCTCCCCTGGTCAGAACTCAATCATGTCTGCATGAAACGTCCTGAACAAGCTTCATATCAAACGCCTGAACCCCCAAAGAGGCGAAATGATCAGCAGCTGCGGTGGCTGTAACAGCGTTCAGTAACCAAAAGGTCGGGTCAACTGGACAAAAAAAAAAAAAAAACGTGCCAGATTTATTACTCTGTTGTCTGCAGCACTCAGCTGAAATTTACCCATGGTGATGTAACAGCAGCAAACAGGAAGTGACTAGAATTTTCTTTTGGACCAATTTTGATACATTACGGGATCTTTTAGTAAATTTGTGCAAAATACCCATTCATTAATTATTGAGAGAATTTTTCATTTATGTTCAATATTACAAGCTTTACTGCCGAAGGCCACTAAATTTTAATAGTTTGTTTTTATACAATAACCTACAACTGAAAATGGCATGTCTATAAAGGAGATTTACATGTTGCAATGCAATTCAAGCTAACTTAGTGAATACATTTTTTTTAACTAACCCTGACTAAGTTTTGTATTCTAATCAGAAATAGATCGATGTTGGACAAACGGATGGGTGAACAGAAAAATGGATCCAGGAATGATGGAAAAACAAAGTGGTGGGCGAGCACGTGGACAAAGGGAGGGGTAAATGAATGGTTTGACATGTAGATGGACGGAGGCTGAAGGATTAATAGAAAACCTGATGAACTGATGGGTGGGTAGATGGATTCATGGACAAATGGATGGGTAGACAAACTGGATGATGGATGGATTGCTGGGTGGATAAACAGACAAAATGATGGACAGTGATGAAAGACGAATGGATACATTTTTAGTCAGCGGGACGGGGAATAAAGTCTGGAAATACAAATACTCTTCCATTAGTACTGGAAATATACTAGAATTGTAAACTGTTCCAGACTGTACAGGAATCCTGTGTTTTAAGCCTAAAACAGAAGAAACTCACCGTCATAATTGTATTCCTGGTTCCCTCCAGCACCTCCTGTCACCTGGCTTGGGTAGGCGGTACTGTAGGAATAACCACCTGCACCCCCCTGGTTCTGGTTGAAAGTCTTCTTGACTGGCCCATACTGGCTATAAGAGCCCCCCCCTGCAGAGACGCTTGACAGATAGCCTCCTGGAGGCCCTGTGGGTCCCCTAGGGGGACCAGGAATGTTTGCCTTCCCACCCTTCAGCACTGGGGGTTTCTTTTTGGGCATTTTGTTGGCACCCGGGGCAGCGTAGGATCCTTCGTTTTGGTAATATGAACCGTAGCTCGGAGCTGGCGCCTCTGTGGAGCTGAAGGGAAGGCCGCCTGAAAGGCTGCTCGATACCCCGGCTCCTCCATTTGCCCCACTATGGTCGTAGTAATCTAGGGAATGACAGCATACCACAGCCTTAAAACAGGTCAATTTTAGCATGTAGCAGCTCCGGCGTGTGTATTGTAAATAGGCAATGAATAACTAAGTCCGTCATGAATGCAACATTTATTAATAAAACGAACATATAAAAAACAGCCGGAGTGAGGAGTTCTCCTATACCAAACAGATTTCCAAATTGCAGCAGTCTGAGCACAAACTACAAGGAAAGCCTCTGCTCGGCTCTGACAACTGCTGATACAGATCAGGAAATAAAAAGAAAAAAACGAAACAATGCCAGAGTAAAGGAGGAAATACACTGGCCACGTAACGTAAGCGGCGCAGCTTATGGGCGTGTTTTTTTTTAAAAGTGTAGATTTAGACGCAGCAAAGTACGCTCCACAGCTGCTTGATTCTGCGGAGAACTCTGGTCATGGGTAAGTAATTAAAGAAAGACAAATTACCAGTAATAGATGGGTAAGGTATTAAATTACCAGTAATATATCCTATGTTTTCATCTAGAACTCCACGTCTTTACCATATCTGATCAGAAATCGCATATTTTAGTTTGTTAGCTTGTCATAACTACATCATCCATGGCGCTTTATTTTGGACTCTTATTTTGGAAGTGAACTTCGACACAGGATGTGGTTTTCCCGTTTATTCCCTGCCAAACAGGAGCGTATATGCGTCTGAAATTAGAACTTCAATCTAATTTAGGCGTCGCATAGCATAAATACGTGCGCGTATTATACTTCTAGTGTACCTTTACTGACCGATTAAAATGAAACGCTAACCTGAGTGTAGGACGTGCGTATGCTGCGCTTTGCAACGCGTCCGGTGTGTTTCCTCCTTAAGACCATCGTGCAGCTAGTGTATTTCTAACTTTGCAATACTAACAAGTCAGGGAAACAACAGATTTGATGAAAAATAATGTTGAATTTCCCTAAAAAAAAGTTCCTTTTTTAATCAACCCAATCATGGTTGGAAGTGACAAAGGCATACAGTTAAAAATGACAACAACTTTCACTACATGTCTATCTAAAGATAGAGAGGGCAGACATGTCCCAGAAGGCAGTATGTTGTCCAGCTCCCGCAGGTCATGACTATGAGAAGACACGGAGCCAAATGGGCTCAGAGGTCCAGGTGTTCAGGGACATCCACAGCAAGGTGACAGGACAGAGGGCATCCTATGGCTGCGTGCATGCAGTGGAAGAGCTTCTCCCCAAGGTGGTAGGATGTGACAAGTGGTATTGGCAAGACAGGTTAGACGGAGCCACTTTATTCCCAGGGTCGGGGACTTGGTGGTGACGGGACTTTATGATCCTGCTGGAACACTACTGAGTATTTTGTCCATTCAAACCCTCTTAACAGGACTCTGGTTCTGTTCTAAGACTGGAAGTTCTATGTCGCAAACTCGTGGTAGCCATAGTAGTCTGAGACAAAGTCACCTAAAGAGTGAGACAGGGCAGAGAAGGGAGGAAAAAAAAATCAAAATTAGATTATTTTGAATTTTTCTTCTGCCTTAAAAATGGCAGGCCATCTTTGGTCAGATTATGGGTTTTGTTTTTTGTGTTGGTCATCATTTCTGGTTTTTAGATTTCTCTGCTCCTGTCACGCTCAGGTAGGTCAGTCTTCAAACCAGGCTGCCAGAATGAAGAAAGGGGAACTCATAAGAAGAGACTGGACAAAAACCGATTCAACCCTGTGGCTTAAAGCAGAGAAATGTAAAATAACTCAGCTAGGATAACCCCAGCAAGGTGTAGTGGAGCGACCCCCCCCCCCCCCCCCCAATAGATTTCAAGAGCCCCGGTGAGCTGCATCAAGCTAAAGGACAACATCTCTGCCAACACAATGGTCAACCATTTTGATTTGACTTTCATCAATATATAGACCAGGGGTCACCAACATGATGCTCGTGGGCACCAAGTAGCCCGCGAGGACCACATGTGGCGCCCACGAGCCTGTTCCAAAAAAGCCCAATCCACCAGTGAGCTGCATCTAAAACTTTATTTTAATTCGTTCCTCTTCCTGTTTATCCACAGTTGCATTTATATAGATTTAAAATGACAATATCTAGAACAAAGCATGAAAAATGTGTTTACCTAAACTTTAGGTGAACTCTGACTCTTCTAGTTCAAAGGTCAGTACTGGTAGCCCTTTGTATGACAACACCAATGAAGTAGCCGTTTCAAAAAGGTTGGTGACCCCTGATATAGACGCTTGTCATTTGATACAGGACACAGGAACCTCAAAAGAGCAACATTGGAGGGAAGGAAACAAATACTTACTGTAGCCAGAGTTAGCGCTGTTCCCATATCCATACGTTCCAAAGCCACCTGAGAGGAAATCACAGTTGGTGCTGTAATAAACCGTCAGCCCTGTTAATCAAGTCTAGACAAAGGAAATGTAGGTTTCTACCTCCTTGGCCGTAGCCGCCGCCATTATTGAAGCCTCTGCCTCTTCCACGACCTCGTCCTCTCCCTCTACCTCTGGGTGCGCCAGCATCCATGCCTCCCATCATGCCAAATGCGTGCTGTAGAGGATACAAAAATATTTTGAAATTAAGCAGGAGAGCAAAAGATCCCACTTGCCCCTCTGCCAGACTGTAACCTTGCCTGCAAGATGAACTCGCAGTACGAAAACAAGAGCAGCTGAGCCCACAGCCAAACCAACATAAACATGGCAGCACAGGACCAGCGCATAGCTGCTGCTATCACATCTGATTTGTAAGAACCACAATTTCCTCTTTGAAAGAACAGCAAGAAGCACCTTGACTATCTTACCTTGTTGTGTAATTTGATACCGTGATTGGCTAAAACCAACTTTTGGTAGGCGGGCACTAGGGCTGGGCGATATGGCTTGAAAATAAAATCTCAGATTTTATTTTACCAAATCCAATTAATAGATTTTTTCCCCCTCCTTTTCGTTACACAAATAGAAATTAACAAAATGCTCTGTGCTACTAGTAGTATTACACATTGAGCTAAGAACAGGCTTCACTTCACTTGTGTAACTTCAAACTAACTTAAAAATAAGTAAATGAGTAAAGTGTCTCAAAAAAAAAAAGTTTCCTCATTACAATACATTTTCCTAAACATACATTCAGCATTGCATGGTAGTCTCTTCATGGAAGCCCAATGGCAAAATAAAATCCAGATTGAGATGATTTAGACTGTGGTTTGATGTTTGAATAGTTGTCTTGCAATCGGAAGGTTGTGGGTTCAATTCCAGCTTCCCCTCGTCACATGTTGATGTGTCCCTAAGCAAGGCACTTAACGCCAAGTTGCCTACTGAGCTGCGTATCGGTGTAAGAATGTGTCAGTGTTAGTGAGTGCGGCTCTAGTGTACAGCACCTTGAGTGGTCAGTATAACAGGAAAAGCGCTAAATAGGTTCAGTCCATTTATCATTCTGACCGAGCTTGAGCCATTTTGCAAAAATTGGAGGAAAACTTCCAACTCAGAAAAAGATGATTCTTCTCAAATGTACGCATTGGCTCAGCAATAAATGAAAATGTGCACACAATGCTTCTCTCTTTCTGTTAGTAAAAAAGAAGAAAAGTGGTTGAAACATGACAAAGTTTGGATAGATCCAAGAAGCATAAATGCTTCTGCAAGACAACATACAGGATGCTTACCATGGGCGGTCCCTTCTTCTTTTTAGCCGGCTCGGGAACAGAGCCTTCAGGAAAAAGCTTCTCCAAGGCAGCCAGGGCCGCGTAGGCTTTGGCCACCTTCTTATTGGACCCTGTGCCCTGGAACTTCTGCCCGTCTATCTCCACCTCCATGACGAAGCGCTTGTCGTGACTGCCGCCCGTCTCTGAGATGAGCTCGTACTTGAGGCCCCGCCGCTTCTCGTTCAGCTCCATCACGGGGTTCTTGCCGTGTTTAGTCAGAATTGGTCCCTGTTGGCGAGCGCTCTGATGGGAGAAAACACACAATGTACAGATAAGATTTCTGAATATTCTAAGCTGTCAAAGAGCCCAGCAGTTATCGGCTGACCTCAGTAGATTCAGAAGCAGCACCAGTCGCTCCGGTGGCGGCACTGGAAGATTCTGTGGCTGCCGCTGTCGGTTTTACTTCTTCTGCCGTGACTGGTACTGCTGCTTCTTCCACTTTAACAGCTGGTTCGGTACTTTTCACTTCCACCCCAGTGGGCAGGCCCATGTCCTGCAGTACCTAAACATACCCAAAAGCAGGACGTTGGATTGAGATAAAAGACAAACCAATATTTATGATAAGTCCAGCTTTTGCAGTGGAAAGACTGCTTCGGCTGTTCCATCGGTGAATAACCCACTGAGGATGGGCTCAGCTCACCTTGACAGCTACGTGCAGCTTGGCAGTGCGCTTGGATGGGCCAGAAGCCTCAAATGTCTTTCCGTCCACCTCCACAGCCATAGTAAATACCGGAACATGAACGGGCCCGGTTTGGGATACGAGTTTATACTGGAGACCCGGCTTCAGCTGATTCAGCCTCATCAGGGCGTTCATAGCCTGAGGGGGTTCAGCCTTGTCTTCTGCAGCTTTTGGAACCAAAGAGAAAGGACTTTACAACCAACATCAACGCACCGTGAACAGATTTTTTTTAATAGTTTTGATAAACTATCAAAGTGCTAAAGAAACACTCACATTTCTTCTGCAGCTTTTTCTTCTTTTTGTTTGGACTCTTGTCATCGGGTCCTTCTTCTTCCTCTATAGGCCTTTTCATAGGCGGGGCATATGCTGTGCTGGGGGGGATTTGCACTAAACAACACATTGAATTATCCCATTACAACACAATTAAATCTACATTTTTAAAGAGCCAAAATATAACGTGTAACTGCAGTCATAACTAAACTTCCAATACAACAGGGGGCTGTACCTGTGTAATCAATAGGGGTGTCACTGCGAGGCTTTTTGGGCATTTTTGATGGAAGTGGATCCATTCCGAGCACTTTGTGAAGCTGTCCAAAAGCTGACAGCCGTAAAGCATGCTGGTGAAAGGACAGGCGGTTTAGTGAATCACAATCAAATATAAAAATGAACAAACGGCTTCACTGAACTCACCTGAGCGCTCGCTGTGATGTCTTCTCTCTGCTGCTGATTCAAATGGCCAACAGCGTCCGTGGGGTCCTTCTCACACGGGTCATAAATTCCAGGACCGTCTGCAAACCAGCAGAACAATGTGTTTTGAACAAATAAATGCTGATAATACCTGAAAAGACGCCCATGAGCTATTTACATACCTGCCATGAGGATCCCTGAAGCAAGACACTCCAACACCCTCCGCAGAGCCTCACCTGCCCCCATGGGCCGGTTTCCGGTGCCAATTGCTTTCTCACAGATCAGCTCCAGCGGCTGTGCAGCAGAAGAAAGAAACAGGCTTTTTATTTCACTGAGAAGAATGCATCTCTGCAGTTTTATAAATCTAACAAACTACATGCTTCACATTAAGGGCTTTCATCCACAGTGCCATGTATTCAGAGCGTTGAACTTCTTCACATTGGTTGCCTAAAAACCACAAACATCAATGGATTTTATTGGAAGTTTATGTAATAGAGCTTTGCATATGCAGAGATTGACAATTTTGTTAATTCTTTACAAATACTTCAAGCTTAGCAGACTGGACAGTAAGCACCAGAGAAATGAATCTATCTTTAAGAAGTATTCACAGATTCTTAAAAGATTCAGGTCGGAGCATGAACCAGGCCACTCTATGACATGTTTTGATCTAAACATTTCCATTGTAGTTCTGGTCTTTAGTCTTTTGCAGCCTTGTGCAGGTTTTTTTAAGGATTGCCCTGATTTAGCTCCATTATCTCTTTGTATCAACGCTGGAGGACAGAATCACCACGGCATGATGGTGATGCCATCACTATAGGACGGTGTGTCCAGAGTTATGTCAAGTGTTAGGTTTTTCTTCTTCGCCAAACTGTAATTTACCTATAGCTCAAAAAGTTACATTTTTGTTTCATCTTACCAGAACAGAGGTTAGAGTCAGCAAACCTGTGGAAAACATTTTCTACAGGTTTGCTGTGTCTACTACGATGTTTGAAGCAACTTGAGAGCCAAATTTATTTTGGCTCTTACCTGTTTTCTTATGAGCATTCGTTAAAGGCAGGATTTAAGAGGTATGCAGCTCACAGCTAACCTTTGGTGGATCTCTGCACCTCTTCCAGAGTTAATCTGGGTGTTCTGGTGAACTGCCTGGCAAAGCCTCCCTCCTCCCTGTCAATCAGTGAAAAAAAACCAAGTGGAGCCGATGCCAAAGGCAATCAGAGTGCACCTGGTACAGGTGAAGAGCTGGCAGGACAAGGAGGGTCCTCTTCTGTTTGTAGCAGAGAAAATCCAGCTCCGCAATCAATGACTGTGCAAAAACGAAGCTACACCGTGAAGGACAGCTAGTTTTTCACGGTCAAGTTCTGGTTGACTTTCTTTGTGCAATCCCCCATTTGAAGGGGATCGCCTCTACATGGATTTTTCAACTGTATTTCACTATTTAGGTGTCTTTGATGAATTTTACAGGCAGTTGGCAAATAGGTGAAAACCCTTAAACCAAAACACAAATGCAGCTATTACATAAAATGACTATTAAATTTACATAAAATGCACACATTATGAAACCATCAATGTCAAGAAAACATATTGCTTACACTTTAAATCAAAGAAATTCCTTTCTTTCAAATTCCTTTCAATTAAATAGAGAAAATATCCTGATAGTAAATTCTGTATCTTTAACCAAATAAACCAGCATTATTTTAGCCAAACAAATCTAAATAGTATATTTTTAGTCAAAGTATTTTAAGTCAAAATATAGTAGTGAAATAAAAATTTTAAGATCACTACATAACTTAACCACATAATTCTTAGTATATTTTTGTTCAAATATTTGCATTACCTAATTAAAGTACTGTTTTGTCCCCACATGTATTTTTATATATACATAAATCCATATATGCACACACATTCTTTTCTTTCCATTAGACATTAATTTTAAGTTGCCTTTTCTTTTTTAAACCAAACTTAATCACAATTCTTGAGCACAAGCAAACTGTTCAATATTTCAAAGTTAGAGTCTTAATTAGGAGTCTGTCCTTTCAGGATGATTTGATCAGGTCACAATCAAAAGTAGAAAGGAGCTTACTGACTGTCCTTCACGGTGTTGTAGTTACCTTTGTTTTTCCACAGTCATTGATTGCAGAGCTGAAATGTCTCTGCTACAAGCAGAAGCGGACCCTCCTCTTCCTGCCAGCTCAGTAAACAACAGTGACTCTTCACCTGTACCAGGTGCACTCTGATTGCCTTTGGCATCGGCTCCACCTGGTGTTTTCCCACTCATTGACAGGGAGGAGGGAGGCTTTGCCAGGCAGTTCACCAGAACACCTCCCACCCGCTCTGGTGATGCCCCCAGCATCTGGGTTGACACCAACGACCCGTCCTAATCTGAATTGGCCCCTCACTGCATTTTGGTCACATAACATTTCGATGTGAGCTGTGCTGTTTGCTTCTCACAAATAAGTTAGGACCAGCGAGCTGGCTCCAGGATCTCCAGAATTTGTTGCCATGGTGCTGCATCTCTCTGAGTCTTTTGTAAGAGTTGCTATCAAAATCGGACGTTCTGCAGTCACCGCTTGGGAAAGGCACGACCCAGGAGGAGTGTGTTGGGTGATGCATAATGTACGCAGTCCTCACGGCTTTGCACCTGGGCATCTATCGGACGTTCATTGGCGAGGTTTGCAGAAAGTTGCAGTTGTTCGAAGCTTGTAGTTTAGACCTGTGTTGATGCCCATGCTCCCTTTGGAGGATGCGGACAGCAGCTTGAGCAGCACCGTTCCGATGAGGTGAGTCAGCTGCATGAATCCTCCACACCCATTCAGTGCCTTTTTGAGCTGATATTTCCTCTATTGCAGTTGTATCTTGACAATCCAGGAACTGGTACAGGTCTTTGAGGACAGATTTAACAACAAAACTTGTTCCTGGGTCAGACCAGATTTATATTGGGCGTCCTCTGGTTAGACATCAAAAACTTTCAGCTGACATCGATTCGACCAGGTTGACGTGACGCGCTCTGCTGGCCATGCAACTGAAGACAACACCCCACACTTTCGTTGAGACACGTTTCTTGATGTCTGTGAGAAAGTATGGTCCGAAGAGGTCGACTGCGGTGAACTAAAAGGGAGCTGCAGGTCTAGTTCTTTCCGGAGGCAGGTCACCCATTATTTGTTGGCACCTTCCTGCTTTAGTCTTTTTGCAGAAAAAGCAGCTTTCCACTACTTTCTGAGCCATTTCCTTCCTCTGATGACCCAGGCGTTGAATGGCAAGACAGAGACTGCCATGCCATCTTCTCTGAAGCCATGGATCCTCCCAGCACAAACTAGTAACCCCGTCTCCTCTTCTCCGTACACCACCAAGTGGTCTGGAGTGGTAGCTGGGAAAGTCACTCCCTCTTGAGCAGCTACAAAGATGTCTCTAAGAGGACCTTGGCGTTCTGAGGCAGTGATGACTCCATTTGTTGGCACTCCCACCCACATTGGGGTCTCTATGGACTTGGTTCCTGTTAAAAACTTTTTGGCAGCTCGCCATATGAAAGCAACCGCCTTGACTAGACTCTTTAGGCTACTGAAGCATCTTTCTTCCACCAAATTTTGACCAGCTGCACCACCAGGAGGTCTTCACTCAGGAATCTGCTGACTTATCTCTGCTTGGGCTCTGGAGCCCTGTCACAAACGACGTTTTCTAAATACTGCTAATGCTTTCTTGAGCTGCCATATATACGTCTTTTGCTGACAAAATTGGCCACTCATACTCAGGGAGACGTAGGAACTGTGGTCCTTGCTGCCCCTCTGAATTGACATCAAGTTCTCTTGGCGTGGCTCCTTGAGTGATAATGTCAGCTATGTTGAGTTGCCCAGGGATCCTCCACCAGTCTTGTAGCAGTGTGCTACTTTGAATCTCTCTGATATTATTTGCAAAAAAAAGTCTGAAACTGATAGCTCTCGTGTTGAATAGCTCCAAGAATTGTTTGGCTGTCCACAAAATGGTACCACTGTTGGATCTTAATCAGGCCGTGCTGCTCAAAGTAATTTTTTAAGTGGCTTGTGAAAACTGCACCGCAAAAGGTCTGCTTTGACTGCATCCCCTTTCTGGTTTAGAGGCATCAGCTTTGCTTTTGACTCCACTAGTCAAACTGTTATTTGATCGCAGCAGTCCCATCAAAAGGTAGAGGACAGCACCTTAGGAGTTTACACTGCTGTCTGAAAAGGTGACTGCAACGGGATCAGTTACAACATCTAGAGGGTTAAGGGCTCTTGAAAACTTGAATTTACTTAGCTGAACATGTTCTTCAAATAGGTTTACTGCATCTTTGCGGAACTCATCAGACAAAGCAAGGTCCCATGTATCTTTGACAATGTCACGCCTCGGTTTTGCCTCTTGGAATGCTCTTCGGACCAAAATGGCCCCTTTCTGTTTTGCTGGTGTTGTCAAGCCAACTGGGTCATATAAACCACCAACTTGACTCAATAATTCACATCTCGTCAATGGATTTGGTGTTTGCTTTCATAATTCTTCCAGCAACAAATCTTTTTCCTTTCGCCCTGAGAAGTTGATTCTTACCATGACATGCAACATGTCCGGTTCCACCATGTACCCAAGGCCAAGTGTTTTGATATCTTCATCATTTAGTCGGTTTGGCAGGACGACAATTTTTGGTGAATCCTCCTCCTTTCAGGATCAGCTCCACATATTTTGTGATGGTCTTGTGTCTTTCCAGGCTGCTGTGGGACGTCAATATGTCATCGACATAGCTGTGCTCATGCAATACTTGTCTTTCCTCCTTTAGGTGGCTAAACTGAGGTAGGTTGGCTCTCTCTCTCATGGCGAGTTGTGCTATACAGCCTGCTGGTTTGTCCCCAATGTTTACTCTGGTAATTATGTACTCCCTCAGCTCCGTGTCCTCTGAATCACATCACAAGAACCTGTGCAGATTGACCTCCCTCTCGTCAAACCAGACAAGAATTCTAAATTTTGTTGATGTCTCCTAAAGCAGCAAAGGAGCCATGACGGAGGACAGCCCGGATAGAATTGAGGACATCAGGTCCTTTCATCAGTGGATCGTTTACACTCTGACCTTTGTACCTTGGACTGCTGTTCCAGACGAGTCTCACTAGAGTTCTTACAGAATGGGTGTTGGGAGCAATGAGATTGGCTTATGTACTAGACAAATCCTTTCCAGGTAAGTAAATCCTCCTCAGTCAGCCTTTTTGCAGCCTGACGATCAACCATCTCATGGACCTGAGCACTATAAGCCTTTTTTCCAAGATGGTTTCAAGGCCTTTGACACAGCTCTGGAACTGTTGTCATTCTGCAAGGGGAGTGCAGCATATCTAATGTTTATGCGCCACCTTTGCAGTCTTCACAAGGCTTTCCAGATGTCTTATCATAAGGTCATATGATAGGACATATCTTGTGTTTATACTTGGGCAACTATTACTTGTGACTCTGCAGTCCTGACCGCTTGAGTCGGTTCATATTCCCCAAAGTTAGCCCACAGGGTCTTTTGTATAAGATCTTTTAGCTGTTGCATCTTCTTTTCACACACTGGCTGTTTTGACCAAATCAGACCTTTGCTGCTCACTCAGCACCTCTGCATATGAATTTTCTGCAGAACATTGTTCCTAAATGTCATCTTTGGCATCAAGGACTTTGCCGGTTTCTGCTGTGAGCTTTGCAAAACTGTCTCTAAGCTCCTCTTCAGACTTCATTGCGCGCACGCGTAGCACATTATTGTCCAGACGGGAAAATTGATGCTTCGCTGTTCTAGCAGTGTCTCTGGATGTGACTTTTTAAAGCTGGACATTTTTTTTGTCTTACTCCAGTCTTTAGACCACGGTTTTTCACCGTCAAGTTCTGGTTGACTTTCTATGTGCAATTCCCCACTTGAAAGGGACAGCCTCTACATGGAAGTTTTCAACTGGATTTCATTCAAGACACTTAAATAAAATCAAGTGATCTAAAGGCTGTTCTTGAGTGAAATCCACTTGAAAACTTCCATGTAGAGGCTGTCCCTTTCAAGTGGGGAATTGCATAAAGAAAGTCAACCAGAACTTGACAATGGGTCTTATGGTTACTTTTCTGATTGATGTTCTCCTATCCCAGCCTGATTGTTAGATTTACACTTCTCTACAACGTTCTCCCCGTCCTATGTGCTGTGGTCTTCTTGATGCTGGTGGTTTTCTAATGTTCACTAATAATCCTAAAATGCCTCCACACAACAGCTGGGATTTATATACTAATATTAAATTGTACTCCAGTGGAGTCTATTTACAAAGTGGATGGCTTTCGACCGCAGTTGGTTCCAATAAATTTGATTAAGTTGGAACAGAATAAAGGGGCATGAATACAAATGGCCATCACATTTAAAATAAAAAAAATGTGTTTGTTTTAAAAAGCTTGAAAACCTTCTACTTGACAGTTATGCAAGAGTTTCTGCTGGTTTAAAATAAAACTAAGTCCCAGTAAAACATGTGGCAATTTGTGGTTATAAGGTGAAAAAAGTTGAAGAGGTCTAAAGAAAAAATGGATATCCTGATACGTTCTTGTAGTCGTTATCAATATTATCATCACAGCCCTACTGTATATTATGAAGAAAACTGGGTTTGGTGACCTACCCAGCCACGAAGCGGGGCCCATGTGGAGACTCGGCTGCACAGGTCCCTTAGGATCCGGATGACGATGACACAGGAGCGCAGCCCGTTGGCTCTGGCCTGGAAACATAAGCAGGAGTGGGGGTAGGGCAAGATGAGAGGTGGATAGTTTTAGTCAAGAAGAGAAAATTAAGTGGGACAAACAATACTAACACCCACATAAAAAGAAAAGGAATAAAAATGGAGCCACGGACTATCATAGCTTAGCTTTATCATCATGGAAGATATCCACATACGTTAAAGGATTACTTTGCAAGAAGATCTTAAAACACTAAAGATATAGCTAGGTCCATACAAAAAAACAACTGATGGTGCAGCTATTAGGTGTGAACAATTTCTGCCTTTGGGGAAAACATGCATCTAACAAAGATCAGAAGAAAAGAAGTGAATAAAACCACCTCAAACTCAAGCCTAGGCTAATGTGAGAAACAAGTAAACCGTTACAAAAGGCTGTGCATACATGTGCCGTCACTGTAAGGTGTCATGGTCGGGTTAGAGACAGAGATACTTAGAAATGACTCGAGGTGCAATATTCCTGTTGATTTTGTGACACACTAACAAAAGCAGCCAGGAGAGCAGAAGAGGTTGAGGCCACATACTCTACACTGACAAGCTGCTGAGATGGAGCACTGATTGTTACAGCGTGAAAAGCCAAAGGTCACACAGGCAAAAGTACTATGAGTAATAAAACACAGTTAACCACATGAAACAGTTCGCCTTACATTATCACATAGGGCAGCAAAAAGTGCTCTATAAGTAGCTTGCATAATTACATTTATGAAAACAAAAACTCATTCACAGCAACAATGACATTATAGAAATATTGCACCTGGGTGGATGGCTATTAGTTCCAGATTTTGTTGATTTGAGTTAAAAGCTTTGCTAAATGAGAAAACGAATGAAACTTAAGAGCTAAAAGCAACAACTTTCCTTTGAATAAATGTTACTGACAGAGAACCTGTAAAGTGAGCAAAGCAACTGAAGCGTGTGATGACACACATATCCTAAGAAACAAACACCCAAGTCATCAAATAATACTACAGGAAGTACACCTCAAAAGAGGAAAAGATAAAAGAAAATGTAAGAAATCTGAAAAAAATATAAAGAACAAAGAGCATAAAACCAAACTCAAATCTACATCTGCTTTAGAGACAAATAAAGGCAAGATTCAAACCTGGAACCACTTAGCGTGGCGGAGAGATGCCAAGGCAGTTAGGCATTTCTGCCTGTCCAGAACATCCGGGGGATCGATGACTGAAAGCGTTTCTATTGGCAGGTGGAATAAGAAGACAAGGTACAGTTTGACCAAGGGGAGTTCTGTCAGCCGGCCAGGGGGAACACAGGCAGCCTTCCCAAAGCACAGGCAGGAAGGGGGAAGGGGAGGGGATCCCTCCACGGGAGAACCACCCAAAGCTTTCAACCTCCCAGTTAATATTATTTTACAGCCCCCCCCACACACACACAAAAAAAAAAAAAAGACACCTGAAACTAGAGATGCATCGAGAAATTTGCCAGTGACCAATATCAGGACGATTTTATGCTAAGCCGCTAGTTGGAAGGTAAAAAGGTATTTTTCCAGGGTTGGTGAACACGCCGTACATCACAGTGCTACCAAATCAGACTAGTACCATTGTTTGGTGCGGAAGTTATTACTGAGCGAAGACTAAACAAGTTACACGTTATCCAGCATCACATTGATGTCTTTGGGGGAAAAAAAAGATAAAAGAAACAGCTGTTTAAAAAAAAAATTCATAGGTATGTCGCTTTTCTATTATCAATTTTAGTATTAAGACGGTTAAATCCATATTTATGTCTAGAAAGAAGACAAAATAATTTTATTGTTACTTATAGCTCTTAAAGATAAACCGGAACTGGGCTAAAATCATTCTTGGCAAGCCGGAGCTTTCCAAAACCGGAGATCGGAAACTGGCCACAGAATTTCTGATCGGTGCATCTCTACTTAAAACCCAGCACACTTACAGGGTTGTGTCTTAAGTCCTAAGCTGTGTAAAAAAAACAAAAATAAAAAAGGCATAAAAATGTGTAGACTAAAATAATAATATCAAAAATTTTATCAAATGGGAGGTTGTCTTCACAGTTCTTTTTTAGCTCAAACAGATGCTTTTTTCTAACACTAACAGGAGGTGGAACCCCTTCCCTTTGCCCCTATACTGGGTACACTGCACTTTGCCCCTTCCGAGACAGAGAGCGGCCAGTTGGTCAAAGGTCCAGCGTCCCTAAAAATTGACAAACTAGAAGGCTTGACAGAGAGAATCAGAATTGGAACCACAGGCAGAAATTATCAGATGCACAAAAAGTGGGTATCAAAACAAGTCCACACTGCAGCAAAACTGATGGCTCATAAATGAAGGCCCAAACTGGGCATCACTGTTAGTGCAGGGCTACAGATAAAGTCAAGGCTCAATCCTTACTGTTGAGCAATCTGAAAAAAGATAGCAGGAAAGCAGAGACCCCTACTCCTTACCAAACATTGACTTCAATGAGTCTAAAGCAGATGGATTGCTAGGACAACTAGAGCAGTTGATATACATGCCAAATTCTTGTGCCCCTTGTCATTATCTGTAACCTTGGACCTGTCCTGCTAGAAAAAACAGAGGCGGTTAACAGCCCGCTGCGGGGTCCAACAGAGAGTTTGGCCTTTTGCTCCTCATTTTTGCTGCAATGCAAACCGTTCATTATCAATGATAAAACACATGCAAACACAGTGGTCTCAGTGGTTTTGTATTTGGGTAAATTCTCAGTAAGCCTTCATTTCAATGGTTACCTGATGTTTAAAGGGGTAGAGAAACCATGTCTTCAACAATAATTACACTACCTGCCCTTTACTGTATATTGGGCCATCAAAAATGTACAATTACATTACATGGAACTACGAGAGTGTCTATAATGAGCTATAAACATAGCATTATTTCATTATCTGAAGGTCTTCTTGTCCCCTAGCTCCATTGAAGGCCCAATAAACAATATCTGTCTAGCCTTGTTGCCTGCCTGGCCTTCCAGCTGGAAGTAGGTTACCACTAATAAAGAAAGAGGGTCTTTATTTGGGGGTGCTTACCTCCAGCAGTAGCCTTCTCTATCTCTTCACGAACCAAAGGGGATGTAAGGTGAATTGTGAGCGTGAGAGGGGGCTCCTTTGTGTTCTGGATAATAATGCTCGCATCCTGGATATTCTGTGTTACTACATATTTGTCTTCTGTTATTGTCTGGAAAGAAGAAAGAGGACAAGGCCATTCTTTTGCTTATCTATGAAATATTTTGAGCAGACTACTGTAAATAATGAGGAACAAGGAATTATCAGAATTAAAACATTGCTCTTAAAGATAAAATGTGCTTATTGTCAAAAAGGCTACTTCCGTATACTAATCATGGCTTTCTTTACAACTTTCTACCATGCATTTTATTCGCTATTTGTATATATAAAAGAAAAGATATGTACTTATAAAAATGTTTTTATATAATTGATTATTGTACTGGATTAGAGGACTGACATACAGTCATACCTTTATCTGGGCAACAAGGTTATCAGACACCCTTTCCAGCAGACTGACGGTAGGCTTGTCCTTACAGAGAAGCACCAGCTCTAGGTCCAGATCTCCTTTCAGCAGCAGACCCTTAGCAACCAGGCCCACCCTCATAACACCACGCAGAGTACGAGTGGCCTGATCTTTCTGCTCACTTTTGGAAGAAAAAAGTAGATGAAACATGTTAGACAGCTATATTATTATCTAGTAACCAATGAGCTACCTAATATTTCCTGACCTGTCCTTGTCAGTGTCTGTGCTTTCAAATTCAGACTTTGAAGTTCCCTTTTCCTCTTTATCCAGCCAGTCAGATACCGCTTTAAGAGCGCGTTCCGTGTGGGACACCATGTTCTGGACACTTTCCAGCTCCTCCTGAGTTGGATAGATGGCAGAATGTTTGGCCATGACGTGGCGGTCCCCGTTCATGAAGACACGCATTGCTCTGTGGCGCACGGGGGGAGGCTAGGGTGGAAAACAGGCAAGATAGTTAATTAAGGATGAAGAACCTTGGAGGTTCTTGAAAAAACACGGCAAGTAGAAACTAGCTCGTAACAACAGGCACCAAACATAGAACATGACAATTTTACAGAATCACAGAGAAACATCTAAAACAGAATGAATCAGAATATAATTTTTTTTTACCAAATACTAATGGCACAGTAGGCCAGGGTGAAAAAACGAAAATGTACCAACAAAGAAATTTACGACAATAACCTTTTGCCCATATCGGTATAAAAAAAATTTAAGGAAAAGTCGTTTTTATAGGTAGGCTATGGTCCTGTCGGTTTAAGATGCTGCGCTAAGTGTACAGTCTGTAGCCAGATGACTCCACCCCATCCACTGTGAAACAAGAAGCGAAAAAGACGGTGAGGTTCTGAGAATGGAGGAAATCTCAAATGTTTAAGCGGCAGCGGAGGTAAAGCCGGTCAAGAAGAAAGAGGAGCTACTGACAACGGTGCAAACGTAGTTAAAGCTGACGAGCTTAACAGATGGGTGCGAGTGCAGTTTTCTGGGCATGGGCTGCACCTGGCAACCGGTACGTGCGCACATCTCAATGGAGTTACCTATGCCTAAAGTGTTATTATTATCACTCCTCTAACCTATATGCCCTGTTGGGGAAATTTGGAAATTGATATTGAGTATACCATCAATATATCTGGCTGTGAAGTAGCCCTGTGGTGGTGGTGTGTATGTGTTATTATCCATTTATCTTTACTGAAGTGAACTGTTCAATACATCGCAACATTGTCCGTAGGCCATATCGCCCAGCCCTACAACACGACTGCTTCAATTCCCACAAATGTAAATTCGATTTTATTAAGCGTAATCCAGGACGCAAACCAGCAATCTACATGCCTCTTGCTACCCTGACATTGTTGTGCAAGTATACTCTATGGTCCATGTGCAGCTGCTCTGTATGCGCTCTCTCCTGTAGGGCGGAAATGATTCCTCGAATAACTCGATTACTGACATTCCTTAAGGCCAATCACCAGGCTTCATCAAATTATTTTTATCTACTGTCTAAGTTTTCCACGCACTGGGTTCCAATCGGGTGGTTATTTGTGTTGCACACTACTAGGGCTGGACAATAATTCAATAACGATATATATCGATCGATAGATAGATGTATGGTTCAATATGAAAAACAGGGGTCAATAAAAAGTTCAATAAAATAACATTCTAGCCTATCATGCCGGTTAATACTACAGTCATTACATCCTCCCAACCAATCACAAACTCAGGAAAGCCCCATCAGCCTTCAGAGAGCATGCGCTCTTTTCTTTTTTAACACTTACAGTTTTTGTAAAAACTTGGTTGAATAAAGGGTTGTGTTTGAATCCATTTATTTAAGAATAGGTCATTAAGCAACAGCATAAAATGGCCAGTGCTGCACTTAAAATGTATATTTTGAATTGTTTTGATAATTATCGATATCGATCAATAGGATTTCTATTTTATGGATATGCTTTTATTCTATATCGTCCAGCCCTACACACTACCCTCACTTCTGCTGATGAACGCCTACGCTGCTGATAAACGACTACCATTGGAAGTCACAGATATAAATTGTAAAAAGAAAAAAAGCCATCTCTTTATACAAATTTCAAGGCATGTTGGAATGACCACCTGCTTATAGAGTCTACTAAATCAGACAGATTTTAAAAACTAACATAAAAGACTGATTTGTTTTGCCAATTTTTGCATGACAATTGGCTAATGACAAGAAAATAAAATAGAGATTAAAACTTTACCATTTTGCTTTTAGTGAAACTTTTTTGTCCAGTGAATCCCAATAAATAAAGCTGTCTTCTTGGAGGGAGATGACACGGCCGATGCTTGTTTCTGTGAGAGGAAATCAGGAATCACGACACTGAGTAAAGACAAAACGATGAGTAAGCACTAAGCTAGATGGACAAAAGACGTTGTCCATTATTTGGATTTGTTATTTCATTGAGTAAATAAAGTTGTATTGTATTTTAGGCAACTTGTTAAATAACTAAGACTTATCATAAAACCTTTTCTCAGGTGTTAAGTCTTGCAACTTTGCTGCTAACAATTAAACAATTATTTAATAGCAGCTAAGGACATAAGGAGGCTTATTTGTCAATGTACTGCTACAACAAAATTTTGTTGAGGAGTAATGAGTTACTCTTTTTGGCCGACACTGAGCTTGTTGATGATGAACAGGAGAACATGGATATAAGCCAGAGGTCAGCCTCTATTGTGGTATTCTTGCGCGTATTCCAGACTGACCTCATCCTCAAGATTTATTTTAAAAATTTTATATACGTTTATATTTCTACACAAAAAATATTGCTTTTATATTTTTTTCTCAGTAGAGTTTATATTAAAGTCTTAGTTATTTTTTACAGTGAATAAATTTAACTTACTGAGATATAGTTAGATCAATAATTTGGCCTTTAAAATTACAGATTATTGATCTGATCAAATTTTAGAAACAAGAGCATTCTTCAGTTGCTGGGTTTGTGACTAAAAAACGGGATGAGAATCCCCATATAAAGCACTTATATGCTATTGTGGGTTAAAGTTTGAACATTCTAGTACACAATGTAAAAAACACTCAGTATTGTTCTTTTCACTGCTATTGAAGACACGCTAAACTTTAAGTTTGACAAAACAATTTGATTTGTCAAACTAAGAAATCAAATTTTTTTTTTACATTTCTAATTATTGCAGTTTTTCAAATTGATTTTTAGGAACGCTGATGTCTAGCCAATAGTCTTAATTTGACCAAGTACCCATACAGCAAAAATTAACTAATTTGATCTGAGAGAAATTTTTCAAGTTCAGTGTTCAAAGTATGGAGATTTTTTTCCCCTCTTAATTTCAGATTCCAGCTATGCTGTTTACTTTAAAAACAAACACAGCATATGACTTTTCAGTCATATGTGTGACCTTTTGGCTGAATAAAGGCCTATTACTAATGAAATAACTAATATCTAATTCAAGACTGAAAAACAGTGTGTGCGCATCAACAACACGTTTACCTAAAGTTTCAAGACGATATTTAAAACAAAATGTAGAAGTTATTCTCAGTGACTACATTTTGTTGTTGGTCACAGCATTTAGCTGGCAGATTCAGGAAAACACTCGACACCAGTTTTTCGGGTTTCTAAGCGGTAACCATCACATTTTCAAGCATACGTACATAAAAGCCTCCTTAACTTTTGAAATTGGGGTCAATAGTGAAACCATAACATGCCTCACAAAACCGACTCCAGTCGGGGAGTTTAGTGCCGTGATCAAAACAAACATCAGGTTAAAATAGCGGGACTCGGGGATGTTTTGTTACAGATTTCGTCGAACCGCTGCTGTAAAGATAACCCGGTGAAAACACGACCATACCCTAACCCTGTGGTCTCAAAACTCAAATCCTTAAGGGCCGGTGGCCTGCAGACGTGTCCCTTGCCATACACACATGATTCAAACGCAGTCAAGCTCCGCGGAGCTCTGCAAATCAGCTCATATTGGAGCCAGGTCTGTTGAGGCAGAGACATCTAAAGGTTCCGGCCCTGGAGGACTGGAGTTTGGGACCACCAACCCAACGTTGTTCCATTCAATAACTCACCAAATCAGAGCATCAAACCTCGCGCAGATACCTAAAAAGCTACTGGCGCAGATTCAAATTTTACATGAAACAGTTTATGCTACATAGAGATGCAGAGGAAATATCAATTCGGTCACAAATTCAGATATTTAGGAATAGAGGGAAAAACAGACGCCATTTTATTTTGGTTGTTAGCCTTGACGAAACAAATCATTCACCTACCGTTTCAAGCTAACGGCATGCTCCTTAATGAGCAAAACACGAGAAAGAAATTGGACATGTGGTTCCTACTGGCCACACACAAGTCTACAAATATTCACAACATCAAATGTGAAATGATACTTAGTTATGCTGGTTAAGGAACGCCAAAATGGTCGAGGATAAAGGAGCAAGACCCCACTGAATCTCCGACCAGTTAGCGATAGCAGGTTTAGCTTTACCGAACAGCCGCTAAGAGCAACGGCTCAACGCGCAAGAATGAGCGCAAATGAGTTCACCAACATGTCTTTTTAGAAGCAGACCCCTTCTAATGTCGTATTACCAATCCGCCGGGGGCTTGTTCTAAAATTTTTATTGCTTACTTACTAGCAAATGTTGTCAGCTCACCAGTCGTGCCACCGTCGAAGAGCTCAAACTCTGCAGCGCGAGTGTAAAGGGAGACGCCCACGAACCCGAATCAATAGCGCTCATTGGCCAAACTCTAGATGACGCAACAGTCTTAGCAAATAAAAAATAGGGGTCCGCAGCTTAGGGGTGTGGTCAAGACTCAAAAAATGGCGATCCGTGGCGAGTTTCCTGCTGAAGAAGGTATGAGCTGCAGAAAGAGAAAATGCTCTGTGATAACCATGTTTTCCCTCATGAAAATAAAAAAGACTTCATCATAAATCATAATAATTAATTATACATTAAAAAAACGCACAATATCGGATATCTACATTTTAAACAATCTTTTAACTTACTATTTAATTACAAAGAATCTGAACATTTCTCCACTAAACAACAAATATATGTCCTTTAATTATTTTTATTTTGGGGCATCTTGCTAATATTGAATCATTCGTCCTTATAGACATCCCACAGCACCTCAAACTTACAGTAAAATGTTTAAAAGATCATTCTCATTTTTAAAAATGTATAAAAAGTGCAAGCACATAAATATTTAAAGATTTATCTTTATTTACATAAATAAATGATATAGATAAACAAGAATATAAAAAATGAAAAAAAGTTTGGGGGTGGGGCTGCACAGCCACAGTTCAGCACAACCTGAATTAACATGTTTCAAGTAAGCGTAACTTCTAGGAGGTGTATGTTCTAAATACATAATAATATGGGACAGGTCACCTTGAATACTGCAAAAGGTAATTACTCCCACAATGCTTTGCAAAATGTTCACACCCAGCTAACTTTTCACATCACAATTACACCCCTCAGCGTTTTGAGATTTTATTTGATAGATCAACATACAACCTTTTTTTTTAAATATAGAAACCTGGAGTGAATTTTTCAGCCCTCTGTTATCTGACATACCTTTTGTTCTTTCTTTTTTACGTGTCGTGTTTGGCAGTGTAGCATTACGAATTGCTGTCTTAATGCCAAAGAGAGCCCAACTTTCTTGGCATTACTGCAGCAGTGGAGCATTACCGCAAAAAGCAGTGCTTTGCTAGATTTAAATATGCATGAAGCTTTATTAGATTTTCTTCTGGAACTATTTCGTGTTCAATGGACACAAAAACGGAAAGGTAAAAGAGAAAAAGATGCGACAAAATGCTAAAAGGGAGAAAAGGTGAAAAAGATAGAGGAGCAGAAAGGAAGAGAACAAGATAATATCCTCTGAGTCTGCTTCTACACCTGCAAAGAGAGAAATAAAAAGAGAAACAAAACAAACCCATAAAGCATTACAGGTACAAACAACCAATGCACGGGTGGGTGCATCCCAGTCCTGTCCTCCCAAATGAGCAGCGCATCTGCACGCATCCAACCAAGGGTTCTTGTACCCAGGGGGGTAAAAGGAAACGGGCACAGGAGAGGCAGTGAGTCAGAGGGGGTGTATTTAATAATTTAATAATGATAATAATAATACATTTTATTTCAAGCACCTTTCAAAGCATTCAAGGACACTGTACAGGTAAAAACAATAAGTGGTAAAAGCCATATCGTCATAATTAAAGAAACAACACACTACACACAGGAAAGTAACAGAAAAGCATAATGAAAAGGCAATCTTGAACATGTGGGTTTTGAGTTTTGATTTATGTTTATCGGCAGGTTCATGTGTATGTGTGTGTGCAAGTGTGCATCAGTGTCCAGTAGCCCGCCCTCCAACCATAGTCTTAGATGGTCTGTTCCTGGCCACGTGTCATGGAAGGGCGGGTGCTGGGGTAGAGCATCTTGTTTGCATAATATCCAGGAGAGTTTGAGATAACCAGCCTCCAAGGCCAGCATCGGGCTGCCAATTCAGATAACGAGTTGTTTTGTCTCAAGCTGACTGTGAAATTCCATCAGTCTTTAAGTTTTTGCTGGTCCGTCTTCGTGGCAACTCCCAAACAGCTGACTTTGTTGGTCTTTCTGCCGTAAATCGAGCTTAGACTTCCCCGAGGTCAATTCCATTTCACCATTGAGTTCAGACCACAGCTGGCATGTCATGCTGTACCAGCATCGCATCCAGCTTGCGGTTTTCCTCACAAAGCATCTGAGTCTGGGTGGGCAAAGTGTGATTTAATCCATCACACATTCCTGGCAGCCTTACCATGGCCAGAACAGCTGCCGAGATCTTCCAAATTTGCTGATATACCAGGTAACCGCCAGCTCCAATAAGCAGAAATCCTGTTATCATAAATCCAATTATGTACACATATTTCACATCCTTGATGGAAAAAAGAGACAGACACACAATCATCCACGTCTCCCAGGAGTCCAGAGTGTATCCAGCTGCATGTGTCAGTCAGAATCAGTGACGAGTTCAAATGCATGTGACACATTTCATACATACATTTAAATATAATAAATAGATGAAACCACAAACCATTTTTCCTTAAACTTCCCGACCCTGTGCTAAATTTGTGTTGCTCTATAACCTTATCAGCTATCAAAGGTTTAGATTTTAATGTGACAGAATGTGGAAAATGCCAAGCGATGTGATTACTTTTACAAGGCACTGTAAGGACATAGATTTTAGAGTAATACTTCTGTCTAATTGTTTGTGGAAATTTTCACTTTCTCACTTTTGCAAAGAGGAAATGTAACTTTTGAATGAGAAACGATTCCACATAACTCAGAAAAAGGTGACACAAGTATAGAAGAAATCGATTTTAATCAACAATCTTACATTCCATTCTCTGGACAGTATCACATTCAGTCAGCTTCACTTCTGCCCCCCCCCCAAATATATGGAGAAAACAGATGCTCAGTACTTATATTCACATCTATAATCCTGTCACAGGACTACATGGGCAACACACGTCATGGTTTTCACATTTTCATGCTGAGTTAAAAGGACGTTCTTTTACTCTCATGTGAACACTGACACAAGTCGCTGACTTGTACACTGGGTCTGACAAACAAACAAAGAGACATTTAAAAGCTCTTATTTTAGTTGAGATGTTCTTTTTAAGACTTAAAATAAGTCTTACTTTAAAAAACAAATCTGAATATATTAACTTACAACCAAAATTGTTTCTATTTACAGTGATACTTAAACATTTTTACATCCTTTAAAAACGTAGGCATAGGTATGACCTCATTCAAGAATGAGGAACAATCTTTGATGGTGCAGTAAAAATAGTGTAAATGTGAATATAGAGCACGCTGCACTTTTACCGCCTGCCCTGGCAAAGACCTGATATATGGGACAGTTATTCATAACAGCACACCAATAAGTTTCCCAAGGCCTTTGGAAGAGAAATAGGCCCACAGCATCACAGATCCTCCACTGTATTCTCCACCAATTTGTGTAATGTCTAATTGTTGCTTTGGAAACTTGGTAACCACAAGATTTCACTGTTTGCTGCAGCAATATAGCAGTGAGGTTTGGCAAATGATTTTAGCTCTCTTTCCATTCTTCTCTGTGGCAAGATAACAAAATACTCCTTGATGCAAAAATTTGTCTTTTACTAAAGTGTTCCTAGACTCTTTGATTTACTTCAAAGGGGACATTTCATGCTTTTAAGTTCTTCTTCCTTTTCACATTGAAATCATTCAGTTGTGGTCTATATAAAGAGGAACTGCAACGCTTTGGTCTGAATTCCTTGTTATTGTTGCCCCACAGCCCCTCTTTTACCCCTATCCTGATGTCCGTCTGAGAGCAACTCGTTTTGGTACTGTCTCTTTAAATGTAAAGGAGAAACTTCACAACACTGCCTGCTCTGGGCCATCGAGCCCCGTTTGGCCATTTTTGTAGAGAGGGGACTGTGCAATGAATCGTGTGGGTTAATACACCCAACAACCGAACAATTTGAGTCATCCCCTTGTAGTTTCTCCACCCTTCAGCTTGGACTACAAAATGGAAAAATACAAACAGCGGATTTAGTTTTTCCCTAATCTCTAAACATAGTAGCTTTAGCTTCTGGATTTTGCAGACTTTCCTAAACCTCCCTTCAAGTTTTTCCCAACAATTCTGGATCAGGACTAATTTTATCCTACTTTTACATTAACATTAGGTTTTAAAACATCCACCATCAAAACTTAGCACTCTAAAACAGTGTCCATGCTTATACTCATTGTCTTTAAAGGTGATCAACATTCTCTTCAGATTCAGTGCATGTAGGAGCTCCTAACATTTTGCTGATGCGATCCAGGGCTAAGGACTCTTGTGCATGTGGCAGAATATCTTAGCTCAGTTTTGAAAAATAGGCCCGACCAACCCTGGGCCACAGCCACATTTTGCAGATAGTTTTGCACACAAAAACCTGCTGAGTTATTTCTTTAACTCAAATGCTTGGTTTACGCTGTTTTGGTGTTTTACTCAAACATTGTGATCCAGTTTGTTTGTCTGGAAAATAATGCTAACATCAGTGGGCTGTGTTAACGCAAACAGGTTGAATAAAGGAATGGTTCTAAAGTTCATATAGGCCGACAATATTTTATACAAAGTTATATAAGCATGAATATTTGCGATGAACATTGCCAAAAAGAATTTTTTGGACATTGTTGAGGTTGTTGTTGTTTTCTCTCCTTATGTCTCTAAAGCTTTTCTCTGGATTCTCCTGCTTCCTTGCCCGATTTTAAAACATGGATATCAGGTTTATTGGCCATTTTAAACTGCTCTTAGTTGTTTACATGTGTGGATATTTCTTGATCATTTCCATGTTGTCCTGTGATAGGATGGTGACCTTTCCAGGTTGCACCCTGCCTCTCTCCCATTGACCTCTGGAAAAACTATCCCGCCCTACCTCCCTGCAAAGACTGAGGATGGATGGATGGGAATATTTCATTTAAGTCCAAAAACTCAATCTTTCCTGGTTCTGGGTTATTCTTTTAATCAGTGTTTGGTGGCCTTATAAGTAGATATTGGTTATTTTAACCCATTTTTGTAGTTGAGAACCTATTTCAGCATTCTGGGTCAATGAGGAGGTAAATCTAACCGAGTTGTTTTTAACCCAGCAGTTTTAGTGTATTTAAATGTAATGCTTTATGTTATTATTATTATTATTATTATTATTATTTGACATCTCATTGCTCATTTAGACAAAAAAAGTGCTGCTTTGTTTTGATCTATCCACATGTCCAAAGGTTTTTTTACTTCTTCATGATGCCTGTGGTCACCTCTCCCTATAAACCCGGGACAAGCAGCATCACTGCTTTTAGTTTGAACTTGTAGGTTACATAGCTGCATGTCGTTACATAGACGACATGAGAGATGCTTTGATGACTTTATTTTCTGTTTTATGTCTTCCACTGGAAGGGATCTTCATCACTTGACCACTTATATGACCATGACCATTCTTGTTTTCATTTGAGCATACAGGAGTGTGAACAATTGCTGCTCTCATCCCCAAATCTTCAGAAATCTCTTTTGTTTGTGCTTTATTGCACTTCAAGACATCATATCAAGTTGACAAAAACAAGATACTCAGTCGTGACTGGAAAGTAAGTTCATGGAAACATCTGGCTATAATTTGAAACTATGCCAAGTGATGCAATTGAAATTTAAAAACAATTTCTAGACTTTTAAGCCCCTCTGTATGTCTCCTTTTGCACTGTTACAAACCAGTACCAGGTTTTTCTCTCAGCTGGGCCTTTCCACTCTTCTTTAGTCTTTTACTTGCTCATACATAGGAAACCTATGTGAAATGCTACATTCAGTCTTCAATACTCAAAGACAGAGATCCAACCCGCTTTGTTTACATCGGTCAGGGTGAGTTGCACTCAAAGGAGCCATGACAGGCAGATCTTATGGATCTTTCTCTGGTCTTCTGGTCTAAATGAACAGCTGTCGCCTTCATCTCATTGTTTCACATCCCAGTGCTTCCTCTGTTCGAATTCTTTTTTCCAGGGATACTCTCCGACTTGCACATGTAGCTGACGTCCCAGCGGATGGAGCGAAAGGTGCTCCCCTTGAAGCTGGCCTGCTTTTTGGTGATGCGGTAGATCTTGCGGAGGACGGCACGTCTCAGCAGGATGTAGACCCATGGGTCCAGGATCTGGTTGCAGGTCGCCATTCTGACACCGGTCATCATGAGTTTGCTGTACGTGCAGGTGACCTCCTCGCTCAGGTGGGATTCGCTGTAAGAGCGCGTGGCTGACATCAGTGAAAAGACCTAAAACGAAATAGAACAGCAACATGTTGGTCTCAGCTCGCTGCTTATGAAAAACCGAGCGTGGAAATATTTTAAACATTTCTGTTTTTGTTCATCATTTCATTCTTGGATATCAGGTTTATTGGCCATTCTAAACGGCTAGGGAAATTTCATTGTAATGTATGTTTCAATGTATGTTTCAATGACAATAAAGATGATATTACAATATTACAATTACAATTCTTGCAGTTTTTTTACTTTTTACGCTCACCCTGTTAAAGCAACTTGCCAGATTTTTCTGTACAACCAACAGAACCGTTTAGATGTAGTTAGTCATCCATAAATAAGCATCGTCATGAAAATTTCAATTCGATTTATTATTTTGTTGTAAAACAGAATTTAATTGGGAGAAAATCTGCCCTCCTAAGCTTTAACACCTAAATGCGTCTGGCAATATCATATGGGGCGCAGAGCTGTTTTGAGTGAATTTTTTGACTTCCTCTCCATCGCTCAATGTTTGTATCTAATTCCTCCATCAAAGATGTTTACTTGTTATATGTATATCTGCAGGAAAAAGTTTGAGCCGTATTTCCGAACACCGCATGGACTTCATGACTCTTTGGAAATCTTTGGCAAGGAAGCTGTTTGCAAAAAAGAACCAACAGGGTCAGGAATGCAACCTGAATCCTCTACAACAGGGGTTCCCAAACTTTTCAGCCTGTGACCCCCAAAATAACATTGCAAGAGACTGGCGACCTCCATTTAGGCATCCCCCTGTGTTACGATAAGGAATGTTGAGCATTTGTAAAGTTTTATATACAACTTTATTATAATATATTGAAATAATTACAACCATATCCTCATGATTTTTCAACTTTGTTCTGGTAATACTATGAGTTTATTTTCCTAATAATACAACTTTATTTTTGCAATGTTATTTATTTTGTACACCTAATATTATGACTTTATTCTCATAATTTCTACACACACACACACACACGCACGCACACACACACACACACACACACACACACACACACACACACACACACACACACACACACACACACACACACAAAATCATATTAGGGCCATCATTGATTATAAAAAAATAAATCACTGGACATGGAGGAGTAAATTTTCTCAAAAAAACCCTGCAAATATTTCAAGATTCATGTCACACATTTGCGAGAAAAAAAACTCTGATGTTGAAAAGTTGGAAATATTTGAGAAAAAACATAATTTTCCACAATTAAAGGTGTACATTTGCTCATCTCGCAACCCGACATGGTGTCTGCGACCCCCACTTTGGGAACCGCTGCTCTAGAACCTACTGTCAGAAGTCACTGGTTTGCCATAATGTTTACCAATGTCTGCTGTTCTTTGAGTGTATTTTGATGTCACTGACCATCAACTACACACACAGCAGAATTAGCAATTTTCAGAAGGTCCTTTTTTAACCTTCGTATTAGGTGAAGTCCTTCAGTGAATATAAATATTTCATCACATGGTCTTCTTTTGATTGCCTGTATGCATTTGTTAGTGACATACATATACCACTTAATTGTATATTTACATAAAAACCAGGGTGCTTCTCGGAGACATTATGGAACGCTCAAATGAGTGGAGCAGGTTGGGGATACACGTTAAATGTCAAGAATCGATCGATCCATTGCTTTGTGGTGCCGGTCCTGTCCTTTTTGTTTTTGCTGTCTAAAGAAATGTGAAAATCATGTGGAATCTTACACTTAAATGATGTATGACGTTAGGAAACTGATGAGCAACATCCAATATTAATCACCTCTAAGAGGACTTTTTCAATCCTGCAGAGAAAGGCAAATAAAAAACGGCAAACTGCATCTTTTAGCGATCTATTGTGAAACAGAAATGGAATCACCTGCGTTTACAGTTTCATAGAAATAATTTTGTTTGCAACGATAAATCTTTAAGTTGTTGTAGCAAAATTATCTCAGAAGGAGATGAGGAACTAATTTCTAAAAACTCTACAAAAACTGATTGAGGTTATTCTGTCCATATTATATATTTAATCATAGAGCTAAATTAATGTAAAATTAGACAATGCTCCAAAGAAAAATACAACAAGATATATCATCCCTGAGCAAGACCCTTAATCCCAAATGGCTCCCTGGATGCTGCACAGTGGCAGCCCGCTGCTCCCCAATGAGATGGGTTAAATGCAGAGAACTAATTTCATTGGAATGTATGTTGCAATGACATTAAAGATGATTATTATTGATATCAGACTTTACTGAAGGGGATTTTGCTCAAACACTAATAGGCTCAGTCTGTTTTTTTATGTTCTTGACAAAAACACTTGAGTTTGTTCATGAACCCGCTCTTTAACCTCCAGGTTCACGGTGTGCTTTATGGCGAACATATGTGTTCAAAAACACTCTTGTTTTACTGGGTCCTCTAGCAGTTATGTTAATAGAGATTATTTTGTTTGCATGCCTGAAAAAGAATGGGCTGCATGAGGCTGCAGTTGTTTACCAACTGTTGCCTTGCAGCCATAAGGTCTTTCTGCATGAAATTAGCATGTTTTCCGCATGCAGACGGTTCTTTCCAGGTACTCTGGTTTCTTCCCACAGTCCTAAAAACATGCATGTTAGGTAATCACCGCCTCTCGCCCAATGACCGCAGGGCAGGCACCACCCCCCTCCACAACCACGCAGGGCTAAGCGGCTATAGACAATGGATGGATTGTCGCAGAGTGGGATTTCAAGGTTTTTTCAGATTTTGTAGCTGTTCTAGAAGCCACTTCCAACTTGAGAAAAAAGATAATTTCACTTAAATATAGGGCATAATGTATATATACTTCTTAAATGTTTGCAGTTTTTAAAATTCCTTTGTCGGTTTAGCTCAAACTAGAAACATCCCTAAACTAAACTACATCTAAAATAAGAAATATTTTTTGAATTAACATAAAGAAAGTTTTTTTTCTGATACATGCTTTCCACCAGTCTGAAAAACAGCAAATCTAACAACTGACTAGTGCTGTGCTTGAACTACAAGTTTGTCTTCAAATCTGCCTTTAATGATAACGGTTAGTCATTCACTACATCTGATTATGTTTCTATGTCCCTTATTCTTTTTCAGTAATTGTCTTTACCGTGTATGTCATAGACTCACCAGCAGAGGGCTCCAGCAGATGCAAGAGGTGACCATGATGCCAACCAGCTGCACCACCATCTCTGTGTCATGAGACCTCGCAGAGAACCTCTGTGAGTAGGAATTCTTCTTTAGCCTGGCTCTGATGAGTGTAATCCCACTGATGGTGTTGCAGATGAAGGCAAGGGCAAGAGAGCCAAAAGCCAGTCCAGAGAACAGCATCACAAAGATCAGATCTTTGGCATTAGTGTCCTTCACCTTAATAAAGCACCATGTTCCTGGGTACTGGTTAGTGTAGTCCCCTAGTTGGAATACAGGTAGCAGGGCCACGCATAGAGCCAGGAGCCAGATCATGGACAGGGCTATTTTCGTCCGTGCTGTGCTCACCAGCCGAGCGTGGAGCAGAGGCTTGGTGACACCGAGGCAGCGCTCAGCGGCCATCGCACAGCCCAGAAAGAGCGGGCAGAGGCCGAAAAACACCAGGCAACCTCCCAGAAACTGACAAGGGCTGTCTGGATCTGTCGAAGCATCCCAGGATGTCATATTGGCCATTGAATATCTCCTCAGCACCAGTCCTCCAGGGACCACATGGCCTGTGAGGTCTGTGACCACGAGGGAGCTGGCGAAGAGCAAGAAGGTCGCCTTCGACCTCCGCCGGAAGCGGGTGTAGGCCTTGATGAGAATGATAAGTGCCACCACGTTAAACAGGATGCCCAGAGTCATGGTGAGGCTGGCAATGATAGGGTTCGAAGGGTGGCCACTGTGTGGGCAGGCCGCTTCGGGTGCCATGGTGCTGCTGTTAAAGTTGCTGCTGAAGCCTGAAGCATTGGAGTCCGGCATCACCTGCATTGCCGCTGCGTTCTGGGTTTCATGTGTGTCCTCGAGGTGCAGCAACACTGACAAGGGAGAAAAATAAAGTGTTAGCATCATTCTGTGTTGAAGGGAATAAAGGCAAGATTTCCCTCCCTTCTGTTCACATCAGAATAATCTGCAAACCTACAAACACAACCCTAGTGTCATGTATTTTCACACAGCTAAGTGATAACAGCATTTCACGAAATATAAAGTTTTTCAAAAATTGACGAAGAAACTGCAGATGGGGGACTGTGTGTATTTGGGTCACAGCATCACAAGAGGCGCACGAATCAAGCTGGTCAACATTCATCAGTAAACGCTACAGTGGACAGGCGACATTCTGAAACCAGTTTGCTCCTTTTCACAAAGCACCTCTATGCGTATTATTGTTGACAATTTTTCCTGAAATCCAGGCATTGCTCCCGCCTATGACTCTTTATGTTTTATGAAAACCCCTTTGAGAAACAAAGAAAAGATACAAATGGACATCCTCGACAGAACTCTTGCCTTATTTGATGGTGTGAGCGTGTGGAAACGTGTTTTGGGGAGGGACGATTTTATCTTCAGAGGAAAATCTGGGTTTCATGGCTCAGGAAGGTTTCTAGCTTTCAGAGACGTTTGAAATACAGAACAGACATTGAGGTGAAATCAGGAAGGCTAATGCACACATGCAGAAGCGAAAATATCTCCACCCAAACCACGTCCACACCCTCTGCTTCCACACCTGCTCCTGAAGCACCACTTTTCAGCTTGTTTTTCACAGTAAACTTAAAACAACCTTTCCATTTTCTCTTCCCTTTACCCTAATAACCTGTTGATGATTATCCTAAACCTTTGGAACTACTTCAGTTTAATTTAGACATTTTCCTTTTTGTAAAGAAGCTAAGTTGATTTTGGAGCGCTCTGTGAATTTTTTTTCCTTTATAACGAGGGAATCCTGAACAAGTCCCGACAGCTATGCTGTTGAGCACAAAGTAGACATTCCTTTAAAGTGTAGCAAAGAGCTGCTGCAACTGGAGTGTCTTGGCAATAAGGTAAAACTGACAAATGGCATTTCTGTTTTTCACAAGACCACTTCTAAGCTTTGGTCGATGAAATTCATGATTATATCTTTTTACTTTAAGGTTTTGTACAAAAATATCAGTAATTTTTCCTCAGTTAATATTATTGTAACACCAGTAAGACTCATTCATGACAAGTTGTTTTTTTTTTCTTCAAATTAAATCTGCTTAAAAAATATTAATATATGTAAAAATAATGTTTGGAGAAGCAGAATTGTATTTCAAAGTTCAAATGACTAAAAAGCAGGGATTTAATACATTTTGACTTGAGAAAATTAGCATTAAATATTGTTTTGAAAGCATCAGATGCATTAAAGGTATTTCAATTACCTTGTAAAGATAGAATCCATGGAGATGATGAGGATCTCTGCGCGTTTGACAGTCTGTTGATGTTGCCTGAACAACTGCTGCGTTGGAATTAGATGACTCCCGTTTCACCAGTGTGGTTCCAGAGTAGCACGCACTGTTTACCTGAAGTGTCTCCCTGTTATGCAGCAGAAATTCTTCTCTCTGGACAAGCAGCCTGCCCAGACGCACTGCACGAGCCGGTTTTCTCTTACTCTACAGCTGACTGGCCTTTTTATACTTCACAGCTGCACTGAGCTCCCACTGCCGGTGGGTGTCTCCATCACTTAAAAGCCCCAATTTCCTCTAGGCGCACGCTTTCTGAGATGTGTGGAGTGAAAAGCTGGTCAGTGAGACAAATGAATCACAGTTAACCCTGCATTGACCTCTCTGATAATTACAGGCTATAAAACCCTTTAATTATAAGCCTTTGATGCTGAGAAGAAATTTGATGTAAGGGTCGTAACACGACGATGCTAAACTCCCTTTATTGAGGCTGGAAGACACAAAAAGTGGTGCAAAATCTAAGCCCCCCAAAAATTTTATGTAAAGACACGAAAGCAAATCTCACTTTTGACATTTTCCTCATTGAAGGCAATATGAATCCAGCTTGTGCTAAACATGGATTAAATTAGGGCTAATAATGATGTTATTTTTTTACCAAATGATGTCAACATTTGCTGTCCAAAAAAACCCAACATCATCCACAAAAGCCTGAGTCAGATCACTCAGACAGCATTCCATCAAGAACCGTCATTAATCCAGACACATGAGCAACATTTACAGAGCATTTATACCCCTTCGACTTTTACATGCTTCCTCATTTTCCAATCACTGACCTTAATGCAATAGATGGTTATAATTTTCATTTTACAAAAAAATAATCCAGAACATGTGGCATGCAGTTGTGTTGAGCTCCCTGTGCTCCCTGAGCACAAAATAACGTGGAGGTGATTCACCTTCAAATGTTCAGCATGTAGACCATTAGTGGTCAGACAACTTCATGAAGACCATGTAACATGCCAAGCAGCTCGGAGATAACGCTTTGAAGAAATAATTAGGTAGAGATAGGTTTCTAAGGTTGGCAATTCTCCATAATCTAAAAATGGAACGTGTGTGGCACAACTCTAAACCTACCAAGGCTATCTATGTAAACTGACTGGGTGGGCAAAGAGGACATTAGTTAGAGAAACAGCCAAGTAACTCTAATTCCTAACTCTGGAGGAGCTGCAGAGATCCACAGCTTAGGGGGGAGCATCTATCAAAAGGGCAGCCATCTCACCCTCTCCACAAATCCATCCCTTTTGTAAGAGCAGCAAGAAGATGGCGGCAGCAGCAGCATGCTTATCTTCAGTAGGGACAGAGAGCATGATCAGTGTTAAATGGAAGAAAGAACATGCAGCCAGGGCTGTGATGAATATGAATAGTTGGAACAGTTTAGATCCATGACGTATCCATGTGTTAAAATGGCCTTGTCAGAATTCAGACGAATCCAATTGAAAATATGTGGCAAGACTTGAAAATGAATGTCCACAGATGCATTCCTTCTTTCTAAGCTTGAGCTGTTTTGTAAAGTACAGCATACTAATTCTAATGTTATTAAGCGTCTATAGGCTCAGAGGCATCTGAGGCACACAGTAGACAGCTGATCAGGTTCATGCAAATTCCAGATATTTTATGAAGGAAAGCGTTTTGTGATTCACATCAGTGCCCTCTGCAATGCTTATTTGTATTTTTGTGATTGCAGAATCAGTGCTGAAAGTCTAATGAGAAGACGTTTACATGTCCACCTGTTAGCTTCTGTCTGTTATACCTACTGCTGCACCGGGTGACAAATAGTGCCAAACAATACTTTTTAATCTGTACATCACCTTTAGTTGAAGCTGTGTCATGAACTGGGAGGAGGCTGTTCTGGAACTTTTAGATCTGTCTGTTGCCCTACGCCCCGGGAATCGAATGGTTCAAGTGTCTCACTGGCATGCAGTCAAGCTCAAGCAGTGAACTAATATTTTAGTCGGTTGCCTTGAAGCAGAGACTCATCTAAAACCTGCAGAACACCAGCCCTCAAGGGCTGGAATGAGACCACTGTGTTACGTTGTTTTGATCCTTAGGCATATGTGTTTGACAGATCTCCCGCTATTACCATCTAATGTAGAACAGATTACTGGATCAATATGTGCTTCTGTGCTTTTTTGTCTATTGTGTCTCTGCTCTGTCTTCTGTAACCCAGAGTCGGTCGATGCAGATGACCGTTCATACTGAGCCTGGTTCTGCTGGAGGTTTTTCCTTCCCGTTAATGGGGAGTTTTTCTTCCCACTGTCGCTTCATGCTTGCTCAGTATGAGGGATTGCTGCAAAGCCATGTACAATGCAGACGACTCTCCCTGTGGCTCTACGCTTTTCCAGGAGTGAACGCTGCTTATCGGGACTTTGATGCAATCAACTGGGTTCCCTTATATAGGAAACTTTTTTGACCAATCTGTATAATCTGACCCAATCTGTATAATCTGATTGAATTTGATTTTGGAAAGTGCCTTGAGATGACATGTTTCATGAATTGGCGCTATATATATAAAATTGAATTGTTTTCATAATTTTCCTGTTGTTTATTAATGTTCAATGTGGTCTAACTATATTAAGTTCATTCCTTTGTGTTCATAAGCACCACAGAAGTCTTGTCACATTAGTTCATTCCTCCATGTTTAGTTCCTTGCTTATTTCTTGTGTCCTGTTCCATGTGTATTCTAGTTTATTGTCTTAGATCTCTGTAATTCTTTTCCCTTGGTTTTGGATTTTTCTTCTGTGTGTTTTAGTACAGCTAAAACTTTCTCCTCCAGTCTCCCTGCTTTCCTCTTGCTTCGGCTGTTCAATGTTACCACAAACAAGCATATAATGATTAAAGCTATAGTTGATAATCTTGTTCAGAAACACTATTTACTATACTGGGTAAAATTGTCCTGGAAGTAGTCAATACATTAGGTATTCAGAAGGAGGAAGTTAAAGAAGTCGATGTCTGCGGGAGCTGCAGGCCTGTAAAAACTCTAAAATCACTTCTCTTCACACCGAGGAGCAGGGATTTGTCAGAGTTTTGTTCCTGCCCTCATTCCCCTCTGTCCTTCAAGTTCCGGGGGTATTGCCTCATCTACCAGTAACTGCTGGAGGTAGGCACCAAGCTGCCCCTGCACAGATAAGCAGGTATAGACAATGGAAGATGTATAATATGTAGCGACAACAGGAGCCGAAAGGCTGGAGCAAAAAACAAGCATGAAATGATTCAAACAGAGACTTTTCTTATATATAACAGGGAAATCCCCTCACAGTTGAGGATGTCCTGATGCTCTGTAAACTCACGTCAAAGTGTGAGGAATTCGCCGTTACATTATACTGTTCACATACACAATACGACTCTTTGTTCAAACACATTCGGGTTTACAAGAAAGGGTAGAGAACAAAAATCAGGGACTGGTATGTGTGTGAACATGAGAGGATTTCAACAACAAAAAATATATTTTTTACAAAAGCCACAGTATAGAGTGCAATCTGGGATTTTTCTTTTACCTGTTTAGATATGAAGCTGGTCCAAAAAAGGGGTTATGGACAGGTCCAAATTGGAGCAGCCTTCCCTGATGCACCCTGCTGATATGGAAGATAGGGCCTGATGCAGCATAACTTGCCTTCCTAAGAGGAGCCTGGGAGGAAATGCGAGACAGAAGGGTGATCTGCTGATAAAGCTGGCCATTAGGGTCGAACTGATAGGAACTCTTTCTCTGCTGGGAATCACGGGTTAAAGACACTGATCAAACATTAATATCAGATCTTGAACAACAATGTCTGCAACAACAAATGAGCTGATGTTGTTTTCCTTTTTAACAGCACGACTCCTTTTAGGGGTTCCTACATTTAGCAACAATGCTTCTTTTTTATTTTAGGGTAGATGTTATCTTATTTCTGCCCTTATAAATCCAAACCTAGTCAGTAAATTCCTAAAATGGGCTTCAACAACCAAATTAATCACATGGCTGATGGAACTGGCGTGTGCCAACGCCTCTCTGGGAGCAGGCAGTAGTACGACGGTAGTTTGATGGAGGGGGGCTACTTGATTGTACTGCTCCTTTCATGACTCAGATTTAAACAAGTTAGATGACCTGTTAAATTGTATTGCTTGTATTAAGGACTGGCTTACCAATGACTGTCTTCAGTTGAACTCTAGTAAGACTGAATCTCTGATCATTGTCCCAGAAAAATAAAGTTCCCCTCGGTTCCCTGGGCTCCTCATCCCAGCCCAGTCTAAGAAACCTTGGTGTTCTTTTTGACCAGTCATGTCCCTGGACTCCCCATTCAAAACTTGTAGTTAAAAATTGCTTTTATCACTTGAGAAATATCTCTAAATTGAGGGCAGTTATTTCCAAATCGGACCTGGAGATGATTATTCATCATGCTTTTATTTACTCTCTTTTAGATTATTGCAACTCCTTTTATTTGTTTTAACAAATCAGCAGTCACTCGTCTCCAGTTGGTCCAGAACGCTGCAGCGAAGCTTTTAACGGGAACAAACAGAAGGGCTCACATCACACCGGTTTTATCTTCTTTACATTGGCTACCTGTCAAATGTAGAATAGTTTTTAAAATTTTAGTTTTGACTTTTAGAGCTTTTAATGGACAACCCCCCCAATACATTTCAGACCTTTTAGTCCCTTACTCTTCTGGCCGCACTCACCGGTCCTCGGACCAAAACCTTCTGTAGGTTCCAAGACCCGAGGGGACCTGCCCCTCCAAGCTGTTGCCCCCAGACTGTGAAAAGCCCTGCCCCTGTCTCTCCGTGTGGCCGACTCTATTAGATCCTTCAAAAAGCAGCAGCAGACTCTGTAAAGCACTTTGTGATTTTTATCTGTGAAAGGTGCTATATACATAAAGTTTACTTAAATACTTACTTTGCAGCTTAAGCACCTGGACGCCTCTCTGCGATTATTGGAACCATAAATTTTGCTCTCTACCAGAAAACCCTGAGTGAAAATATCTAGCCATCAGCTTGTGACCCTAAACCCTTGTGTATTTGAGTGATGCAGCTGGACAACAAAGAGAATCGAAAGCATCACCTCTGAATGCCTCAAAAATACACCCCAAAATCAAAATAAACATTTGGAGTGGCTTACTCAAAGTGGCGTGACTTTAATGTCACCAGAGAGGGGAGATGCACTGGGATAGGTGCACCCATCTAACACTCTGGGTAGAAACGCGGTAGAGAACTGGCGATGAGTAGGAAGGAGCACGCAGCTTGATCTAGTAACCCCTGAAGCGCTAAAGGCGGATTTGTAAATGAGTTATTGTTACAAAAGGACTGGAGACACAACCAGCATGGTGGACAGAAGGGAAGGATGGCACTTATGGCACCAGAGGAAATAGCAGGCTGCTGATTCCATGGTTTCAGAAGCCGTGACCCAAAGAGACATTTCTTTATAATTTGCCCGTGTAAATTATAAAGACATTTATCACGGTGAATTGAAACAAGAATGGAACAATAAAAAAAGATCCAATAAATGAATTTAGGTTTTAAGGGTAACAATAAAAACACATTTTGTAACTGTTGGTTGAGAAAATAAGCTAAAGGGTCAATGGTTTTGTCATAGCCACTCAAGATGTTTAAGCTTCCAAAGATTTTTTTTTTCTATTTTTTGTTTTCTCTTGTGATTATTGATCCCAGTATTAGTAATGACAGCGAAACAGGATGGGGTCAAAAATGGATTCCTGAGACATGCCACATTTAAGAGGAGATAGGCTTCTGCCAAAGAACAGCAATCCAGATGAAAGTAAAAATATCCCGTTAAGAAAATAAGACTGAAACTATTTGAAAGCAAGCTAACCTGACCTCATGTGAAAAAGGGATTGCCCCCCAAACCTAATGATGTTTACCCCTGGCAAAGCAGCCCCAGGCTCTCACACTGAAATGCTGCGTTTGTTTTACAGCAGATGTGACAGTAAACACAACCTCCAAAAATTTCCACCAAGCTCTCCACAGAATATGCTCCCAGAGGTCGTGGCGGTCATCAGAATTTGTTTCAGGAAACTCTGAGACCTTTTTTGTTTTGGTCAGCAGTGGTCAGCATGGATGCAAGTTTTGCCCAGTCTCTTTCTCACTTATTGAAACCTGAACTCTGACCTTCACAGAGACATTTGACGCCGCGATTGCTTGGATGTCATTTCTTCTGCTTGAGTCATCAATTTACCCTTGAGGGTATTTTGCTATTATGTGTTTTTCTCACTTTGTTTTCCATCTGTTCTTGCAATGTTTTACATGATGTTGCTCTTTGAGATCTTTCAGCCTACTTCATGTTGTCAGAGAGGTGATTTCCGTGAGCCAGGCAGTTATCAGGCCTGGGTGTGGCGATGGACCTTACCAAGCTCCGCCCACAACTGACCTAAAACATCTGAAGTCTCACAAACAAAGCTTTAATTCTATGGAAGTTTCTATGTAAACATGGCGTCTTCCACTTGGACTGATTCTTTGCGGAGTATTCCCGACTCGATTAGTGCGTCATTTCTGCCTGATTTTTTAAAAATATCATCTACAACAATGGACAGAGGAACTAACAAGTTCATGTCATCATTTTTGGATGAGTTAAAGGTATTTGAGCCACGCGATGCCTCCAAAGTTGTGCACGTCACAGCCAAATGCTTTCGGTCGATGAGGAAAACGGCAGACGCTCACACCCTCAGCATTAATATAGATGTGGACAAGATAACTGATGCCTATTGTTCTTGCAAGGCTGGGTAAGTTGTGCATTCATCGTTTTGTCTGTTACTTTTGAAATCAGCGGATAATTCCTGTGGTTTGTTGGCAAATGTTTGTGTGGCTAGCCTGATACGCTGTACTTGGTGCTAGAGTGGCTAACACGAGGAACAGTTTTGTCCAAAGCCTTTTCTGCTAAAATAAAATATTTAGTGTATGTCAGATACAGTACACGTTGGACATTGATCTGTTTAGCTAACGTAAGACTGTGTAGCAGACAGGCTTCACAGCTGTATGCACTTGCGCTCCGTCTGCTGGTGTCGGATAAGGATGGGACGCTGTTGGTCCATCCCCGCCGACAAAATGCTAATAAATAAAAAAATAAAAAGCAATAAGTATTATTTCTTTGCGTTAAGTATTAAAGCAAAGCAATAATACTTACACCAGCACACACTCCCTTGTTCTTGTTGATCCTACGAAGGTTGAGCTGCTCATGTGGTCGTGCACAAGCTTTGATCCAACCCCGGCATTCTGCTCCTGATTTTGGAAATCTGTGAATTTTCCGACCACAAATACGATCAGGATATCTGACATCACCAGTACAGATACCCCACTGGCAATGGAGAACCATTATTTTTCGATTGTGGATTCGAAAACTTTATGCCGGTATGCTAGTACAGTAGTAGTCTAGCACTACATTAGCTTGTGTTTGTGAGACTTCTTCGCACGTTGTAGCCACTCTATGACGTAGAATGGGCATCAGCCAATGAAAAGCGGCTCCTCTGGTAAGGTCCATTGAAATTGAACTCTGATTTCTAAAAAAAATAAGAAAAAATGCGATAAATCACAATTAATTCACGATTTAACAAAGGTAAAAATGACTTTTCCTCATAGAGCCAGGTTGGTTCGGACAGCTTTTTCCCCTTAATGAATATAATCGTCATTGCAACTTTAGCTACACCTGTAATTTTTGTCTGAACTGAAAATTTGTCTGATGGTTTGTAACATTTAGGTGTGACCAAAAAGGCAAAATGCTAGAAATCTGTAAGTGGGTAAATCCTTTTTAAAAGCACCATGTGTGTTGTAGCCCACGGGCCTCATCTCATAGGCCCGGAATCCGGTGGGTGGGCAGAACTGCTAGGAGCCCAGCAGAAATCTTACAGATAACCAGAGATCTGGACTGTAGGAGTAAACTCCACAATATCTATCAGGTTCAATTTATTTACTGTATTTCTTCTTGCTGTGTATCCATGAAAATGTCAGCGCTCTCAGTTGGATATTGGAGTCCAGTTCGGATGCTGTTTATTTTCCCCCCAAAAACCATTCTCTGCATATCTGCCAGAAACCCAACCACAAGGAAATAAAAATTATTTGCTGACAACCTCATAATTATCACATATTTAGAGCAGACATTTTTGTATAACTATGCATGTCATGCTCTTTGGGTTTTATAACAATCAGTGCCCCGGAGGCGTTTTGTATAAAATAGTGGCATGGCGGCGAAAATGTTTGACTTTAATTACCGAAGCCCGAGCCGCGGCAACGCTTTATTTGATTTGACGCTTTTCCCAGTTTGATTCTTACACACAACGTTTTTGAAAGCCTCCCTTCTGTCCCCTTCTCCTATCGGACTGTAGGGTCTGTACCAGAGAATTTCACAGGAACGCCCCTCCCCCCACCTTTTTTTTTTTAATCAACCGTTTTGTTGGTCCAAAAGGGATTTCTGCCAAACTGGTGCCTGTTTGTCCACATCAGGCTTTTCCTTCGTGTTCTGCCCTTTTTAAGGCTCATCTGCAGAAAAGCAAAACAAACATACACCCTCACAGTTTTGTGGCTTGTATCAGGTTCCTTGTTTTTAGTTGAAAGAATCCCATGATATTATCTGATGAGCTGTATACAGACGACACAGAGACATGCAGGATTTATCAGCTTCCTGTGTGTTATCTGTGTTAATTAGTGTCATTCCCTCAGTTCCTCTGTTCAGCGCTCTTCCACAGCTGTTCCACATTGGACTCCCCTGGTTCCTTTGTCACTGATAATATCTCCTCTGCATCTAACCCCCTTGGTTTCCTTTGGTCAGTGCTGGATTCTCTCGTTTCACTGACTCCAGTTTGTTGTCCTGTTACCTTTGTGTCATGAACTGTAAGTTCCTGTTGCTTTTATAATAAAATCCTTTTTTCACTCGTTGCTTTTGGTCTGTCTGCATGTGGCTACATTACTACCACAAACCATGAACACCACCAGCTTTGCACGACTTAAAAATTGCATTTTCTGCTGATTCTGCTTTTTAAATCAACTCAGTAAGGCCGGATGAAGGGGAACTGTACACAGCAATTGTTAAGTTTTGCCAGAGATTATCCAATGGATTGTGGCATGGACTTTGACTAGGCCATTCCAATCCATCGACATACTATGACCCTTCTCATTGTAGGTCTAGCTGTATGTTTTGGTGCTGTTGTCGTGTTCCCATCCCCATGTCTTCTCTAGCCTTTAACAGAATTTCTTCTAGGATTGTCCTGCCATACCAACACGATGATACTGCCACCACCATGTTCTAGTTAGGATGTGTAATAATATATGATGATAATAATAATAATAATGATACATTTCATTTTAAAAAGCTCCTTTCGGACACTGTACAGAACAAGCAGAGCAATAAAGATAAAACAACAAACAATAAAAGTTACAATGAACCGGCAATCACGGAGAGTAAGCACTTTTGAACAGCTGGGT